>JACEFZ010011663.1:35000-41234 GCA_014155875.1 Cepaea nemoralis
TGCTGATCATTGCCATGTAGCCAGTGTTATAATGCTCATGAGACTACTGCTGATCATTGCCATGTAGCCAGTGTTATAATGCTCATGAGACTACTGCTGATCATTGCCATGTAGCCAGTGTTATAATCCTCATGAGACTACTGCTGATCATTGCCATGTAGCCAGTGTTATAATGCTCATGAGACTACTGCTGATCATTGCCATGTAGCCAGTGTTATAATCCTCATGAGACTACTGCTGATCACTGCCATGTAGCCAGTGTTATAATCCTCATGAGACTACTGCTGATCATTGCCATGTAGCCAGTGTTATACTCCTCATGAGACTACTGCTGATCATTGCCATGTAGCCAGTGTTATAATCCTCATGAGACTACTGCTGATCACTGCCATGTAGTCAGTGTTATAATCCTCATGAGACTACTGCTGATCATTGCCATGTAGCCAGTGTTATAATGCTCATGAGACTACTGCTGATCATTGCCATGTAGTCAGTGTTATAATCCTCATGAGACTACTGCTGATCATTGCCATGTAGTCAGTGTTATAATCCTCATGAGACTACTACTGCTGATCATTGCCATGTAGTCAGTGTTATAATGCTCATGATACTACTGCTGATCAATTGCCATGTAGTCAGTGTTATAATCCTCATGAGACTACTGCTGATCATTGCCATGTAGTCAGTGTTATGAGACTACTGCTGATCATTGCCATGTTGCGAGTGCCCTAATCCTCAATGAACTACCGCTGATCATTGCCATGTAGCCAGTGTTATAATCCTCATGAGACTACTGCTGATCATTGCCATGTAGTCAGTGTTATAATCCTCATGAGACTACTGCTGATCATTGCCATGTAGTCAGTGTTATAATCCTCATGAGACTACTGCTGATCATTGCATGTAAGTCAGTGTTTATAATCCTCATGAGACTACTGCTGATCATTTCCATGTAGCCAGTGTTATAATCCTCATGAGACTACCCTGATCATTGCCAGTGTAGCCAGTGTTATAATCTCATGATACTACTGCGATCATTGCCATGTAGCCAGTGTTATAATCCTCATGAGACTACTGCGATCATTGGAATCTAGTCAGTGTTATAATCCTCATGAGACTACTGCTGATCATTGCCATGTAGCCAGTGTTATAATCCTCATGAGACTACTGCTGATCATTGCCATGTAGTCAGTGTTATAATCCTCATGAGACTACTGCTGATCATTGCCATGTAGCCAGTGTTATAATCCTCATGAGACTACTGCTGATCATTGCCATGCAGCCAGTGTCCTAATCTCTAGGCTTAAGTTGCTGATAAATACCATGTAGTCAGTATCCTCATCTCTAGGCTTAAGTTGCTGATAAATACCATGTAGTCAGTATCCTATACTCTAGGCTTAAGTTGCTGATAAATACCATGTAGCCAGTATCCTAATCCCCATGCCACTGTTGCTGATCAATGTCATGTGACCAATGACATAACTGCCAGGCTATGTTGGTGATCGCTGTTATGTCGGCCGCTCACCAGCCGTCCCGCTACAGTGGGTCAACCATGTCATCATGATAGTGTTTAGTCAAGACTCTGGCCCAGTACATACGACTTGGACAAGCACCAAGTCCGGTTTCCTTCCCTGGTGTTTGATCTCTCTTCCCCCCCCCCCCCGTCAACCTACAAGTCAGCAAGTGTATATATCTCCTGTCCAGTCCCTACCCATTGACCGGTCAAACAGAGGATACCCTACTAAAGCTGAGCTATACAGTCCGAACAGCTCTTGACATCATTGGTGCAAGGAAGCATCTCAGCCACATCAAAGTAAAAACACAATGGAAGCGGTCATCATCACACAGGTCTGCAGTCAATATTACACACAACAGAAATATACAGGTCTAAAGTATTCATTATTCTAACAGTATCAGTGAGACCAAACATCTAAGAATATGCGATGGTTGTGGACTTAATATTTGCAGCAAACAATAATTTGTAAGTTACAATTACATAATCAACATCTGGAGCCATGAATAACAAATTTTTTTCCGCATATCCTTGACAGGACATCGCTGTCAACACCAGCATTTTACCGCTGTCGTTGATTTCTTGGCAAGATTACGCTCAGTAGTTTGTCATTGCTTTCTGAGCGACCGGCTCACTTATCACGTAAGTTACCATGGCAGCGAGAACCGCTTGAAGTTCTCGCGCGCTGCGTTACCCTACCTGGATTAACGTGATTACGGAGAAAGTCGTTTAACTCCTCAGTCAGGGAGGCTGGCATGAATAACGATACTTAACACATATATATATATATATATATATAATATATATATATATATATATATATATATATATATATATATATATATATATACACTTATAATACAATAACACTTACTTACCTATGGGGGGAGGTGATGAACCATCAATGTCTGGAAAGCCATCCTCTGTTCATCGAATAGAAATGATATCAACTGATGACTGGCTGTACATTACATATACTAACAAATTATATTATCTATAATTTAGATAGTCCTAGTATTATTTGTAATACGTATGCCCAGAATTTACAATTTTCAGTTGCATCATCGTTCCACCAAGATCGAAAGACTTGCTTACTTAATTATATTATCAGAAGTAAATATAACACTGATGGGCAGATAAGACTAGATACATAATGTGTCTGTCACGTGAAGAAAACTCTAGGCTTAAGTTGCTGATAAATACCATGCAGCCAGTGTCCTAATCCCCATGCCACTGTTGCTGATCAATGTCATGTGACCAATGCCATAACTGCCAGGCTAATGTTGGTGATTTCTGTTATGTCGGCCGCTCACCAGCCGTCCCGCTACTGTGGGTCAACCATGTCATCATGTGAGTGTTTCGTCAAGTCTCTGGCGCAGTACATACGACTTGGACAAGCACCAAATCATGTTTCCTTCCTTAGCGTTTGATCTGCCCCAGTCAACCTACAAGTCAGCAAGTGTATATATCTCCTGTCCAGTCCCTACCCATTGACCGGTCAAACAGAGGATACCCTACTAAAGCTGAGCTATACAGTCCGAACAGCTCTTGACATCATTGGTGCAAGGAAACATCTCAGCCACATCAAAGTAAAAACACAATGGAAGCGGTCATCATCACACAGGTCTGCAGTCAATATTACACACAACAGAAATATACAGGTCTATTCTGACATATGCCTGGGTCATTGACATTGAGGTGAGTGACCTTTGTAGCAAGACTACGAGAAAAACAACTAACCATGAGAAATAATGGTGAGGGTGAGTAGAGACCCCCAGGATGGATGGGGGGAGAGACAGTTTTAGGCTGGGGTGTAATGTTGTGGGGAGCCCAGGGAGGGGCTACACAGCAGGGTTAAAAGATAGTGGAAAACTTTGACTGGGCAGTGGAAGCTGAGACCGACTGAGGTTCGGTTCGTGTGAAGTCAGGGGACTTCTGGACAGTTGATGTTTTAGCGCCGAGCGGATCGGTGGGCTAATTAATACGTGGGAGCTTGAACTGACTGTGGGTCAGTTCTGTTGTAGTGTTGTTCTCCCAGTTGTGAATGCAGGCCTAGAACCCAGTGGGGGTTGGATAGTTAATGGAGGGCTGAACCCAGAGTGGGTGATATAGTTAGTGGAGACTGGACCCATTGTGTGGGTGTATTGTGTGAGGTCCAGCGGTGGATAGGAGCTGGATTACCTGTCGTGTGAATTTGAGATTAAGCAGGCCGTGAGAAGACAGTGATGTGTGCGTGTTAATGTTGTGAGGAGGATATGGATATTCTATGGATTATATTGTTTCTGGATATATAAATATGTTCCGTGGGTCTGTGTTATTTCTATATTAAAGGATTATGTGCGCCAACTCAATCTTGTGTAATGACTGATGGATGTGTATTACTGGGGTGAGTTGCATTGTGAGACCGTTAGATAACTCAACTGACACACCAGGAGCATCGTCACCTAGACAACGATCATATCACGAACTTATCATCAAGAACTTCGTGATATATTCATTATTCTAACAGTATCAGTGAGACAAAACATCTAAGAATATGCGATGGTTGTGGACTTAATATTTGCAGCAAACAATAATTTGTAAGTTACAATTACATAATCAACATCTGGAGCCATGAATAACAATTTTTTTCCGCATATCCTTGACAGGACATCGCTGTCAACACCAGAATTTTACCGCTGTCGTTGATTTCTTGGCAAGATTACGCTCAGTAGTTTGTCATTGCTTTCTAAGCGGCCGGCTCACTTATCACGTAAGTTACCATGGCAGCGAGAACCGCTTCCAGTTCTCGCGCGCTGCGTTACCCCACCTGGATTAACGTGATTACGGAGAAAGTCGTTTAACTCCTCAGTCAGGGAGGCTGGCATGAATAACGATACTTAACATATATATATATATATATATATATATATATATATATATATATATATATATATATATATATATATATATATATATATATATATATATATATACACTTATAATACAATAACACTTACTTACCTATGGGGGGAGGTGATGAACCATCAATGTCTGGAAAGCCATCCTCTGTTCATCGAATAAAAATGATATCAACTGATGACTGGCTGTACATTACATATACTAACAAATTATATTATCTATAATTTAGATAGTGCTAGTATTATTTGTAATACTTATGCACAGAATTTACAATTTTCTGTTGCATCATCGATCCATCAAGATCGCAAAACTTACTTACTTAATTACATTATTAGAAGTAAATATAACACTGAAGGGAAGATAAGACCGCATAGATAATGTGTCACTTGAAGGAAACGAGCTACATTCGGATAGTAGAAAGATGTGACATTCAGTCAGTGCTTTTATGATGGACCAAAACAGACAGTTGGTAGCTTGGCTTCCCAGAAGAACTATCTCTGAATTAAAAAGAAAAAGCTGTGATAGGGTCCGAGTTTCCGCGGTCTGTGACGTGAATCACAGGATGACCACCGGAGGCATGGGAACATATATATTAGTTGGATAACAGTTAATGGGTGTCACGATTTGTCAATAGATATTAATTTAACGGTATCAGCAGATTTGTACCTCTGGAAAAGAGCTTATCAAGTATTATGTAGCAGTAGTTGCTTAAGGTGGGAGTGAGGTCTCAAAAATTAGCAAAACTCAAGAATAACCATATATAGCTAACCAGCCAGACTGCTGCAGGAATTCGCCAACAGGCTGCCCTGACTGGGAAGTGCCACAATTTTGATTCATGACAATTCTAGCTCAGGCGATGTAATCATCTACCAGATGGCTCTATGCCAAGAGGCAAACAAATGACTGGGGGTCATAGCTACTGTTAATGTGTGGTGTTTTGTGCAGGAGACCCTGGCACATGATACCACAACATATAGCCTAAGAAACGAGTGCAGTATTTCACTGGCTGAAGGGAAAATGACACATGTGTGATTTGAACGGACTCAGAGAATGCTGCAAAGGGTGAAGACCGACATACTTCGTGCAGAGTGACATGTTTCACATCAAGACCACATCACTGTCTCAAAGTCCAACACAGTTTCATTTAACTTCCAAACCCCACCCCCAGTTGTATAGTCCACTAATAAGGTAGTTGCATGTCCCTTGCAGGACGTCGCAGTCAACCCTGGCATTATTTTTACTGTTTGGGATTTCTTGGCAGGTTGGTTTTCGGTGGTTTGCAATCGTTTTCTGAGCGACCGCCACTCATGCCCCTCTGTGAAGACCAACGCAATGAAATCTTCTGCAACTGTGTTTCGAGCGTAGAACAAGAAATTGCCAATTGCTATGTGCGGCGGTGACATCTTTGCCAATTCTAATTTTAAACTTTTGCCTACATGGGCGCCTCTCCACTTCCACCCACATCCCGCCGAGTTGTTTAGCCAATACCTGAGCTTCTGGCGGTATTGACCTTTGACCCGTTGACCATACATCCGGCTCATACAATCCACTGATAGTTGTGGAACGCGTGTCAGTCGTCAGTCACTCCAAGCTAGGATACAGATTCAGATAAGTACCCTTAATATTGTCATGTAATCTGTTTCATGTAGTTTTTGTCGGTTTGTGTTTGTTCTGTGCCGACGACGGCTTTGGCCGCAACGTCCAATTTGTTTCTTGTAATCATGTTTCAGTGAAGCTCAAATCTACTTCTCGTTTTTTGTGTTGTTGTTGTTTGTTTGTTTGTTTTGTTTCTTTTTTTTTTAAAATAACAATGTTTTATC
>JACEFZ010011664.1:0-26412 GCA_014155875.1 Cepaea nemoralis
AATGTTAAACCAATTTTAAAACTCGTGTTTTCTTTAGATATTTTCAGGGAAGAAGATGAATGAAAAATTAGATAAACGCAGATGGGCTTTCAAAAGAATTATTAGAAAGTGATGGATTTTAAGTGCGCAGCATATTAGCTGTTGTTGTTGTGGTCCACGGCTGGATGAAAATCGTTGAATGATTGATAAATCATTGAGTGATGTGATTTGCAGCCGTGTTGGAGTTTTTGCAATTTCGTCTGCTTGTTTCCCGCGAGACGGGAAAAATATCTTCTGCTCTGATGTAGGCAGACACTAGACCGGTGCTTTATCATGTTGTCCAATTTTCTTGTTTGCAGTCTTGTCCGAAACTAAGAGGGCGTGTCTTGGCTATATTGCTTTTGTTCGCCGTTTTTCCTTGCTGGTTATTTTTATTGACAGATTTGACTTTTCTGTCCGCGCGAGGGATCGGAGTTTGATTTATGTTTGTTTTGTCTAGGGTATTTGTGAAGGTTATGCCGCGACCCTTTAAAAGGGTTTGGGTAGTAGTAGTGGTGGTGGTGGTAGTGATGATGATGATGATGATGATGTGGTGATGCTAATGTGATGGTGGTGGTGATGATGCTGGTGATGCTGGTGGTGTTTACGGTGGTAATGTTTATGATGGTGATAATGGTAGTGGTGCTGGTGGTGGTGATGGGTGCGGTGGTGGTGGCTTACACTTAAGTGAGACCGTTGTAGTTAGTTAACATGAATAGACAAGATAATGAGAATAATGTAAACGCTCAGTCATTAACGAGGATCAGTCATATAGCACTCCGAACAGGACCACAGGTGCTCCGCTCTCCCCTTAACATCTCCGCCAGACTACATCGACTGACCGCACCAGTTCTGTGTAGGTTAATCAAATGTCTTGTGCTCCTAACAAAATGTTCATATCTTGCGGCTTTACGCTAGCTTCTCGTCCATCTCCGTCACTCTGGACCAGGGCCCAGATTCCCAGGTGTCCTTAAAGTCTTCTGCTCGTCCAGCGTCTCTTGTGGTGGTGATGATCTCTGACCCATCCATTGCCCTTCCCATCTCGATCACAGCCTTGTGTTTATGTCAGGACAGAACTCTGTTACATGCCATGCGCGTATTGGGCATGCAGCTTTAGAGCAGTGGTTCTCAACCTTTTTTGGCCCGTGCCCCCTTCACCATATTTTCAGAACGTCATTCCCCCCCCCCCCCCTCTTATTTCCTACCTAAAAAGTTGGCCCGTGCCCCCTTTCACGATATTTTCAGAATGTCATTACCCCCCTTTCGTATTTCCTAACCTAACCCCCCACCCCCCCACCCCCATATTATTTTACACAGTATAGGGTAATAATGGAAGCTAAATGTAATAGCACATACTAAAACAAGTCTAGACGTCCACATAAAACGTGATTTGTGGGTCTACTTACTTTATAAAATGAATTTAGAAGGGTGAGACGTACAGAACCGTAAAGTGTGAAGAGGAAAATCAATATCAAGTAATCGGTTCTTGTATTAACTCGATCTTGAAACGATCTTACTCCACCCCTGGAAACCCTAAAATTCCCCCTGGGGGAGAATTCCCCACCTGTTGAGAACCACTGCTATAGAGCCACAGTTTCATAGACCAATAGGCACTGTTTGGGCGATGTGGGTAGAATGTAGACATATGGACTAACTTGTGGTCAGTAAGTGGATATATGGACTAACTTAGGATCAGAATGTGGACAAATGGACTAACTTGTGGTCAGTAAGTGGACATATGGACTAACTTGTTGTTAGTATGTGGACATATGCACTTTATTGTGGTTAGTATGTGGACATATGCACTTTCTTGTGTTTTTTGTGTGGACATATGCACTTTCTTGTGGTCAGTATGTGAACATATGCACTTTCTTGTGGTTTGTGTGTGGACATATGCACTTTCTTGTGGTCAGTATGTGGACATATGCACTTTCTTGTGGTTTGTGTGTGGACATATGCACTTTCTTGTGGTCAGTATGTGAACATATGCACTTTCTTGTGGTTTGTATGTGGACATATGCACTTTCTTGTGGTCAGTATGTGAACATATGCACTTTCTTGTGGTTTGTGTGTGGACATATGCAGTTTCTTGTGGTCAGTATGTGGACATATGCACTTCTTGTGGTTTGTATGTAGACATATACACTTTCTTGTGGTTTTGTATGTGGACATATGCACTTTCTTGTGGTTTGTATGTGGACATATGCACTTCCTTGTGGTCAGTATGTGGACATATGCACTTTCTTGTGGTCAGTATGTGAACATATACACTTTCTTGTGGTTTGTGTGTGACATATGCACTTTCTTGTGTCAGTATGTGGACATATGCACTTTCTTGTGGTTTGTATGTAGACATATGCACTTTCTTGTGGTCAGTATGTGGACATATGCACTTTCTTGTGGTTTGTATGTGGACATATGCACTTTCTTGTGGTTTGTATGTGGACATATGCACTTTCTTGTGGTTTGTATGTGGACATATGCACTTTCTTGTGGTCAGTATGTGGACATATGCACTTTCTTGTGGTTTGTGTGTGGACATATGCACTTTCTTGTGGTCAGTATGTGAACATATGCACTTTCTTGTGTTTGTGTGTGGACATATGCACTTTCTTGTGGTCAGTATGTGAACATATACACTTTCTTGTGGTTTGTGTGTGGACATATGCACTTTCTTGTGGTCAGTATGTGAACATATGCACTTTCTTGTGGTTTGTGTGTGGACATATGCACTTTCTCGTGGTCAGTATGTGGACATATGCACTAACTTGAAATGAGACTTTCATGCGTCTTAATACTTCTTTCGTTTCTTACGTTTCCCATTAGTTTTCATTTACTCTGTCATTATTTCTATCCCTTTTCATTATATTTTTAATGTGTCTTACTTACTATCTATCTTACTATCTCCGCTTTTACTCGTTTCTTCCACTTTATTTCTATGTTCATTATGTAGTTCTCAATACTTTCACATACATCATCATCAGAATGTGCCATGCCGATAAGCATGGTTAGTCATGACTGTCCATCTCACACTATTACCAGAGCGCTATATGTTCTAGTCCCGACCATACAGTGTGGCCAAACCATCCAGCTATTTACTTCTCTGCCTTCCCCTCGTCCTTTCACCTTAATTTTGCCAGTTGTCACCAAGTTCTCTAGTTTATATCTTCTCATAACGTGCTCAAAAATCTTCACTGTCTAATCAGTTTACGATTCTCATTTGCTTTTTGTAGGACTTTCTAATTGGTTATTTTATCTGTCCATTGTATTCTTTGCATTCATGTGTTTCTTATTTACCTACGTTGTTGCTTACATACATTCTTTTTCTGACAATTATTGTTTTTTTCTTGTTACGTTTTTCTTTCTGTTTTACTGTATTTTGTTCTATTGTATTCTCCTTTTTTGTTATTTCTGTTCTCTCCTCTCTCTCTCTCTCTCTCTCTCTCTCTCTCTCTCTCCTCTCTCTCTCTCTCTCCTCTCTCTCTCTCTCTCTCTCTCTCTCTCTCTCTCTCTCCTCCCTCCACGCCTTTTCTTTTTTTCATTTGTTCTTTCATTCTCGCATACATTTTCTCTGTCACGTGTCTTGTTTCTTGTTTCTCACTGACTTTACATCTGATTTATGTTTCCTTATACTGCTTCTTGTAACGAAATTTAATGTCTGTTGTTCTTATATCTTTGCCTTCTTTCTTTTTATTTATATGTATTTCTTTCTTTCTTTCCTTCTCGTTTAGATCCTTCATTCATCCATCGCCGCTTCATTTATTTACATCATAATTTGTGTGTGTATTCACCTCTTAAAAAAAAAAACCGTAATGATTCTTTGAGTTAGATCGATTCTTGCCTCCCCTAATTGCAGAAGAATATTCCTAATGACATACATACAAACACAGACCTCCACACTCCACATATATTTATAAATGCCTGTGTGTGTGTGTGTGTGTGTCTCTGTATGTATGTATGTGTGTGTGTGTGTGTGTGTGTGGTATATATATATATATATATATATATATATATATGTATATATATATATATATGTGTGTGTGTGTGTGTGTGTGTATGTCTGTGTGTGTGTATGTCTATGTGTGTGTGTGTGTGTATGTGTGTGTGTGTGTGTGTGTGACTGTGTGGAATGGCACGCTAACCTGCTCTCCGTCGACAGAGGTTGATCCGGACGCCCTAAGACTAATTAACACTTCAAGAACGTACGTGCAGAAGAAGGGTCATTGTTGGACATACTTGGAATAGTTAGTGTAGAAGGGTCATTGTTGGACATACTTGGAATAGTTAGTGTAGAAGGGTCATTGTTGGACATACTTGGAATAGTTAGTGTAGTTGCATATCTTTTCCACGACGTCACAGTTAACCCCAAATAATGTTGACTGTTTATGATATATTGGCAAGTTTACCCTCAGTTCTTTGCCATTGATATCTGAACGACAGGGACTCATAATATTGTATAAAAACCAGCGAAAGGCGGCCAGCTTCTAAATCGTCGACAGGTGTTTTTCGAACCTGGTTTGCTGGATTACGAATCGTATTTGAAACCCCTTCGCCATAGTACCGACTATGAAAAGTACAGTCTAGAAATGTACGTCAAAGAGTCTAAATCTAAAAGTTTTTTGACTTATGGCCTTCACAACACCGGCGCTAGTTTCCTAGATGTAGAAAAGCCAATAAGGAAATTCTAGAATACATGAATATTAAAAAGGCGCTGCTAGAGGAATTAAAGACGACACAGATTTTTCACATCAAAGGACATGATGTTCTAATAAATCACAGTAGAGCGGAAGCAACTGAAGACGAAAGAACTAAAGAGCGTTAAAGTTATAACTGGACAAATAACATCAAGATAAATAACATCAAATACCACATAGCCCAATGTGCAACGAAGCTTTAAGATGTTTATACGGCAAAGAGATGCCAACCTGGCACATTTACAATATATTTTCAAGATGTTATACCGCCCAAACATACCTCCCTAGCACATTGTACAACAGATGTTCAAGATGTTATACCGCCCAAACATACAGCCCTAGCACAATATACAACAGATGTTCAAGATGTTATACCGCCCAACATACCGCCCTAGCACAATATACAACAGATGTTCAAGATGTTATACCGACCAACCATACCGCCCTTGCACAATATACAACAGATGTTCAAGATGTTATACCGACCAACCATACCACCCTAGCACATTGTACAACAAATGTTATACCGACCACGATATCACCAGTAGACTATGTACAACGAATGCTCAAGATGTTATAGCGCCCAACGATATCACCAGTACACTATGTACAACGAATGCTCAAGATGTTGTAACCCCCAACGATATCACCCGCACACTATGTACAGCGAATGCTCAAGATGTTATACCCCAACCATACATCCCTACCACAATGTACAACGAATGTTAAGAACAGATACAACTTGAAATCCACTACCACCAACCTTCACTCTGGAGGAGGCACTCTGCAGGAGGCCTCTGAAATGACAACAATGCATTGAGTCCCCCTCGTCATGAATGACTCACAGAAGAGGTAATTGTCACATCCAGCTAGTTGTTAAGTGCTAGCTTCATTGGGTGGCGTCTGTCCATGTTTGTTCAAAATCCCATCCATAAACTATGGCACTCTACAAGAAATCAATTAATCGGAATGCAGATCTTGGTGTGACAGACCCTAGTGTGGCCGAAGTTCGGTTGAGAGGATGTGTCCACCACAGACTGACCATTAGGGTTTGTGGAGCCTGTTGTACTCCCCTCCATCATCATCAATCAAACTGGGGGTGTCTAGCTGGTCGCGCGTCAAACACACTTGATTCTTCCAAGAGGAGCTGTTCTCATTTGAAGCTGATAGGTTCGAATCTTCATCAGCCCATAGCTATTAATTTTACTATTGTTTACTTTGTCATTTCATGTGTTCTTCTTGTCCTTGCCTGGTACGAGTGCTAATACGTGGGTAAGTTAATAAGCAAGTCATAAATGGCTGTAGAAAAATAACTAAATATGATAACAACTTGAAACCAGTTTATTTGTAAACAGACATTGTCCCTTTATTTCTCTACATAATTTACACCAACATTGATGCACTTATCCGGTGGTTTTATCAATCCTCCCAATCTCCCGCCCCAAGCCTTCTTATATGTGTCTATCTCCCGCCCCAAGCCTTTCTATATGTGTCCCATTTCCCCCCCCAGCCTTCCAATATGTGTTTATCTCCGCCCCAAGCCTTCCAAAATGTGCCTATCTCCCGCCCCAAGCCTTTCTATGTCTCCAACTTCTGCCTCAAGTCCCTCTATATGTTTCGCTCCCCTGCCCCAAACTTCTCTATATGTTTCTATCCCTTGCCCAAGCCCCTCTATATGTCTCTCTCCCCCTCCTGCCCCATGGTCATCTATATGTTTCTATCTCCTGTCCCAAGCCCCTCTATATGTCTCTCTTCCCTGCCCCCCAAAATCATCTATATGTTTCTATATCCCGCCCCAAGCCCTTCTATACGAGTTCTATCTCTTGTTCCAAGCCCCTATACATGTTTCTACCCCTGCTCAAGCCCTTGTATATGTTTATCTCCCCTGCCCTAAGCCCATCTATATGTTTCTTCTCCTGACCCCAAGTCCTTCTATATATCTTATATTCCTCCCCCTCCATCCCCAGCCCAAGAATTTCTATCTGTAAGCCCTCCTATCTGTTCCTATCTCCTGCCCAGTCTGTTTCTAAATCCATCTCTCTCTGGATCTATTTATTTCCATAATGAAACTCTCCACATCCTTCCCTAAATCTTTCCTACCACCGTTCTGAACCTAGCTCCACCAGCTTCCAGAATCTTTTCACCACCTATCTGCATCTGTCCACCAAGCTCCTCAATTATTAGTCACCATCCTCCAACGCCCTTCTGTTTCTTCCTACAGCCCTCATTCCTCTCCCAACACTCCTCCAAATCACTCCACCAGCAACCAGGATCTTTCCACCAACCTCCATTCTAAAACCACCCACGTGGATCTCTGCACCTCCCCACAAGTGACCCCCTGCCCTCTGGGGGTTCTCATTGCTCTGGATGATGCATTTGCAGAAATTAACAGCGTTTGCACTCCATCCCTCCGACATGGTCATGAGAATAGAGGGTTACACCGAGAGTTTTGTCCGGGGATACAATTCTTCGGGGATATGTTAACCGGCGGTTCTTGTCGTAATTTTCGGACAAATCAAATTATGGTATAATTTCTGGAAATGTTATTGAGTATACAGCTGTTAAAACAAAACGGAAGGACAGACAGCGATGTCGGAGGTACGGATAACACAAAGTGTACACGAAATGTGGAAAAAAGAGAAAGAAAGAAAACCAAGTAACAGTTAAAAAAAAAGAAATTTAACATCCATTTATTAGCCTTTTAGGTTAGAGCTGAGTGGTCTCGAGGTATGGTGTCCGCCTCGAGTGCTGGAGGTCCTGGGTTCAAGCCCCGGTGAGGACCGGGATTTTTTCACGTGGACTTCTAGTAATAAAATTTCCCCTGGTCTCTGGGTAGTGAGATCGGACGCCAGTGTGTATTGTTGCGCACGTAAAATATCCCTTGGCAGTTGGAAATCAAAAAAGAGTAGCCTAACGGAGCTGCCCGGGCAAAATTTCGAATTAAAAATCTACCCAAAGTATTTCAGGATCCTCGCCGGTGCTACGGAGTTCGTGCACTGAGCTGAGTTTCTCCAGACTCAGGTCTGAGTTAGGAGGAGAACGGAGCACTTATGGGATGCACCTGTGTGCCGTGATGTTGATCCATCGACTAAACTAAACTAAACTAAACTAAACTTATTAGCCTTTGCTTTCTTAACGTGAAGTCAACCGTCAAGCCAAATTAATTAATGGAGATGTGACTGAACGTCCTAACTCGACTTCAGCGCAGCGGAAATTTAAGCGCTCTGTCATACCCCTTCAGACATGACGACTGCTTGATTATACTTATTTGAGTAAAAGAGTCTTTTGATGTAAGACTCAATATAGATGAGTCACCACACAATAAACAAAGCACGACTGCTCTTCGGCGTGACCATGACCTTAATTACAGGGTCAGTGTAGATTGCATATTTATGAGAGAAAGTGAATTTCTTAATTGCCTGGAGACAAATGAAGCGCACTATTACAAGCAATTTGTTAAATCCGGCATGCATCCCTGTATTAGCATATATTTGTGTAGCAAATATAAACAAATAATAGTGCCGATGTTCAGAAAAAAGGGTTGCTGTGTGACGTGACCACCTCAAGGGTTTCTACGTGTGCTCTGGGGCGGGAAGGTTGAGGGGAGAGGTGTCATACTTTATACTCAATCATCATCATCATCATCATCATCATCATCATCATCATCATCATCATCATCATCATCATCGTCGTCGTCCTCGTCGACGTCGTCGTCGTCGTCGTCAGTATCATCATCATCATCATCATCATCATCATCATCATCATCATCATCCCTCCCGTGTGTTGCCGGGGCCCATAAGGGAAGCAAAGAATAGCAACACTGTTAGCCTACCATGCATGTCGTAAGAGGCGACTAAGGAGGCTTGATGGTTCCGTCGCCCTGCTACTGAGTGAGTGCGTGGCGCGACACTGTGAGCTGTGGGTTTCGTGTGAAATGCTTTTGAATCTGCCCGAGGTTTTTTGGAACGTGATTGCATGTTCAGAGCGATGGCAGCTGGCTATGTCCCAGAGTTGACCGGTTTTTGCCTTATGCAGAAATGCGTGGCTGCTGGGCTTCTGGTTGACTGCCACTACCATCGACGATGAACTGTATTTCGTGGACTGTGTGGGTGAACATCTAGGAAACATCCAGATGGGAAAATGACTGCCGATTCCATCAGAGATGAACTGGGTGTTTCGTGGGGGACTCGTGTGTTGACATACTGGTGGCGGCATTAGGCACAGTGTATCTGTGCGGGCTGTTGTTTGTCGAGACTCCTGTCTTTTCCACTTTTCACATTGGGCAGTGGGGAGCATTTTGTGTGATATTCACTGGCACAGGAACGGAGCATAATGGGGATGAACCGTTGCTGTGAGGTTGGAACCGCGACTAACTAACTAACTAACTAACTAACTAACTATCACCATCATCATCATCATCATCATCATCATCATCATCATCATCTACCATGCCGATAAGAGTAGGCAGTCAAGTCACGCCATGACTCGGTGCCGATGGATAATAAATCGCAAAAAGCGACACCCTATATAGACAGAAGGACGATATATCGCCTTACTAGGTTCATCGTTTTATTTGGTTTGTTTCGTGGTATCCTCCGCAATGTCAATGCTCAATGAACGGAGATTTACATTATAATAAGTGTTAATGTGCTTGTGCATCAGGTGTGACCCAAATATGTCTGTGTTTGGCACTTAATCAGTTAATATTGTTGACATTTTGCGATGGCCAACGTATGTCTGACTTCTTCTACACATCCCCAGTGTTGTTGACTAGGCAGCCAAGATGGTCAAGATGGTATTCATCATAAACTGATCGAAGGGGTTACGGGCGCAATTTGCAATTCTGTATACCACGTTCTAAACAGCTGCGGGCGATTTGGCAGCAGACCGCGTTGAGATGGTTTTCATACACTGGTGTGTGTTCCGGTGGATCGGAAAGCAATGGTAAACTTGCCAAGAAATCACAAACAGCAAAAACATGTTGGGATTGACTACGACGTCTTGTAAGAGATATGAAAGAAGCTAACTCATCTCTGTAGGTCTACAAGCTGTGGACTGCGCCTGGCCCTGCAACAGGTAGGGTTAGGTTCGGCTAACCTCTCTCAAGAGGGGTGAAAGACACTGACCTGCAGACTACACAAGTCAATCCCAGGGGCCAACGGGGCTCTGGCTAGACGGGTGTTTAACTGACTATGCCTCGAAGTACACTTGTTTCTGTAGCGAGGCGCTGTCGTCATTTGGAGGTGACAGGTTCGAGTCTCGTTTGGTAACTATAGCTTTCAATTGTTGTGTTGTCTAGTGCATCCTTCAGACCCTACCTCTCTCTTCTACTTCTATGAGTGCACAACAATACCTGTATTTCAAATATGAACTGGGGGTGGGGGAGGGGGAGTGGGGGGGGGGGGTCTTGGTAAAATTTTCATGTTCGTACCTGCGACTGGCCTAGCATGCCGGCAGGGGATTTTTCCTACTGCACGCGCGCGCGGCGCGCACACACACACACACACAAACACACACATGAAGCATAACTTATTTATTAATTTATTTTTGTTTAAATATCTCCAAATTAGTTACAGGCAATTGCATATCCTTTACAGGGCGGTGCATGCAACACCAACATTTATTGGTTGTTCGTGTTTTACTAGGCATAACTACATTCAGTAGTTTGCTACTACTTTCTGAACGGTCGACGTCTCATACCATTGAAGTCAACGCAAAGCGATCTGCTTCCAAACCGTCCGTGACTGATTTCTAACCCGTGACTCGGTGTGCGAGGAACTGAGAAAAGCAGTATCACTATCCATTATGCCACATCCTATCCAATCCAATCCAATTTTTGAAAAAGATGTTCCGGCCCCGTTCAAACGTCGAATTCTCGATTGGTTATATTTGGGGCTCTTATGGTGTTTCTGTTTCTGCTTCCGTAGATGGGGCTGCGTATGTCGCTTGCTAGACAATCAGCGCCGGCTCTTTACATTAGTACTGACATGAAATTATCCTCACCTGTAGATGATTATTATTACCTCTTATAGACAACAGTCACCGTCAAATAAGCTTGTGAGAGTAAAACCCTGGGCAGCTGGTATTTGCGGCTGACTCAGTCACAGGATTATTAATCTGAACCAGGGATGGACCCTATTATAATGGAGTCGAAATCTTCACCTGCCTTGGCGAAAATTAGTCTGGGATATCAGTTCCGGCAGGCGGACATTTAGAACATTCATTTGCTGTTCCGGCAGCTTCTGCAGCTTGTCTTGTTTCAGATGTATTGTATTAACTTTTCCCAGAAGTTAACTAGGCAGGCCGAGAGAGGGATCATGTTGTATGGGCAACACATGGTGTCTACAGTTCAGCCGAGGCTTTATGGTATGGTTAGGTATAACGCCATCCCAGGCCTTACCGCTCTGGGTTGTAGTTATTATGCCCTTTTATCGGTGTATCGCAATGTAACAAACTATTATCTGTCAAAACGGCAAGGTGCCAGTCAGTGTTATCATATATAGGCACCAGTCAATGAAATATGTATGCCTCCAGACAATGTGATGCCTTAAAGTATTTTGGCCGTTTTTGTTTGATTGTGTATGTTGACAATCTCACAAGGCAGCGACATATTATCTCACCCTTGTCCACTTTTGGCCAAACCGGAAATTGACAGGAAAATTGAATGGGCCAAAATGAAGGTAAAACACGAAAGAAATGTCGGCTGGAAATCAGCAAATCTGCTTCTGGGTTTTATCGTGATTCAATTGGGAATTATGACTTCGACCTTGGAGAAGGTAGAATCGATACCGATAATGAAAACATTTGAATTGTTTCGGAAATGGAGATGCGTGGGTGTGTGTGTATGTGTGTGTGTGTGTGTGTGTGTGTGTGTGTGTTAATTAATGTGCATGTAGGGGTGTGCGTGTTTAGAATATATTTAAATAATATGAGCGTGTGTGTGTGTGTGTGTATTTGTGTGTGTGTGTGTGTGTGTGTGTGTGTGTGTGTGTGTGTGTTGAGAATGAGTTTAATTAATGGTCCATATAGGTCTGTGTTTGTGTGTGTGTATGTGGAAAAATAGTTTAATTAATATGCATGTCGCTGCGCGCGCATGTGTGCGTGTGTGTGTGTGTTGAGAATTGATGTAATTTATGTGCATGTAGGTGTGTATGTGCGTGTGTATGTGTGTGTGTGTGTATATATATATGTGTGTGCGTGTGTGTTGAGAATGTGTTCAAATAATGGGCATGTAAGTGTGTGTGTGTGTGTGTGTTGAGGGAGTGTTGATAATATGTGTGATTAATGTGCATGTAGGTGTGCGTATGTGTGTGTTGATAATGTGTGTAATTAATGTGCATGTGTGTGTATGTTATAGAATATATTTAATTATGTGCATGTAGGTGTGTGTGTGTGTGTGTGTGATAGAATGTGTGTAAGTAATGTGCATGTGTGCGTGCGCGGGCGCGCGCGTGTGTGTGTATGTGTTCGTATGTGTGAGTGTGTGTTCCCGCATCTGTGAGGTTAGTTTTTCTGTAGGTATATTTGTGTTTTATGTTTGTGGGGAGTAAGTGCATGTATGTGTGTATGTGTGCGAAAATTGTATGTGGATTCTGCAAGCATATGGTGTATGTGCATGATGTGTGTATATAATGTATGTGTGTATATGATATATGTGTGATTATGTACGTGAGAGTTTTGTGTGTATGCGATGTACATGCGTTGTGCATGTGTGTATGTGTGTGTAAACAGCTTGTTCTTGTGAGGTGTGTGTGTGTGTGTGTGTGTGTGTGTGTGTGTGTGCGTGCGTGCGTGCTTGCGTGTGATGTATGTGGGTCATGTATGTGTGGTGTCGGGGATAGATAAGTGAATGAAGTGTACATGTGTGGGGTGTATATGCGGATGTAGTGTGCATATGTGTTATGTATGTGTGATGCGTCTTATAGATGTATGCTTATACTAGATATATTTATGACAGTATGGGCGTGAATTGTATGCATGCGTATTATGTATGAAGTGTGCGAGTGATAAATGCACTCGGGGTATAATGGTAGAGTGATCACCGGGAACTTGACGTATACATAAGGTGCATCAGTAATTTTCCCTTGCCCGTCTCAGCATGGAGGTGTTTTGACTGTGTTATTTCAGCGGATATAGAAATGATAAAAAATGCAGACAAGAAAATCCGGCTGCTGTTGAGGCTGAAGTACAAGCGTTGATTTTCGAGAATTCGCTAGACAGTGACGCGGTCATCTACACAGATGGGTCGGTCGTCCGACATGTGAGAAGCTCATGGGCCTTTACAGCTCGGGCCGGAGGGAGAATTGTGAAGGAGGACTCTGGTGCTTTCACTGAAACCACAAGTAGCCTGACCATGGAAGTCATGGCAGTAAGTAAAGCAATAACGTGGCTCGAGACACAGACATTCACTAGGGCTTGTTTCCTTAACGACTCAATGAACATGATCAAGAGGATAGAGGAGGGGTCGATCCGAAGAGAATGGTTGCTGCCTCTGAAGCGGTCTCGGCTGGCAAAGATTAGTTTCATCTTCGTGCCAGAGCATGCGGGAGTACAAGGAAATGAGCGGGCTGACAAGCTCGCAGGTGAGGCTACTGTGGAGGGCGGACGCGCCATGGACCAGGCTGACATTCTGAATGCTCTACGAGAAGTGAGACTTTTGCAAGAACCAAGTGATGACTGTGAATCTACAACAAGGCCAGACTGCGAGAGCAGCAAATTAAAAGAGGGGTGGCCAAACAAGAACACTACGCAGGAAGCCAAAGAAGATTGATAAACCAACACAGAACTGGCGTCGTTAGCCGCTACACGCTGCGGGATTTGCTGAGGAGGGGATCCGAGCACTTATGGACTGAATGGTCCGATGTGCAACGAGGATGATCTGTCGACTAACTAACTAACTAACTAACTAACTATTTCAGCGGAGAAAGACACATGTTTGTGTCTGCTGCTGCCGCACCGTGCACAGGCGATGTTGTTTTTCAATTGTGGTAAACCGTCACCCAAAAAAAAAAAAATGTTGCACGTCATTTGCAGGACCTTTCGATCAAGGCCAATACGCAGTTGATTTATTTCGGCCATAAATTTACCAAAGAGAAGTCGTTTCGTAAATTGTGCTGGGCGAACAATAAACGATTACTCAAATATACCGAGTCTTTAGCAATTAGGCGGTTGCAACCAATGTTGTACTGACAGAATAACTTTATTTTAAATTGAATGACAATTGAACTTTGATTAAACACAGAAGACACAAAACATATGCTGCTCGATTTATTGCCTGGCATATTTTACTGCATATTGTCAGGTGCATACTGCATAGTTATATATGATATGCTGTGAATAATACTTTGGCTGTATACTTAAAGCACGTAATCACAGATATACTTCGAATGTGCTGCATCAGTTATCCCTCCACTGTAATCGCACATCTAAATCTAAGTCTTTCAGCTGGCACAAAATTGACTGGAATCGCCTAATTGTTAACGCCTCTTCATGTTTGAGCAATCTACTATTGTTTGTCGACTACAATCCTTTTCTTTATTACCATTATGACAGCTGTTACGTCGATATGATTTATTCACTGCATATTATATATAACTCTGCAATATGTACCTGCCAGTCTTCGCTGCCATTTGTTACACTGGCTTGTTTGTCCTCCGATCAGTGTATTTCCTGCATTTCCATGCGATTTCTACGTCAGAATAAAAAAAATAAAAAATTATTTGCATATCCTTTACAGGACATTGCTGTCAACATCAGCATCTTTCAGCTGATTGTTGATTTCTTGGCAAGATTACGCTCAGTAGTTTGCCATTGCTTTCTGAGCAGCCGGCTCACATACCCCGTAAGTTAACGACGCGATTCGAACCACGGCTGATTCTCACCGTCGTCACGTAACCTACGAGAGTATACGAGATTACGGAGAAAAGTCGCTAACCTCTAGGCCAGGAAGCCGGCTACGTCACAATAAATGTACATTTATTTCTATGATGTTGTTTTGTCCGAGAGAACTCACTTATCAAAGAAAGAGTAAAGGTTATTCACTCCACCGCTAGTCAACGGGACATCCTTAGGCAAGGTGAGGTACCACAGTAAGTAAATAAGTAAGTAGGCAATTACTTAAGTAAGTAAGTAAATAAGTAAGTGTGACATAATGGATCAGGCATCCACATTCCCAGTCCACCACCTCCATAATAATATTTTTAATTTGGAACGGAGACCACCCAGATAGTAGGGTTATTAATAGAATCGAACATTCCAGATCACGGTGGGGTAGGGCAGTGGCACCCGCCCACAATTTGATTGGCTAATACGTGGCAGCCCACGCTAACTACAGGCCAAATTCAAATATCTGGTAGTTTGAGCTCGGTTTCCAGCAAGGGTGGATGCATTGTGATGTGGTGATCATAACGCCCTAAAAATATAATGAATAATGTTCTCTGGAATAACAGGTACCACTTTAAAACATAATTCAATGTTGTGGTTATGCCTAGTGAGCGAAAGAGAAGAATATAAGAGTATTTTATGAAGAAAGTGCGAAAGTGAAAAACAGAACTTCCTTGCGAAAGTATTCTGAATACTGCTTCCTCAACCTGTCAGGTCCTCCACGCTGTATAATACTCCAAGTGCATATCATTCCCCTGTTGTGACTGGTTGCGTATGCTTGATGATTGTAAATTACACTCAAGGCTGATTCGCAAACCCTTTGTGCATTCTAAATGCCTATCATGACTCATTCTTAACCAAACTGTACACTGCTCTTGCGAGTTAACATTTGGCAGTCTGGATCGGAATGTGTGATGTAACATGTACAAGTTCCTTTGTGAATGCTGAGAATGTTGGAGTGAGTGAGCTGGTGATTTGATAAGTAGCCTCTCACATTGGTAGAAAGATAGATGCTTCATATCCATATGTAGGCAGGACGTGTATGGCACGCCAGAATTGCAAAGTTCCTGTGATGCCTGGTGGCTAGATTACGCTAAAGAGAATTAATACAATTTCTCTCTGAAGTATTACACTGGTACCTCTACTGTTGGTTGGTTCATATGAACTAGTTCCTAAAAAGGACAATATGTGTTCGAACCTGTGCCTTAGTTGGCTGAATATAATGTATGGCTCATGCAAATTTACAAGGAAAAAACATGTTTTTCCCATATGTGCTTTGGTGCATATGAGAACAATTGCTTATGCAATTTGACTTCCTTTACCTACTGTAGTTAATACGGACATTACTCAGTGGGGAAAGAGCACATGATGATGATGATGTACTTGTCAGCCGGGTCTGGTCTGAGAGAGGTGAGGTCTGGCATTGCTGTGTGAGTGTGTATGGAATAGGACATTCATGCACCAACATAACAACCATTGGAATTGATGTTTGGTCTGCTAATTGGGTAAATGCCATTAGTTTAATACATATTGCATATTGCAGTTTTAAATGCCTATTTTCAATCTGCCGCACCATGCCTGCTCATGTTGCTGATTCACAATGCCTGTCTCGTGTTGCTATTTCACAATGCTTGCTCAAGCTGCTTGCCTTATAGTGCTTGCTCTACTGTGTCTGTTCCTCATTGTGCCCAGGTTTACTGTGGTAAAAATAGGTGAGAACCTAGACATATAAAATCTTGTAATTGTGTTAAGCTACCCTGTCTCAGCATGTGGGCTTGTGGCTACCACAAACAGGGGTGAATAATGAAAACATATCACCCACAGTCCATCAGAGTGGAATACACTCCATCATCAACCAGGAGAGGTGTGTTTGGTCAACACCCCTCCCCTCACCTCCCCATTTCCATCTGTGTCTATTGATGTTTGATAATAATTTCTTTGAATAAATGTAAAGAAATGTTGTACCATTTT
The DNA here is from genome assembly GCA_014155875.1 of Cepaea nemoralis. Taxonomy (NCBI): domain Eukaryota; kingdom Metazoa; phylum Mollusca; class Gastropoda; order Stylommatophora; family Helicidae; genus Cepaea; species Cepaea nemoralis. The sequence goes on from JACEFZ010011664.1 coordinate 16,566, forward strand.
ATATATCAACAGAGAACAAAGGATGGTGGAGGGGCTTCATATTTTCTCTGGGACAACTAAACAGGAGTCCCAGACCCAGAACTAGCTCCCTATAGGTGCAATCCAGGGATAATCACAGAAGAACACAGGTTGATTTGCCAGCCTTTATCTTCATGACATACCTTGGCCCAAGTCAACTGAAATTTACTGTAATGCAGGAATTTCTTGGAGGGTTTTACCTCAGCTCCCCAACCGCTGAAAGTTAAAGGGAGAAAAACGGTTCTGAAGAATTCTATTATCAGGATTAATGTGGTCATTATGGTGATCAGTGTTGTGATTATTATATCAGTATCATCTGAGAACTGAGAACAAGTCTCTTGTTGTTAACCCCATTCAAAGAAACCTGGTGAAGTAACTCTTGCAGTGGATTGTTATCTGAGAATATCTTGGAGAATACCCAGCATGGTGCTCACACAGTGATTGTTGGGGAGACTTGGAAAGTGGGTGAAGTTGGACTAGTTATGTGAGATGCTGCAATATATTGGATTTTGTTCATATCTCTGGGTCTCTTCAGCAAGTCCAGATCTGCATGTACCGAGTATACATCTCCCAATGTCAGGAGACAGATATCCTCAAACCATTTGAAGTACCCAGTGTCAGCTTTACAGGCAGTCTGGTCGACAGCGAGATTCAGTACCACATCATCACCCCAAATTCTGTTCTCAAGAGGAAGTTATCTTGCATGGGACTTATCACAGGAAGTGTGCTACCTGGAGCTTTCCCAACATCAATTGCTGATGATAACAGGATACAAATGACCCAGAACAGTGGTTCCTTCCATGAGTTTTCCCATAACCAGGGTTCTATAATTTTCTCCAATGACAGTAAAGTGATGAGGGTACAGTGAATCATCCGAGTTTAGAGATTAGAGAGGAGGAGGAGAGTATATTGATCTGCTGGTGGATTACTTAGGAGTTGTTGTATCATGTTTATCTGCATGCATGTTCTGCATATTTGTACATTATGTATGTACTTTTTGAAGTGTAGATATGACAAAAGGATGAACTATTGGTCTTCACTCGACCCACCAACAGCTCAATAAAGAGTATTAATGAACCAGTGTTTTAAGTACATGTCTCAGGTGAATGTCTTGTACAGTTGCTGTCAAGTATTGTACCTGGTGAATGTCTTAAGTTACTGTGGTTGGTTACTGATATTGTGAAAAGTCTTGTATAGATGTTGTCAAGTATCTCTTATGATGTATGTTTTGTGCAATGGTTGGTGTAAACATTTCCATGTAAATGTATGTCCCATTTTTGTCAAGAACCTGTCTTGTAGATGTCTTGTTCAACAGATGTTAAGTACAGTATTGTTAAAGTTTGTCTGCTAATATTGAATCTTAAAGTCCTAAGGTCTAATTGGACAAATGACATAGGTCACTTTTGACGCAAATAAAATAAGGGAAGATCTAATGCGACGGACGAATAGCACACTGACAACATTATGATGAGTGAATTGGATCCTCAGTTGTACAGGGGCGAATAATCCAGATCTTCTTTTGGCCTTTGAGGGGACCTTTTTCTTCTTTTATAAATTTCTGTGTAGATACTTGGGAATCTCACAGTGGGGGTTCAGAGCCAAGGGAAAAATGGTTCTCCAAAAGGGCTATGCCGGAATGATTATCTATCTCATTTGAGAGACCTCTAGACAAAAACGTGCAAAATCATATCATTTATCTTGTCAATCTATTATACAAGATATATTTCGAGAGAACACTACTAATTAGGTCCTCTGTCAACTCCTAATTTGTCACAGTAAGTAAGTAAGTACTAAGTAAGTATGTATGTAAGTACATACGTAAGTAAGAAAGTACATAAGTAAGTAAGAACGTAAGTAAGTACATAAGTAAGTAAATACATAAGTAAGTAAATACATAAGTAAGTAAGTAAGTAAGTAAGTAAGTAAGTAAGTAGATGCGTACCTAAGTAAGTAAGTCAGACAGAATTAAGTAAGTAATTACGTTAGTAAGTAAAGAACCTCTTCACACGCCTGTAGATGTATTCAGTATATGGTGCTAGATGCATACTTATGTAGCAGGGGACACTCCAACAGTGGTGTGGTCAATATCGCACCCGCCGCCTTGATTTCCCCAGACATTTCCTGGTACCCATTTCAGGATGTGTCGAGCTGGCAGCCAGCCCGGTTCAATTGTAAAATCTACCTCCTTGGAAATTCGAACTCCCGACAACTGAGGACACAAGCCAGCGTCTAGCCACTATACTACCACCGCCTCTGCACAGATATTCCGTTGGGGATACAATGATTCGCCAGCAATTCATATCTGCCACAGTAAATTAGTGAAGTGAACATAACACGAACTGTTAATGTGTGGGGAACGGCGACATTGAAATGGTTGTGGACTTGGTAGTAAACTTGGTAGTACCAGAACTAGTCGATTTTCCTGCACACACCATTACACTAACACACTCCAGGACAGAATTTTTACAGAGCCAGATAGCGCAGTGAATTGGATCACATACTGATGTGGTTCATGCAACAAATACACCCAGTTTGCTCTGACTGAAGTGGCTCCAGCGTTGTCAAATCCTTGGGGTGTCCTAAACTCGTGTTGTTTCCAGCAGGGAAGCAGCGCTGCTGTAGTTGTACGCCGATGCGTGCATCTACGATCGGCTGTACGTGTGGTCGGCTGTAGATCTCTGGTGGTGCTGTGAGTGGAGTGGGGAGTGCGGGATGAGTTGTTGAGAGTGCTCGTCTCCTGGGTAAGATCATTCAAGGGGCGGAGTTCCCGCCTTCGCCTTATGATCTGTTCCGGGTTTCCTCTCTGCCTCCTCCACACTCTCTCCACCTCTTTAAATATATACGTATCTCTCTGTAACTCTCTATGTATGTTTAAATATCTCTAACTCTCGATTTTAACTCACAGCTCTCACTATCTAATCTCTGTCTAACTAGCTCTAACTTATTCACTTTCTCATTTCCACTCTCTTTCTTTGTCTGTCTGTCTGTCTGTCTGTCTGTCTGTCTGTCTGTCTGTCTGTCTGTCTGTCTGTCAGGTCTGTCAGGTCTGTCAGGTCTGTCTATCTGTCTGTGCATGTGGGGGATGTGTGTGTGTGGGGGGGAATGTGTTTATGGGTGGAGTTTTGTGTGGGAGGGGAGATGTGTAAGAGGTGGGGGAGGTGTGGGATGTGCAGGTGGATGATGGATGTATGTGAGGATGGGGGATGTGTGTTTGGCTGGGTGGTTGGGGTGTGTGTGGATGGGAGGGTAGATGAGAGATGCATGTGTAGATGGGCGGGTGGGTGATGTGTGGGTGTGAGTGGTTGATGGATGAGTACGTGAGTGGGTGGATGTGTGTGAGAGATGAGTGTATGGTTGGGGGATGTGTATGTTTGTGGGAAGATGTGTGTTAGCGACGGATGTGGGGGATATGTAGTTGAGAGATGTGTAGATAGATAGATATTGGGTGGGTGAGTGGGTGTAGGTCGGCTGATGTGTGTGTGGGTGGGTGGGGAAAATTGTGAGGGTGCGGGATGTATGTGTGGATAGGTGCGGGATGTGTGGGTTGACGGGGGTATGTGTGTGTGGTTTTGTGATGCGTGTTGTGCTGGGGGATGCGGGTGTGGGTGGGTGGTGGAGAATATGTGGGTGGGTGTGTGCGTGTCGGTTATGGGATGGGTGGGGGATGTATGTGTGGGTGGGGAAATGTGTGTGGGTGGGGGATCAGTGGGTGGCGGCATGTATGTTTGCTTGAGCCAGTGTGAGTGCGTGGAGGTATGTATGGGTGGCTGAGGAATGTGTGGGTGGCTGCGGTGTGTGAGGGTGGATGGGGGATGTGTCTCACAACATTGCAATATACACTGTTTATGTTTACAACTTTCATTTGACAATGTTTTTTTCCCCCCATGTGAATGTACCATGCGTAATATGCATTGGTTTATGCTTACAAAATCCATTTGACAATGTTTTTTTTTCCCTATGTAAACGTAACATGCACATTTGATGAATGAAAGATGTGTGATCGAAAGGGCCTAATGTAAGACGGGCCTGCGTGCCCAATTTGTTACCCTTTTAATGTAAAGTTTATTCGTTCGTTCTGTCTGTCTGTCTGTCTGTCTGTCTGTCTGTCTGTCTGTCTGTCTGTCTGTCTGTCTAACACCATTTTCCTCTTTCTCGCACAGATTCCCTGATGTAAAACTCAGGGGGGGGGGGGGGGGGAGGAAGAGGTAGACAGATTCCCAGAGGTAGAACTCAGGGGGAGAGGTAGATAGATTCCCTGAGGTAGAATTCATGGGGAGAGGTAGACCGATTCCCTGTTGTAGAAGTCGGGAGAGAGGTAGACAGATTCCCTGAGGTAGAACTCAACAGAGAGAGGTAGACAGATTCCCTGAAGTAGAATTCAGGGGGAGAGGTAGATATATTCCCTGAGGTAGAACTCAGGGGTAAGATGTAGACAGATTCCCTGATGTAGAACTCAGGGGGAGATGTAGACCGATTCCCTGATTTAGAACTCAGGGGGGAGAGGTAGACAGATTCCCTGATGTAGAACTCAGGGGGAGAGGTAGACAGATTCCCTGATGTAGAACTCAGGGGGAGAGGTAGACAGATTCCCTGATGTAGAACTCAGGGGGAGAGGTAGACAGATTCCCTGATGTAGAACTCAGGGGGAGAGGTAGACAGATTCCCTGATGTAGAACTCAGGGGGAGAGGTAGACAGATTCCCTGATGTAGAACTCAGGGGGAGAGGTAGACAGATTCCCTGATGTAGAACTCAGGGGGAGAGGTAGACAGATTCCCTGATGTAGAACTCAGGGGGAGAGGTAGACAGATTCCCTGATGTAGAACTCAGGGGGAGAGGTAGACAGATTCCCTGATGTAGAACTCAGGGGGAGAGGTAGACAGATTCCCTGATGTAGAACTCAGGGGAGAGGTAGACAGATTCCCTGATGTAGAACTCAGGGGGAGAGGTAGACAGATTCCCTGATGTAGAACTCAGGGGGAGAGGTAGACAGATTCCCTGATGTAGAACTCAGGGGGAGAGGTAGACAGATTCCCTGATGTAGAACTCAGGGGGAGAGGTAGACAGATTCCCTGATGTAGAACTCAGGGGGAGAGGTAGACAGATTTCCTGAGGTAGAACTCAGGAGGAGAGGTAGACACATTCCCTGAGGTAGAACTCAGGGGAAGAGGTAGACAGATTCCCTGATGTAGAACTCAGGAGAGATATAGACAGATTCCTTGATGTAGAACTCAAGGGAAGAGGTAGACAGATTCCCTGATGTAGGACTCAGGGGTAGAGGTAGACAGATTCCCTGAGGTAGAACTCTACAACACACGGACAAGGGATGTTGATAGACAAGTTAGTTTCACTTCATTCACAGAACGTCGCAGTAACTCCCGGCATATTTTGGCTGTTTGTGATTTCTTGGCAAATTTATGTCCAGCAGTTTGTCATTGATTTCTGAACGATTGGCACACATACCATTGTATGAAAACCAAAGTAAGTCGGTTTACTTCCAAATCGCCCGCTGCTGTGTTAAGAGCGCGGTCGGCGGAATTACGAAATGCGCCCTTGACTCCTTGGCCACAGATTCGGTTGTCATACCTAGATGGATAATATGGGGAGGATATGGAGGGAACTGCAGGGGATATCAAGGACAGGGAGGCTTGGTGTGTGTTGGTTCAGGACATTTGTTCTGATGGGGGAACAAGGGAAGAACAGGAGGAGAGAAGGGCGTCTAGTGAAGCTGCCAAAGAAAAGAGAACTGCAGGAGTGTGACAGTTATACATGAGGAGAGAAGCATGTCTGGGGAAGCTGGCAAAGACAGGAGACATGGAGGAGTGTGACAGTTATACATGAGGAGAGAAGCATGTCTGGGGAAGCTGGCAAAGACAGGAGACATGGAGAAGTGTGACAGTTATACAGGACAGCTGCTAGAGTACTATCAGCTCCTGGATAAAATAGGAAACAGGATTATTCCGAAGTGATGAGGAGATGCCATTGACAAACGATTAAGGAATAAACAGGCAGGCTTCCAGCCAAAAAAACCCTGCAATGATCAAACAGGCACGGCGCGATCTGAATGAGGTGGTAGAAGCTGGGAAGAGCTTCGGGTGGGTTAGTTGGGGCTTAGGGTCTTTTTCAGGGTAACATCTATATCTATATCTATAAAAGAGACTGTATGTTTGTGGGTTTGTGGGTTTGTGGATTTGGATGCGTTCGATAACGGTACATCCGATTGAGATGAAATTTTCTACTCGTCTTCCTTTCATTCCTGTGCAACCGACTATAATAATTTCTTAATGTAAAATCTTCGACTTATTTAATAACATTTACTTTTCCATTTTCATTATATAATGTCTATATAGCAGGGGCACTTCACTCTAGAAAAGTTATTTCAAGGGGCATAACTTTTAATAACATTTCTAAATACTTTATAGTCATATTGTTGGACTTTCCTGCACTATTGTTACACTCTTTGTCTATAGTTATTTTTAGGCATATGAGTTATATTAAATAATGATATAATCTTTAAGGTATTTTTACAGTTGGCATAAAAATAGTGTATAATGCATAACATTTTAACCCATCTTTTTCTACAGTTTTCATTGAATGGTGTGTGGAAGGACATTCTTTTAAGTTACTGTGCGCCAAAAGCTGGGCGAAACCACGTTGGCAGCACCATCTACAGTATCAAACATACTACACTCATGCAAGACAAAAAAGATGGAGGTATCGCCCTCCAAGACATAACAACCAAAGTACAAGCACTTAGGATCAAACACGTAGGTGAAATCCTACAACACCCAGAAAAACATCCTTTAGCACACTATTACATTGGAATTAGGCTATCTTCTTTAAAACCTATTAGGAATACATCCTCACATTATTTTGGCACTCTCCCAATGTTCTACAAAACATGTATTTCAGCCATTAAAGGACATGAAAAATTACTACACAAGAAAACACATACAATCTACAGGCATTTAGTTAAATTACAAGCAACTCCGGTACATCTCAGAATTAAAAGAGGACATAGATATTTCATAAAAGATTATACCGAAATTTTCTCAAATATTCACAACAAGCAGATTACTCCAAAAGCAAGGGAAATTACATATAGGCTTGTTTACAGCATGACCCCAACAACAGAGAGAACAGCAAAAATAACTAAACAAATACTACAGTGTCAGCTTTGTAGACGGAACGTCCAAGAATCAGAAGAGCACATCTATTACGAATGCAACACAATCATGCCAACAAGAAACCTCCTACAAAACATCCTAAACACTCATTTGAAACAAAGAACAGATGTTTACAAAGCAATCATGATAAATTCCATTCCTTACTCCACACAAGACACCCACACAAAGCTACTTGTTCTATTGGCAGAGTACAGAAATCTTATATGGACATTAAGAAACAAAGCACTATACAATTACAGAACAATCAACAAAGAAATTGTCCAACAACTTTATCAACAAAAAGTCGCAAACATTCTAATCTTAGCCCCACAAGCGCAAATCTCGTAAAATATTTGGCTGAAGACAGCACATATTACAGTAGAAGCAAATAACTTGTTTTAAATAAAGGATACTACATCTGTAAATGTATTTATTGATGGTATTAATAATCTTACAATTATTATTATTATTATTATTAATACTATTATTATTACTGCTACTATTATTATTAATTTTCCCATTATTATATTTGAATGTGCAACATGAAATATATTGTAGATGGGTGTCTGTGCCGTTGGCAGTAACATATGTATGCGTCTGTGTGTGGATGCAGGTGTGTGTGCGTGTGTGGTGCATGAATCTGCACGCGCATGTGTACGAGTGTGTGTGTGTGTGTGCGCGCGCACGCGCGCGTGCGTGCGTGTAGCAGTCTTTAAACCAAGTCGGTATCTTAAGTATTAAAATGATTGTATATGGTAATGATATGTTTCAAAAGAAAAATATGCACCACCATGTATAAACAAATTCGATGAGCTAAGGTGGCTTTTAGTGGCCAGGTTTTAAGTCCTTCCCATTGTATATAAAACCCAGACACTATCACAATTTTGGGCCAATTATCTCCCTGGGGACAGACCATGGACCCTAATTGCTAGTAGTAAATCCCTGATTCTTGTCCCCCAAACAAAAGATATCATGGACTAGAGCGTCATCCTGAAATTTGTCATCAGGCAACAACACTAACGACCTTCGCCTCGGGAGCTTAGTGACCCAGAAATTACAAGGAAGCCACATTTTAATGGAAATGATAGTTTAAAGTTTATTGTCCAAGCGCGGGGCATTTAAATGTACTGCGGTCTCCAGAAAGCGTGTGCGTGTGTTTTGTGTGTGTGCGTGCGTGAGAGAGAGAGAGAGAGAGAGAGAGAGAGAGAGAGAGAGAGAGAGAGAGAGAGAAGAGAGGGAGGGATGGACAGGTGTTTCATGCATTCCGCTTGCGGAAGTGAAGTATATGCAAGGAATGCGTATCTACATGCACTATGCCACAAATGTCATATTATCATAACTGTATATATTTTTGTATATGTTTCATTCACAATGTCACACTTAACACTAACAAACGGCAACGCTCTGTAATATACACAAACAAAAGAAACACACACTACACCTTGTAAATACACATTGCTTTGTATGAAATAAAAGTTGAAAAAAAAAAAAAAAAAAAACTATTTTTGTAAGCCCTACCCTGTAGGGCACACTTCAACAAATAATGAATAATGAGTAATATTGCATAAACAGACGCTTCCTTGTCGGCCCACTAGTCATGGGTTTCAATCCGCATTTTAGAAACGAAGCTGGGCTCCCAGCCAAAATATCACAAAGAAGTGCCTTGTCGGCTGGCATGGGCGATCTCTGGCGACATGTATAACAAGATAGATGTTACGCCCCATAATTAGCAGGTGATCGAGGCGTGCAATACGCGCGATGCAAAATATTTGCACTAAGAAGCGCAGTATTGATGACGTTGGGCGAAGAATTGCGTGGCATAACAACAGGACAACGGTAGGACCTTGCCATCAGAGCTGCTGGTATGACGCTGGTGTATTAAACGGAAGAAGGGAAACATCTGGGAAATAAAAGAGTATGGAGGTTGGAGTTTTATGAAGTTATAGTATCTAAGTAAGGAATGGGAACCTCTCTGTACTGTGGCGAAAGCCTGGCTGCACCCTCCCGTCTTGCTTAGTACTCAGTATATTATAAAGATTCTTTAACATATGTTTACATTAAGGTTACGGTTACTTTGTATTTATAGTAATGGGGTAATTTCGTTTGGCATACTTATCCTAGCCAACTACAACCAACAGACAACGGGGCCCGGAAACGGCCACTTGCTGATACCAGTTTCATGTCCGGTCTCAATTTTCTGCTAGAAATCGCAGACAACGGTCGGGGCCAATTGTGGTGTTCGAAAAGCAGTCCTTTTAATAGTAAATTACTTAAACAAGTAATAGTTCAATAGTAGATTACTGAAATAAGTAATAAGCCTCACCAGATTTTATATTGAACAAAAACAAGTGCCCCGACCCGTAGTGAGAATCTGATTCTGGAACTAGAGTGTTGTGGTATACCAGAACAACTCACCAGCAGCATCAACTAGCATAACTCACCAGCAGCATAAGATTTCAGTTTGCGCATCCGCGACTCTGAAAGAACTGATTTGTGGGCCACTGGCGAATAGGGTGACCCGAAGAGGAACGACGGAGAGACTACCATCTTCACCGTTGGAAACAACATTTGCAGCTGAGTGCCTAAACACCTTCCTAGAGTCACGGCCATACTTTGCTTGACTTACCACCATACCGTCTTATGATTAAGATTCCCCCGGCTTTTT
>JACEFZ010011665.1:0-28331 GCA_014155875.1 Cepaea nemoralis
TAACGCAAGGCGAGGGGGGAAACCTATTGCTGGTCTGAAGTCACAGAAAAAAGCTTGAGTGGAGTCACTCGCAGTCTGACCGCCCCTGGTGTGTGATTGAGCGATCAGCGGCAAGTGGATGCCCAACACATGGAAGGAGGAACTAAAGCAGCCATGAGCAGGACGTGAAACTTCTTGGGTGAGCCCAGTCTCAGAGCAATATGTGCCGGCTCTGAAATTTATGGAAGCCTCCTTGGATAGCGAGATATGCCCATGTCCGGCCCCTCCTTTCCCCTTGGGGGCCCAGCCCACGAAAATCGTTGATCGTCCTATCTTGACCAGCTGAGATGTGGGTGACATTACAACAGTCTAACGTGTCTCGAAACCAGAGGGAAGGTTAACCTCACTAAAAAATGCCCGCCGGAAGTCGGAAGTGTCGTCCTACGGGTGGCAAACTAAAAATTGACACTACGCATTAACGTCCGAGTGAAATGTCTCGTCCGAATGTCTCCCGTGCTAGGAGCAGCTCTGACTACCTAGTTTCCGAATGCCGCTCTTGTTCGGAACAGCTCTGACTAGGTAGTTTTCCGAATGTCCGCCGTGCCTGGAACAGCTCTGATGGGTACAGGGACAAGCACATGTCCGAAAACTCGCTTAGTGGAAACCAACCGCAGAGCTGACTGGTTTGTGCAGGAACGGCCCAGGGCGAGCGAAAAGCCCAATATATTGAAGTGAGGAATTAAAACAGCCATGAGCAGGACGTGACGATTCCTCGGTAAACCCAGCACCAGAGCGTTATGTGCCGGCTCTGCAATTATGGAAGCCACCCAGGATGGCGGAAAATGCTATGGACTGTCCCTGCCTTCACTTGAGGGATGACCGTGTAGTCTTCGACTGTTCCAACTAGACCAGCTGAGATGTGGACGGTACCACAAAAGTGAGAGTCTCCCAGGATTGCTAACCTGGCCAAAAATGCACGCTAAAAGTCGGATGTGTTGGCCTGAGGGTTTCGACCCGAGGGTGCCTAACCAGACACACCGCAATCACATCTGAAAAAATCACTCCGGATGAACGCAAAGAAGAAGAAGAAGCAATTATGTTCTTGCTTTACCGGAATCTTGAAGAGGATCTGAAGGCGCGCGCAGATTTCTCAGAGACCGCGAGAGGGTGGGGCATAAGAGAAGGCTTACAGGGAGAGCAACTAGAAACATATATCATAGCTGAGTTAGAATGGTGGGACCAAGAAGAAGAAATTATGTTTAAAGAAGATGATGAGTTCTCTGAAGTACAAGAGCGTAGCAAAACTGAAGGAGTAGAGGTGGAGAAAACGCAGATGGAAGCAGTCAATGTGGAGAAGCTAACCTTTCTAGCGGAACATAAGGTAGGAGATACGGATGCTCACCCAACCAGGAAGGAAGGGACATCTTTGCCACCCACCGCAGAATCAGAGGTAGTGGACCGGGAACTACAGGTTCTCATTCGACCCAGTCCTAAACGGAAAAGAGGGAAGAAAAAACGTGCCAAAGGCACTTCAAACAGTCACAAACGTGATAACTGGTTGCACCACGGCAATAGTCGTTTGACAGTACAGGACCTTCAGGAAAACCACTTGACTTCTACGAGAAATGAATCTCGAGAGAAAGAGGAACTGAAGACAACCTTTAATGAGGTCGCAGGCAGAGACCTGGCCGATTCTCACATTCCCTTCGGTTCACGGAATCACGAAGTGGAATTACATCTGTCTGAAATAGGGAGGAAGGAAGAAACGGAATCCCAGGTGAATTTCATTACTGCAACGCGGGAAGAATCACTAATTATCAGTTCAGATAATTTAACTGGTCCGCCAGTACAAGACTCCCAGGAATCTCATTTTACTTCAACGAGAGGTGCAACTCAGAGGAAGATGACCTGAGGACATTTTTTAAGGAGGTCGGAGATCAAAAGGGAAAACCGACTTTATTATTCCCTTCAGCTCAGGAGAGGATGAAGTGGGATTAAATTTGACTGACAGAGGGATGAAGGAGACCGGAACCCCTCGTGATTTTTGAGGCTGCAGCTCAGGAAAAGACACTAGACATCAGTTAAAATGATTTACGAATGTGATGAATTGTTTAGACACCAGCCCATCAAAGGATTTACCTCAACTGGACTTACCCCATGAAAGCACGACCAGAGAGGAACTCCAGACAAAAAACATTTCCAGTTGTTATCTCGGAGCATACCAGTTCGGAGACTCGGGAAAACACAGGAATTGTTAGGAGCCAGAATATGGACCTGATATTGTGCAACAACTTTGTCTGTAGTTGCTAAAGAAAAAAAAATTCTTTGCACAAGAGAGGAAGAAACGCCTATCATCTCTTTAGCTGAAGTTATCAGGGAATTCCAGCAAAGGGACCTGAAGTAACAGAATCAAGGTGGTTTGGAATCAACACTCTTAGGACTCAATCTACCCTTCAGTCAGGTCGATTTGATAGGAGTAGATCAGCTATTTGGGGATACTTTATTCAAAAGTAACACCACTTTTTGCCCGGGAGAAACTATGTTATTTCTCAAGGCTGGACAACTTGGCACACTAAATTTCCAATTTCTAGCAGGGTTTTCACACGAACTCTAATGCAGAGAAACTCCCCGTTAACTGATTATCAGGGGAAGAAACCGCGACAAACCGAGGAGGGAAGATTGTTACGCCCAACTTTGAAGGAGGAAAGCGCCAGTTGAATTTATATCATGGGACCATGATGTGTAACATTATTCCTTTTAAAAGGAAGATATTGATGGATCAGTCACAATCTATAAAGGACGGAGGAATATCACGGAGACAAGCTTTGCTGTGGCCAGCTTATGCAAGACCTCACTACGGGTATATCCTCGGCTGAAAGGAGTAAATCACGTGAGTGAATGGTGTAAAACAATTGCTGCCCAGAGGCGTAGAAGAATCCCGTTGATTGTGATCTTTCCCAGAGGGGTAAAATTACAACCTCCTGACAATTACCGGATTTTAACAAGCTATTGCATGGAATCCCGGCCGAAAACCAGGTACAAGGACCTATCCAAAGTATCCTGGCAGTATGGAAATGGAACGTCTTTATGCAGAAGCAGGACAACCCACTGCTACAAGGAATATTGGAAACCTTTAGGCAGATACAGAACGGAGAGTGCTTAGGCATTATTCTGGGATGTACGGCGTGCTTTGACAAAAGATTTCTGGCAGAAACTTTTTTTAAAGGGGGAAGCTCTGTCACGAATTTGCAGCCTTTACTTCCCAGAACAATTTTCGTTTCAACTTTGATGGGCCATGTAGAGGAATCAACAGACGAACAAAACTGTTTCTCTATATTCAAGGCTATACTGTCTTGACGTAAGCTTGCAAATCCTGCAAGTAAACAAACCACCATGAATGGCTTTCTATTTGGGAAGTTAATTTGACACCAGTACCGGTCACCCCCAGAGGTTATCAATCCAGCCAGACGGGAGGGCAGACTCAGGGGACTGAATAGTAATTAAAACCAACCAGGCATGACGCAAGCAAAACCTGGTTTACCAACAGAGTTGTAAACTGGCTGTTGACCATGAGAACCTAATTGTTCCCCTGACATGACACCTGATAAGCATAGCTAGGAAATCGCCCAGGTGTGAACAACATTGACACAGGGAGAGATAATAGCCCCAGGGCGGCAAACAAGCCCCGTCCACTCTGACTGGCAGACTCAGGAATGTGTGAAACCAGAGCTGATAAGGCAATTAACACTGGGCCTGTGGACTGTGTACCAGACAGAGAGAAGCAAGGTATGATGGCCAATTGCAGTGATAATTGCAATTAACGCAAGGGGGAGATAAAGGAAGAATTGATGCCTTGAATTCCTTGGAGATAAGGGTCTACTGCTAGGCTAGGTATAAAAACCCCTGCTAGACTTTTCCCCTTTAGATTAAGTCTGACTTCAGAACAGGTAGGAACTATCTCAATGTTCTGTAGTCATATGCATGATTATTATGTTAGATTTCACTACAAAAGTTATTTCTTAGTTACTTATTTTCAGTCTATATCTGATCTAGGTTATTGCAAGAACTATCATTGTCATAGGTTACTTGAGTGTTCTTTCTAAGTTCTGTGTTCAATATCATTGTGCTTCATGTATTACTCTTCTGAGAAGGAGAAACTTGTGAAAGGCAGATCTTGTCTAGATATACTTGAGGTGTCGTAGCAGATGCTTGCCATCTCTTTCTAAACTAGACTAGTCTCCTTTTTGGTGTGTGCATTTGTTGTACAGATTATAGTCAACTGACTATTTATTTAATTCTTACAACAGCAGTAACTAACTAGTGCATTATGCTATGATGTTAAAGTATCATAATATGTCTAGTTTAATCATATGTTTATGTGTATTGGATGTTTGATATATTGATTTGTCATATGCAAACTTACCAATATGAAGTGTTATGCTATTGTCTGCGCATTGGCACATTGGCCAATGATTGTGTTGGAAGCAGAGGTGTAATGGTACAGACATTACCCACAATTGGTAGTATACGGTATATGGTGCTAAACTTTCAGTGTATTGTGGGCGTGCGTCCACGGTAATGCATGGAAACCTGGCACAGCTACTGGTCACGACTTGTAAGCCCGGATGATCAGACATTATTATAATACCCTTACCGACCCTGTGAGCTGCTAAACTAACATTGGACGGAGCGGCTGTACGACACAGAATTTCTGTAGTAGCGACATGGATATGGGGCGGCAGAAATGTAATCATTACAGGCGTGTGAGACAATTGAAAAGCCCGTCCCAGACTAAAGACAGTAGGGAGAAGGAGGATGGTGAACGCAGTAGAGCTTGAAGATAAACTTGGCCAGACTGGTCATTGTATATGTTTGTGTTACGATATGTTTTAATTAGGATTGCGCTGATGTAGAACTGATATAACACATTCTTGACTTTCTTTCAAGCTCTCACAAGGAGCCCTATGTTATAGATCTCAAGACTAGAGACTACTGACTAGGAGTGTCAGGACTGACAGGATCGTCAGAATACCGGCAAGCTGTTTCTCTTTTGTGTGTGTCTACTGGAGAGTGGGGATCTGGACCACAGATCCAGATAGATCGAGTAACAAGTAAAGTTACGTAATGATTGTCATCAATATCAATATGTATATGATTTCATCATCCTATTGACAATCATCCTATGTCTATTGTTATGATTAGCAAATAAATGTTGTAGTATTGTAACTCATAGTTCTGTCATTATATTTTTTCCAATTGTGCATACGTGTTGTTGTGTACATTGGTGGGGGTTCACTTACACACCAAGGACAGGAGCAGTCAGGAGAAAAACCTGTACTAGGATAGTTGTCTTTAAACTTTAATTCAGACTTAAAAACCTATCCTAGCTAACCTTCTCTTTCCTAGTCCTTGGCGAATATTCAGCACAGTTCATTTTAATTTTGTAACGAGCCACTTGGAGCTGTACGTTGGATATTCACGGGCTTAATCTGTAGTTCAGCCATATAGATTTTGTCCCTAGTCAGTTTCTGACTATCTGGGGTTGCTCGCCAGTGAATAATACATTCATCTAGCCGGTGGGGCACCCCGACTTCTGACAACGGGATAAGAAGAACTAAAAGATGAAAGATTTAGAACAATAAAGACCCCTCTGCTGTGTTTCCACCGTGACGAGGTAGAGGGGCTTGTGCGTCCCAATGACCCCAAGAGCTATGCCGACGGTAGCACAGCTACTGGTAGGGCCACCCATGTCGGACAGGTCAAGGGAGAGGGACCAGACGAAGAGACACACAAACCTGCTGCCTTGTAGGTAGACTGGGGACAGTCAAAGGCTAGGGAAAGCACCCCAAATACATGCTTGTCGAAATCGGATGTACTGAGCCACAGGCTTGACAAAGCAGTGCAACGTGAAACCTGCTGCCTTGTAGGTAGACTGGGGACAGTCAAAGGCTAGGGAAAGCATCCCGAATAAATGCTTGTCGAAATCGGATGTACTGAGCCACAGGCTTGACAAAGCAGTGCAACGTAACTTAATTCATGATGTCACAAATCAAAATTAATCGATATGGTGCTAATCCCGTGAAGTCCCATCAGGCGGTGATAGTGCCGGGCCCCCTGCCTCGAGGGGGTCCACCCATGACTACTGGTGGTCACCTTCCCCTGTGCTGTGGAGTCAAGGCACAGAGGAGTAGGTTAAGAGCTATTGACCAAATACCCCGGACACTCAACATACTACAGTGGAATGCCGAAGGAGTTTACAAGAAGAAAGACTCCCTAACACAGCGTCTTCATAAAGATAGAATAGATGTGGCATGCATTCAAGAGACACACCTCAACGCCAATCACAAATTCTCAGTCAGAGGATATCAGGCCACACGTTTCGACCGCGAAGGACACAAAGGAGGAGTTCTAATACTTACACGAAATACAATACCTTGCAGCGAAGTATCTGTGATCTCTAACAACCAAACGGAAATTATAGGTGTTGATATAATGATAAAGGACGTGAAAATAAGAATCTACAATCTGTATAGCCCAGCAGATAAGGACCTTACACTCTCAAACATGAAAATAACTGACACAAACTGCATTATTGTCGGAGACTTTAATAGCCGTTCAGAAAGATGGGGATACCCAGATACTGACAAAAGAGGAGATGAATTGGAGGACTGGGAAATAGACTCAAATCTCCATCTACTCAACAAAGCGGATGACACACCGAGCTTCTACTCCAGAAGATGGCTTACCACTTCTACTCCAGACTTAGCTTTCTGCACAGGAGACATCCTCCACAAAATCGATCGCCATGTGCTGGACCAATTAGCAGGTAGTGACCACAGACCAATCAAGCTTGAAATGAATATGGAGTATGTTCCACAGGAGCAAAAGCCCTTGCCCCGCTGGAATTACAAACGAGCAGATTGGGACAGATTTGCCATACTAACAGACAAATATTGTGAAAACATAAATACACGATATGGCAACATAAAGCAAATGGTGGAAAGTCTAAACAGAGCGATAATACAGGCAGCCACTGAGTCCATTCCAAGAGGAGCGAGGAAAAATTACAAACCATACTGGACTGAAGAACTACAAAGTTTGGAGGACAAAGTTGAAGATGCCAGGAAGACAGCAGAGAGAGAACAAACAATTGAAGCAAACATCTCTCTCAAAGCCATCTCAGCAAAATATAAAAGAACAGTAAATCAAACAACAAGAGATTGTTGGAGGGAAAAAACAGAAAACCTGAATTTTGACAGGGATGGAAACAAACTATGGAAACTAGTGAAAGCCATGAACAATGAAGGACCTAGAAACAAACAAATAACAATTAAACAAGGAAATGCCTTGCTTACAGGCAAAAAGGCTGCAAATGCACTAATGGAACACTATGCAAATGCAAACCACATTGATATTACAACCGAACAGAAGAAAGCAATCAAAGACAAACAGATACATCATAGAAATACAGAGACAGCAGCAGAATATATGATGGCAAATCTAACAATGGAAGAAATGGAACAGGCAATGAATACCCTAAAAAAGAAGAAATCACCAGGAAAGGATGGAATCACAAATGAAATGCTAATAGGACTAGGCACCAAGGCAAAGAAGAAACTACTAGCAGTCCTAAATAACAGCTGGAAGAGAGGAATAGTCCCACAGGCATGGAAGGAAGCTATACTAATACCAGTCCCAAAGAAAGGAAAAGACCTGGAAGAACCAAATGGCTATCGACCTATCAGTCTACTTAGCTGTGTAGGAAAATTAATGGAACGCATTATCAATGGCAGGCTAACATGGCATCTGGAAGAAAACAAACTCTTAACACCACACCAAGCAGGATTCAGAAAGTACAGATCCACTGAAGATCAAATAACCTATATAGCTCAGGAAATAGAGGATGCCTTCCAAGAGAAAAAGCACACACTAGCAGTCTGGATAGATTTAGAAAAAGCATTTGATAAAGTATGGAAGGAAGGACTGAAAGTAAAACTGCAAAACATGCATGTTTGTGGAAAAATGTATAAATGGATCAGCCACTACCTTGAGAACAGAACTGCCAGGACAAAAGTACAAGGACAAACAAGCAAAATGATGCTGCTGGAGCAAGGTGTCCCCCAAGGAGGAGTTCTTTCACCAACATTATTCCTAGCATATATAAATGACATCACAGAAAATTTTCCAGCCAGAGTACACACATCCTCCTTTGCAGATGACCTAGCCATATGGACATCTGAAGAATATATTAGTACAGCTAACAGCAGAATACAGCAAGCCTTATTAGCGCTAGAGGACTGGTCAAAATCATGGCTAGTGAAGATAAGTGAGGAGAAAACAACATGCACAGTGTTCTCCCTCTCAAATAAAACTCAGCAACCTAAGCTGGTATTGAATGGAAAAATATTGCGCCATGAAGAAAATCCAAACTATCTAGGAGTCACCTTTGATCGTCGCCTGACATGGAAGACACAGGTTGAGAAAAATCGAACAAGAGCAAGGCAGAGAATGGCAATCATGAAAAAGCTTGCTGGTACAACGTGGGGAGCAGATGAGAAAGTTCTCAAGAAGTTATATACTGGACGGGTGAGGCCAGTACTGGAATATGGCATTGCAGCTTGGGCAACAGCAGCTAAGTCAAACTTTAACAAAATAAGTAGAGTCCAAAACCAAGGAATGCGAATCATAACTGGAAGCCTGAAGACAACGCCTATTAATGAACTAGAAAAGATCACTTGTTTACAACCAATGCAGGATAGAAGAGATAGCAGAGCCCAGCAACAAGCAGAAAAATTTAGAAGATTGACAGACCACCCTATGTACAACAGATTTAATGGTTTTGGAAAGGGAAGACTGAAGCGTAGCAACTTTGTAGAAACTGCAAAACGAAGGATTAGGGCAGATCCTATACTTAACATATCAACAGTCAAGCCCATACACAATGCACACAAGTTCCCAGCTTGGAGACAGCAGCAACTGCCTGAGATGATAGAAAACATTCCTGGTATTGAGAAAAAGAACACTCAGCATGAAACCGAAAGAAGAGAAATAACCCTAAACTACATAAAAGAACATTACCCAAGCAGGAATTGGACCCATGCATATACAGATGGATCAGCCAAAAATTCAATAGAGAATGGAGGAGGAGGAATTCTCCTAAATTTAAAAAATGGAGTGAAAAAAACACATTCAATGGCAACTGGAAAATTTTCAAGTAACTTCAAAGCGGAGGTAGAGGCTTTGAAAACTGCAGCAGAAATGCTCCTGATGGAGGAAAATAAAGAGAAGCAAATAGCTATCTTCACAGATGCAAAGTCAGCTGTCTCAATACTCAAGAGCAATAACAGCACAGAACTAACTGACCTAAGAGCAGCACTCCATGGTCTATGCCAGAAATCCAAAAAAGTTGTAATACAGTGGATCCCATCACATTGCAGTATACCTGGAAACGAAGAGGCTGACAGACTGGCAAAAGAGGGCGGACGACTACCACAGCCTGACATAGACATAACCTATAATGAGGCAAAGAGGTTGATAAAAAGCACTTATAGAACCAAATGGGAATCTGAGCATCCAGGCCATCAGAAGGATGATGCATATTACAAACTCGACCGAAGAGAACAAGTAGCAATCTTCAGACTCCGCACAGGACATAACAGGCTGAAATACCACTTGTTCAATAAACTAAAGATAGGAGATACCGATGAATGTAATTGTAGAACTGGAAAAATGACAGCAAAACATTTGCTGCAGGATTGCCCAACGTATGCAGAACAGAGAAAGATATTTTGGCCCACACCTGCTTCATTTGAGGACAAGCTCTATGGAGATATCAACAAGCTCAAGTTGACCGCAGCTTACTTTAACTACATACAGGTTGACATTTAAAGGTGCATGAAGACCCAGAGGCATGAAATGGAATATTGCTTGGATAGCAAATCCATTATGTGGAAAGTCCAAATCGAAAGCTCGCTGTGTGGGCTTCATAAAAGGTGGAAAAGTGTCCTAGTGGCACGAAATGGAATATTGCTTGGATAGCAAATCCATTACGTGGAAAGTCCGAATCAAAAGCCCATTGTGTGGGCTTCATAAAAGGTGGAAAAGTGTCCTAGTGGCATGAAATGGAATATTGCTTGGATAGCAAATCCATTACGTGGAAAGTCCGTATCTAAAGCCCACTGTGTGGACTTCATAAAAGGTGGAAAAGTGTCCTAGTGGCACGAAATGGAATATTGCTTGGATAGCAAATCCATTACATGGAAAGTCCGAATCGAAAGCTCACTGTGTGGATGTCATCTGCAGACTGCATACTTCTGGTTTCCGGAAGAACAGCCTATGGTGAACGGAAGGCCCAATATACGGAAGTGAGGCTAAGCAGCCATGTGCAGGACGTGACGATTCCTTGGGTGAGCCCAGTACCAGAGCGCTATGTATCGGCTCTGCAATTATGGAAGCCTCCTTGGATGGCGGGGAATGCCCATGGTCTGCCCCTGCCTTCCCTTGAGGGCTGACCAGGATCTTTGGCTGTTCTATATGGACCAGCTGGGATGTGGGATAACACCACAACAGTGAGAGTCAAACGTCCTAAGAAACCCCCGGGAAGGTTAACCCGGTTAACAAATGCCCGCAGAAGTCGGATGTGTCCGCCTAACGGCGCAAGAACGCAGCTCTGCTGTAAACAGGCACAACGCAATCACATCCGAAAAAAAACTCCGGATGAACGAAGAAGAAGAAGAAGAAGAACAATAAAGAAGACAAACAAAATTTGAAGAAAATAAAATGGCAACTGATCTCAGAATCCCAGGCTGTGTTATTTATTTAATTTATTACAGTAGAGTTGAGCCTGTCACGCGGGAGACCGGGGTTCGATTCCCCGCCGGGGAGAACACTGTTTTATTTTTATTTTTAAACTGATATGTTTTTCTCCAACGACATCTACTTTCCAATGCTGCATTGGACTTCCTTTTCCTATCAAGGTACGGAAACTTCGAGGGTGTTGTGAGCGCGATTCGTAATCCCTGATACCGTGTTCGAAATACAGCTGTAGACGACGTGGAAGCAGGCGCCTTGATTGATTTTCATACAACGGAATGAGCATCGGTCATGCAGAAATCAATGGCAAACCACTGAACTTAACTTTCCTAGTAAATCACAAACAATCAACAAATTGCGAGGGTTTATTGCGAAACTGTGTGAAGGATTTGCAACTAACCTTGTGGCTCCGAGGTCGACACGGTCGAATAATAGGCACCATAGCAATTTAAATATATAACCAACAAGTGTTGACCGGTATAAAACTATGGACTAGCATCCTATCTCCAAACTTGCTGGCTCTGCATCCCTTGCAGATGGCCAGCCCATGGATCGTGCCGATGTTATCTATACCCATAGAGAAATGTCGAGAACAGAGAAATGTCAAGAACAGAGAAATGTCGAGAACGGAGGACTCTGACGTCAGTGAATCTACATCGTTGTCCAGAATGTCGTGAGTAAGAATTGGCACGGCCCGACACGGTCGGCACATCGGAAGAACGAGCGGGTCTCGTCAACCAACACACAACTGGCACTACTAGCCGCCGGACGCTAATGCATATGTCTGAGTGGGGGTGGGTGGGGTGGGTGATCTATGCACCTTTGCACATGTCCGGGTTGCAAGGATGATACACCAACGGGGTGTAAGTATGATACCCCAACAGATAACATAACAAATCTCCAATATATTATCAGCCAAAGAAACCGGGTCTTCAACTTCTAATTACTTTTTAGGGCCGGCGAGTTGGTGACTACAATGCAGCATTGAGTGTTGATACGTCCGTTATGGTACTTCTACAGACAACGATTGCGTTGTGGATCAACTGGTTTTTTTTCGGGACACCATATACGACAGTTTAACATTACCGCGGTAGACCATTAAAATTACAATGGGAATGTGTGTGATAAATATTTCAGCTTGAAGGTATTATTTCAATGCTTTAGTTTATGTTGTGTCAAGTATGCAGTATGCAAGCGACGAGGTACAGTGACATATCTCAGGCAATAAATTGTCAAATATATATGTGCCTTCGTTACTCAAATACTATAAACTTGTTTATGCTAGTTGCAGTGTACGTGTCATACAATCCAATAATCTATCATCATCATGTGCCCTGCCAACTGGCGTAAAAAGTAAAGCTAGTTGCATATTCTTTACAGGACGTAGCAGTCAATTTCAGCATTCTTTGGCTGTTTGTGATTCCTGGAAAAGTTTAGGTTCAGTAGTTTGCCATTGCTTTCTGAACGACCACTGTATGGAAACCAACGCAATGCGGTCTGCTTCCAAATCGCTCGCATTAGTAACCCGTTCACAAATCCGGCTGGTGTAGGCGTTCACTTTCACGTCTGTCCCCAGATCTCGGGCCTCGGTGTTCTGGATGAACTCTCTGCTGATAGTATTCCTACAAGCCACTGTCTCACTGTAGCGGATATTCTAAACACCTCTTGCGGGTTGCCTGCAGGTTGAACACAATTACGGAAAACACAAACACAGGACGTTGCGGCGACTAGCCTCCATCGGCAAACAAATACATTAATGTTTCCGGATGGGACGCAGAGGTGTTTCCAAGGCACCAGGGCCGGGTTATATACTGGCCAAGACCTATTGACGCGTCCTCGTCGAGCGTCCTGGGCAACAGGTCCCTTCGGGGTCCTGGCTGAAGTCAATAGGATCGCCGATTCCTCCGAAGTCGGAGAGTGTCTGCCTGTACGGCGAGGAACCACCAGTCTGCACACCAATAAGCCAGACATGGGACAACGGATACTCACGCAAAACTCAGGTCCTGTATGACATCACACTGATGCTGGACAACAGGATGTCTTCATCCGACATACAGGACTTTGCGTTGGAGCTCAAGCCAACGAACACAAGCAAGCAAGCATGTTTCCGGATCCAGTTAGGGATATGCACTACTGACGAGCTCAAATGAGGGCGAAACTCGAGTATAGTGCTTCCATATTGACGTGGATAGGCCTTAGGTTCACACCAGAATGCGATCGGCGTTGCCAGTAGTGGGCTGTGCTCAATATTTAAATTTCAAATCCCGAAACAACCACATAATCAAATACATTTATAACCCCCCCTCCCCCCTCCCCCCCCCAAAAAAAATATATAAACACCGAGAAGACACCCCCCCCCCCCCCCCAGTGACTACATTAAGACAAGAACGGGATAAGAAGAACTAAAAGATGAAAGATTTAGAACAATAAAGAAGACAATCAAAATTTGAAGAAAATAAAATGGCTACTGATCTCAGAATCCCAGGCTGTGTTATTTATTTAATTTATTACAGTAGAGTTACAATAATTATTAAATTTAAATATTATACAAGTATATGCACATGAACAAACAGTAGTGATGAAGATATACAAAACTTTTACGATGAAGTTGAAATGGCAATAGCCCAAATTGGATCACAAGAAATAAAAATAATACTGGGGGATTTTAATGCAAAAGTAGGAAAGGGAAAAATAGAGGATATAGTGGGGAATTACGGTTTAGGTTCAAGAAATGAAAGAGGAGAGAAACTAATAGAATGGGCAAATATTAATGATATGATAATTGGAAACACATGGTTTAAACACCATAAAAGACGACTATACACATGGAAAAGCCCTGATATGAAAATACGCAACCAAATTGACTACATACTTATTAATAAAAGATTTAGAAATGCATTAATTAATGTAAAGACAATGCCTGGTGCTGACGGTAACAGTGATCATGTACCACTATGTGGACAAATAAAAGTAAGATTAAAGAGAGGGGAAAAAATGGTTAAAATCCTGAGACTTAATAAAGAGGTTCTGAAAGTAGATAAAGAAATTCAAGAACAATACAGAGTGACTGTGAAAAATAGGTACAATGCAATAGCTAAAATACAGAGTATAGATGAACAATGGGAAATGTTAAGGGACTCCATTCATCAAACTAGCAAAGAAATATTACCGGAGAGAAGCCAAAAAGCTAAGAAAAAATGGATGAATGAAGAAATCTTAAGGTTGATGGACAAAAGGAAACAATAAAAATGACAAACAAGAGTATGCTAAGATAAATAAAGAAATAAGAGATAAATGTGTGAAGGCAAAAGAAAGTTGGTTAAATGAGCAATGCAGAAAAATTGAATTAAATTCCATTAAAGATCAAAAAAGTATGTACAGACAAATCAGCGAGCTCACAGGAAGAAAAATAAGAATAAATACAGGGTGTTTGAAATCAAAAACAGGACAGACTTTATTGGAGGAAGGTGCTATAATGAAGAGGTGGAATGAGTATATAAGAGAATTATATAATGGAGAAAGGGAAGAATTAACAGAAGAAAGTAACTTAGAAGGCCCACCTATTCTAAAAGAAGAAGTCGCTGATGCTATGAAACATATGAAGAAAGGCAAAACAGCTGGGCCAGATGAAATCACAACAGAAGAATTAGAAGTGTTGGGAGAATTTGGAGTAGATATATTAACCAAAATGTTGAATGATATTTACAGTAGTGGATATTTACCCAGTGATATGCTGAAATCTGTATTTATAGCTATACCAAAAAGACCAGGAGCGATTGATTGTGAAGATTTTCGTACAATTAACCTCATAAACCATGTCACTAAGCTTCTACTCAGAATTATAATGAGAAGAACAAGAAAGAAAATAAAAATGGAAATTAGTGAAGAACAGTATAGTTTTATGGAAGGAAAGGGTACAAACAATGCAATATATATATTACGAACACTAATAGAAAGATCAATAGAGAAACAAAGAGACATATATTTATGCTTCATAGATTATACTAAGGCATTTGATAAAGTAAAACATGATGAGCTGATTAAAATGTTGGAAGATATCAACATTGATGGGAAAGATTTAAGAATAATAAAGAATATATACTGGAACCAAGTAGCAGCAATTAAAATGGGAAATAAAGAGGGTAGTTACGAACAGATAAAGCTAGGAGTACGACAGGGGTGTGTCTTGTCACCCGATCTCTTCTCCCTGTATAGCGAAGTAATAATGAGAGAGATCAAAGAGAAGCCAGGAATACTAATCGGAGGATATAATATAAACAATATACGCTATGCAGATGACACAGTATTGGTAGCGGATAATGCAACAGACCTACAACAATTGTTGGACAGTGTAGTAACAGAGAGTGCACAGAAAGGACTGTCCTTGAATATCAAGAAAACAGTAACAATGGTGATATCAAAGAAAATGGGGACGCCAAAATGTGACATAGAAATAGAAGGGGAAATTCTCAACCAAGTGGATAATTTTAAATACCTAGGGGCACTTATAACATCAGATGGAAGATGTACAAAAGAGATTAAGAGCAGAATAGGGCAGGCAAAGACAGCATTTCAGAAAATGAAGAGTATCTTATGCAATAAGTCGCTATCAATGAATGTAAGAAAGAGAGTACTAAAATGCTATATAGAACCAGTTTTGCTGTATGGCAGCGAATCTTGGAATGTAAATGAACAAATTAGGAAGAACTTAGAAGCAACAGAGATGTGGTTTTTAAGACGAATGTTGCGAATTCCTTGGACTGCCAGAGTAACTAACAACGATTGCCTGAAAGAGGCTAATGAAACTAGAACACTATATACAACAATAAGAAAGAGACAAACATCTTTCTTTGGTCATGTGATGAGAAGAGAGGCATTGGAGAACATCGTGACAACTGGAAAGATCGAGGGGAAGAGAGGCAGAGGCAGACCAAGAGAAATGATGCTGGACGGACTGAGACGGTGGCATGGAGGAATATCATCAGCAGAGTTGATCCAGAACACCAAAGACCGAGATCTGTGGAGAGCCATGAACGCCTACGCCAGCCGGCACGGCACTTGATGATGATGAGAGTTACAATGCAAGATTCTGCGTTTCAACATGAATATTGAAGCAAACTTGTACAAAGCAAGATTGTGTGCCGAGATTGGCTCACGATAATAAACCAGTCGGTTGTAACAGGTCAGTCCATCATTCTATGTTGACACAGTCTCATAAACGACATTGCTAGTGTCAATAAATTCAAAGATTTTGAAGCATTTAAGATAATGTTTCCATTACATGTTATCTTCCGCTTTCACTTATGTGTCCTCGGTAGTATAGTGGTAAGTATCCCCGCCTGTCACGCGGGAGACCGGGGTTCGATTCCCCGCCGGGGAGAACACTGTTTTTATTTTTATGGTTTTTGATATGTTTGAACACTGTATATGAACACTGATATGTTTTTCTCCAACGACATCTACTTTCCAATGCTGCATTGGACTTCCTTTTCCTATCAACGTACGGAAACTTCGAGGGTGTTGTGAGCGCGATTCGTAATCCCTGATACCGTGTTCGAAATACAGCTGTAGACGACGTGGAAGCAGGCGCCTTGATTTATTTTCATACAATGGTATGAACGTCGGTCGTGCAGAAATCAATGTCAAACCACTGAACTTAACTTTCCTAGTAAATCACAAACAATCAACAAATAGCTGGGGTTAATTGCGACGCCGTGTGAAGGATTTGCAACTAACCTTGTGGCTCCGAGGTCGACACGGTCGAATAATAGGCACCATACAATTTAAATATATAACCAACAAGTGTTGACCGGTATAAAACTATGGACTAGAATCCTATCTCCAAACTTGCTGGCTCTGCATCCCTTGCAGATGGCCAGCCCATGGATCGTGCCGAAGTTATCTATACCCATAGAGAAATGTCGAGAACAGAGAAATGTCGAGAACGGAGGACTCTGACGTCAGTGAATCTACATCGTTGTCCAGAATGTCGTGAGTAAGAATTGGCACGGCCCGACACGGTCGGCACATCGGAAGAACGAGCGGGTCTCGTCAACCAACACACAACTGGCACTACTAGCCGCCGGACGCTAATGCATATGTCTGAGTGGGAGTGGATGGGGTGGGTGATCTATGCACATATGGACATGTCCGGGTTACAAGGATGATACACCAACGGGGTGTAAGTATGATACCCCAACAGATAACATAACAAATCTCCAATATATTATCAAAACTGAATTTATATTATCGAAACTCGAGTATAGTGCTTCCATGAAGTGGATAGGCCTTAGGTTCGTGCCGGAATGCGATCGGTGTTGCCAGTAGTGGGTTGTGCTCAATATTTAAATTTCAAATCCCGAAACAACCAAATAATCAATTTTATCATTGCTCACTGGATTTAGGAGGCCTGGTGTTCCTTGCCAGTGAGAAGTCCTGATCGTTCGGGTCCACATCGATTGACGGACGTCAGTCGCAGCGATTGGGCAATCTTGAGCATAGCCTACGATGGGTAGCGTTGTGGTATTCCGGTGTGATAATTTGGCGTGTCCAGTGTGTGCTGCGTGGTTACACACCCGCTTCACACGCGTGATCCGGGGCTTGTTTCCGGATCCGGTCAGGGATATGCACTACTGACGAGCTCAAACGAGGGCGAAACTCGAGTATAGTGCTTCCATGACGTGGATAGGCCTTAGGTTCGTGCCGGAATGCGATCGGCGTTGCCAGTAGTGGGTTGTGCTCAATATTTAAATTTCAAATCCCGAAACAACCAAATAATCAATATATTATCAGCCAAAGAATCCGGGTCTTCAACTTCTAATTCACTTTTTAGGGCCGGCGAGTTGGTGACTACAATGCAGCACTGAGTGTTGATATGTCCTTTATGGTACCTCTACAGACAACGATTGCGTTGTGGATCAACTGGTCTTCTTTCGGGACACCATATACGACAGTTTAACATTACCGCGGTAGACCATTAAAATTACAATGGGAATGTGTGTGATAAATATTTCAGCTTGAAGGTATTATTTCAATGCTTTAGTTTATGTTGTGTCAAGTATGCAGTATGCAAGCGACGAGGTACAGTGACATATCTCAGGCAATAAATTGTCAAATATATATATAAATATGTGCCTTCGTTACTCAAATACTATAAACTTGTTTATGCTAGTTGCACTGTACGTGTCATACAATCCAATAATCTATCATCATCATGTGCCCTGCCAACTGGCGTAAAAAGTAAAGCTAGTTGCATATTCTTTACAGGACGTAGCAGTCAATTTCAGCATTCTTTGGCTGTTTGTGATTCCTGGAAAAGTTTAGGTTCAGTAGTTTGCCATTGCTTTCTGAACGACCACTGTATAGAAACCAACGCAATGCGGTCTGCTTCCAAATCGCTCGCATTAGTAACCCGTTCACAAATACGGCTGGTGTAGGCGTTCACTTTCACGTCTGTCCCGAGATCTCGGGCCTCGGTGTTCTGGATGAACTCTCTGCTGATAGTATTCCTACAAGCCACTGTCTCACTGTAACGGATATTCTAAACACCTCTTGCGGGTTGCCTGCAGGTTGAACACAATTACGGAAAACACAAACACAGGACGTTGCGGCGACTAGCCTTCATCGGCAAACAAATACATTAAAAAAAACCCCAAAAAAACAAACAAAACAACAACAACATATAAACACCGAGAAGACCCCCCAGTGACTACATTAAGACAAGAACGGGATAAGAAGAACTAAAAGATGAAAGATTTAGAACAATAAAGAAGACAATCAAAATTTGAAGGGAAAAAAATGGCTACTGATCTCAGAATCCCAGGCTGTGTTATTTATTTAATTTATTACAGTAGAGTTACAATGCAAGATTCTGCGTTTCAACATGAATATTGAAGCAAACTTGTACAAAGCAAGATTGTGTGCCGAGATTGGCTCACGATAATAAACCAGTCGGTTGTAACAGGCCAGTCCATCATTCTATGTTGACACAGTCTCATAAACGACATTGCTAGTGTCAATAAATTCAAAGATTTTGAAGCAATTAAGATAATGTTTCCATTACATGTTATCTTCCGCTTTCACTTATGTGTCCTCGGTAGTATAGTGGTAAGTATCCCCGCCTGTCACGCGGGAGACCGGGGTTCGATTCCCCGCCGGGGAGAACACTTTTTATTTTTATTTTTAAACTGATATGTTTTTCTCCAACGACATCTACTTTCCAATGCTGCATTGGACTTCCTTTTCCTATCAAGGTACGGAAACTTCGAGGGTGTTGTGAGCGCGATTCGTAATCCCGCATACCGTGTTCGAAATGCAGCTATAGACGACGTGGAAGCAGGCGCCTTGATTGATTTTCATACAACGGTATGAACGTCGGTCATGTAGAAATCAATGGCAAACCACTGAACTTAACTTTCCTAGTAAATCACAAACAATCAACAAATTGCTGGGGTTAATTGCGAAACTGTGTGAAGGATTTGCAATTAACCTTGTGGCTCCGGGGTCGACACGGTCTAATAATAGGCACCATACAATTTAAATATATAACCAACAAGTGTTGACCGGTATAAAACTATGGATTCCCCTCTGCCGTGTGTCCACCTTGACGAGGTAGAAGATCTTGCGCGTTCCATTGACCCCAAGAGCTATGCCGACGGTAGCACAGCTACTGGTAGGGTCACCCATGTCGGACATGTCAAGGGAGAGGGACCAGACGAAGTGACGCACAAACCTGCTGCCTTGTAGGTTGACTGGGGACAGTCAAAGGCTAGGGAAAGCATCCCGAAAAATGCTTGTCGAAATCGGATGTACTGAGCCACAGGCTTGACAAAGCAGCGCAACGTAACTTTATCATTTCATGATGCCACAGATGAAAATTAATCGTTATGGTGCTAATCCCGTGAAGTCTCATCAGGCGGTGATAGTGCTGAGCCCCCTGCCTCGAGGGGGTCCACCCATGTCTACTGGTGGTCACCTTCCCCTGTGCTGTAGAGTCAAGGCACAGAGGAGTAGGTTAAGAGCTATTGACCAAACACCCCGGACACTCAACATACTACAGTGGAATGCCGAAGGAGTTTATAACAAGAAAGTCTCCTTAACAAAGCGTCTTCATAAAGATAGAATAGATGTGGCATGCATTCAAGAGACACACCTCAACGCCAATCACAAATTCTCAGTCAGAGGATATCAGGCCACACGTTTCGACCGCGAAGGACACAAAGGAGGAGTTCTAATACTTACACGAAATATAATACCTTGCAGCGAAGTATCTGTGATCTCTGACAACCAAACGGAAATTATAGGTGTTGACATAATGATAAAGGACGTGAAAATAAGAATTTACAATCTGTATAACCCGGCAGATAAGGATCTTACACTCTCAAACATGAAAATTACTGACATAAATTGCATTATTGTCGGAGACTTTAATAGCCGTTCAGAAAGATGGGGATACCCAGATACTGACAGAAGAGGAGATGAAGTGGAGGACTGGGAAATAGACTCAAATCTCCATCTACTCAACAAAGCGGATGACATACCGAGCTTCTACTCCAGAAGATGGCTTAGTACTTCTACTCCAGACTTAGCTCTCTGCACAGGAGACATCCTCCACAAAATCGATCGTCATGTGCTTGATCAATTAGCAGGTAGTGACCACAGACCAATCAAGCTTGTAATGAATATGGAGTATGTTCCACAGGAGCAACATAAAGCAAATGGTGGAAAGTCTAAACAGAGCGATAATACAGGCAGCCACTGAGTCCATTCCAAGAGGAGCGAAAAAAAATTACAAACCATACTGGACTGAAGAACTACAAAGTTTGGAGGACAAAGTTGAAGATGCCAGGAAGACAGCAGAGAGAGAACAAACAATTGTAGCGAACATCTCTCTCAAAGCCATCTCAGCAAAATATAAAAGAACAGTAAATCAAACAACAAGAGATTGTTGGAGGGAAAAAACAGAAAACCTGAATTTTCTTCTTCTTCTTCTTCTTCGTTCATCCGGAGTTTTTTTTTTTCGGACGTGATTGCGTTGTGCCTGTTTACAGCAGAGCTGCGTTCTTGCGCCGTTAGGCCGACACATCCGACTTCTGCGGGCATTTGTTGACCAGGTTAACCTTCCCGGGGGTTTCTTAGGACGTTAGACTCACTGTTGTGGTGTTATCTCCCATCCCATCTTGGCCCATATAGAACAGCAAAAGGCATCCTGGTCAGCCCTCAAGGGAAGGCAGGGGCAGACCATGGGCATTCCCCGCCATCCAAGGAGGCTTCCATAATTGCAGAGCCATCACACAGCGCTCTGGTACTGGGCTCACCCAAGGAATCGTCACGTCCTGCACATGGCTGCTTAGCCTCACTTCCGTATATTGGGCCTTCCGTTCACCATAGGCTGTTCTTCCAGAAGCCAGAAGAATGCAGTTTGCAGATGACATCCACACAGTGAGCTTTCGATTCAGACTTTCCACGTAATGGATTTGCTATCCGAGCAATATTCCATTTTGTGCCACTAGGACACTTTTTCCACCTTTTATGAAGCCCACACAGTGAGCTTTCGATTCGGACTTTCCACGTAATGGATTTGCTATCCAAGCAATATTCAATTTTGTGCCACTAGGACACTTTTTCCACCTTTTATGAAGCCCACACAGTGAGCTTTCGATTCGGACTTTCCACGTAATGGATTTGCTATCCAAGCAATATTCCATTTCATGCCTCTGGGAGGCTTGTGTAACCGACATGCCTGTGGTATGAAGTGTGGCAGTCTAAATACTTCTTCATGCACATTTAAATGTCAACCTGAATACAGTTAAAGTAAGCTGCAGTCGACTTGAGCTTGTTGATATCTCCATAGAGCTTGTCCTCGAATGAAGCAGGTGTGGGCCAAAATATCTTTCTTTGTTCTGCATATATTGGGCACTCTTGCAGCAAATGTTTAGCTGTCATTTTACCAGTTCCACAATTACATTCATCTGTATCTCCTATCTTTAATTTATTGAACAAGTGGTATTTCAGCCTGTTATGTCCTGTGCGGAGTCTGAAGATTGTTACTTGTTCTCTTCGGTCGAGTTTGTAATATGCATCATCCTTCTGGTGGCCTGGATGCTCTGATTCCCATTCGGTTCTACAAGTGCTTTTTATCAACCTCTTTGCCTCATTATAGGTTATGTCTATGTCAGGCTGTGGTAGTCGTCCGCCCTCTTTTGCCAGTCTGTCAGCCTCTTAGTTTCCAGGTATACTGCAATGTGATGGGATCCACTGTATTACAACTTTTTTGGATTTCTGTCATAGCCCATGGAGTGCTGCTCTTAGGTCAGCTATTTCTGTGCTGCTATTGCTCTTCAGTATTGAGACAGCTGACTTTGCATCTGTGAAGATAGCTATTTGCTTCTCTTTATTTTCCTCCATCAAGAGCATTTCTGCTGCAGTTTTCAGAGCCTCTACCTCCGCTTTGAAGTTACTTGAAAACTTTCCAGTTGCCACTGAATTTGTTTTTTTCCCCGCTCCATTTGTTAAATTTAGGAGAATTCCTCCTCCTCCATTCTCTACTGAATTTTTGGCTGATCCATCTGTATATGCATGGGTCCAATTGCTGCTTGGGTAATGTTCTTTTATGAAGTTTGGGGTTATTTCTCTTCTTTCGGTTTCATGCTGAGTGTTCTTTTTCTCAATACCAGGAATGTTTTCTATCATCTCAGGCAGTTGCTGCTGTCTCCAAGCTGGGAACTTGTCTGCACTGTAAATGGGTCTGACTGTTGACATGTTAAGTATGGGATCTGCCCTAATCTTTCGTTTTGCAGTTTCTACAAAGTTGCTACGCTTCAGTCTTCCCTTTCCAAAACCACTAAACCTTTTATACATAGGGTGGTCTGTCAATCTTCTAAATTTTTCAGCTTGTTGCTGGGCTCTGCTATCTCTTCTATCCTGCATTGGTTGTAAACAAGTGATCTTTTCTAATTCATTAATAGGCATTGTCTTCAGGCTTCGAGTTATGATTCGCATTCCTTGATTTTGGACTCTACTTATTTTGTTAAAGTTTGACTTAGCTGCTGTTGCCCAAGCTGCAATGGCATATTCCAGTACTGGCCTCACCCGTCCAGTATATAACTTCTTGAGAACTTTCTCATCTGCTCCCCACGTTGTACCAGCAAGATTTTTCATGATTCCCATTCTTTGCCTTGCTCTTGTTCGATTTTTCTCAACCTGTATTTTCCATGTCAGGCGACGATCAAATGTGACTCCTAGATAGTTTGGATTTTCTTCATGGCGCAAGAAATACCAGCTTAGGTTGCTGAGTTTTAGTTGAGAGGGAGAACACTGTGCATGTTTTTTCTCCTCACTTATCTTCACTAGCCATGATTTTGACCAGTCCTCTAGCGCTAATAGGGCTTGCTGTATTCAGCTGTTAGCTGTACTAATATATTCTTCAGATGTCCATATGGCTAGATCATCTGCAAAGGATGATGTGTGTACTCTGGCTGGAAAATTGTCTGTGATGTCATTTATATATGCTAGGAATAATGTTGGTGAAAGAACTCCTCCTTGGGGGAGCAGATTGGGACAGATTTGCCATATGTCAGGGTCTTAAACTTGGCTCGCTAACCTAACACATGTGAGACAGTACAATTACAACGTGATTCGACTTAAGACTCAACGACACAACGTTCAATGGATTTATTTACAGATCATATACAGTACGATGATCACTACAAGATATACTTGATACTTCAATACACTTACATACACAATACAGCTCACAGTCTATCTCTCAAGATGTCCAGACACTCGACTTTCAGGCACAGAAACCACACAACGCCTTTCTCTCATCTTGCGTCCAGTCGAGTCAACGTCCCAGAGCTGTCTGCCTATAGCTCGCAACTTGCCTCCCACCTGAAGTGGCTTCACGAGGCATGCGTGCGTCTTGCGTCGTCCTTGCCTGACCGCTGGCCGTCTCGTCAGCCAGCAACCTCGCAGGCAGGTAACTACTACTCGCCTGGCGGCGTAACGAAGTTACGGCATCCCTGCTGGAGACTAAGTCGCCTGGCAGGCGTAATGATGTCACTGCATCACTGCACTATTCTAGACTCTGACATGCTACCCCGGGCAATTTCATGAAAGATGTCATCTTTCATGTATAATATATGTACATACTGGGTTAATATTTTAACCTTGTCAGAGTCGACCCTTCTGTTGTTATATACATTGGTATCATAATACATAGAAATACACATATGCCTTAGAAACATATAAGAAATGGAAGTTGTATTCAACGACATGTGGTGTTCAACCTTTAACACTGGTCAAGTTTCATCCTCTCGATGGCTGATTACCTCAATTGCATTATTGACCCAGTCAGATCGGTAGTACCAGCTCCAAGCATCTACCTCGCAGCCTCAAAAGAAAAACACGTAATAATATGGTTCTTGAAACAAAAACCATCTGGCTAGACCGAAATACGGCTTTATAAAAATCGTATTAAACGCTCAAACCCTGACCTCATTTGGCCAGGAGCTCTTGTGTTGGTCTGCAATGTCGGTAACACTCTACCATGCCCAGTAGACGGCTTCCTGGTGTGTTAACAATCTCGCAACAACATGGCTATTTATATACAACACATTACAGTATACATTTCAAATTATGGCCCTTTGTGTAATGATGTAATAACAATTAAATGAAAGGGGAATAACTTGAAAATTTATGAAATATAATATTTTACAATAATTATTCTATTTCTTAGCGTCATCGCTTGATGTTTCTTCATACTAACGAGAACAAGTCGGTAGTATGAATACATTAATCAAGATATGATTCTAAGATTACACTACATAAATATATAAACACACAATTCGTGTATTCAACTTTGTTGATTTATAAAGATTTTAGAATCGTCATAGCTTTTTAAACTTTTATTTGTCGTCTGCTAATTTTGCTGTAAATTTCTAACTAATCCGGAAGTACACACGAACACTAAACAGCTGATGTTGAAACTTGTAGAACACACTTGTTCCGGTCTGATGTAGTTACGGAGTGTACAATGTTCTAATCGTTCATGTGTTGGATGTTTCACTGTAAAACCTTCTGGATTTCGATTGACTGCAGTGGTGTAGCTGTCAATGTTTAGGTCACACTTTCACACACGGCTTTAAAATATCACTGGAAAGTTCCACACGCAGATACCACTGTCAAATTGGATAGTTCGCTTACGGTAAGTTTTTGAGCGAATGTGGCACTGTTCTTGTTTTGTAATATATACAATTAATAAAGTTCGCTTTCTACCACACACTACACAATTATACACGACAATCACTACATGAATTAGTAAAATAAGAACACTATATATATTGGGAGTAACCCCTATCACATCACATAGTAGACTTTACACAGCTTTTTGTGAATGGAGAAAAAAATATTCACTGATGGATGGCTGTGTTAATCTGAGTGTATTTTACACACTGCACTCAGACATTGGTGCTTACTGGGTCGGTCGGACAACGGGACAAAAGATCGGCAATTGTGTTGGTTCTGTCTGGGATATGTCGAACCTCGAAGCTGTAATCTTGGAGTTTAAGAGACCAGCGCGCTACCATCTGGTTTGAAGGTACACCTGAATTTATAAATCGCAACGGGCTGCTGTCAGACTCCACAATGAAATGGCGTCCTAGAAGGAATCTGGACAATTTCGTTATACCCACCACTAAAGCTAGGGCTTCCAACTGAGGTATTGACCAAGCCCGTTCTCTGGGTTTCAGTTTCCTGGATACGAAGTACACAGGGTGAAGGATGTTATTGTGCTCTTGCAACAAGACTGCTCCAATCGCCACGGAGCTCGCGTCTGTACGCAATCTGAAAGGTAAATGGAGATTGGGCAATTTCAGGATGGGATTGTGTAAGCTATTATCAGAAAAACAAGATAATACTTTACGGAATGCAAATTTTAGGCATTCATTGCTTACAATTTTCTCCGGTTTATCTTTTGTTAGTAAGTTAGTAAATACTTCGGTCAGTTCGGAAAAATCAGGAATGAACTGCCGGTAATAATTTATCAGTCCCAACAAACTTCTGACTTGCTTTTTCGTAGTCGGAAGTGAGAGTTTTAGTATCTTGGACACAATGTTATCGTCTGTCGTGACAAAGCCATTGGATATTTTGTACCCCAAGAAGGATATTTCCTGGTAGGCTATGTCTACTTTTGCAGGCTTTACCGTCAGTCCGTGCTGTCTAATGCGTTCAAATGTCTGTTCTAATGTCTTTATGTGGTCTGTCATCGTCTCTGTGTGAACACAGATGTCGTCTATATAGCAAATTATGTTAGGTATATCTACTAGTAAAAGTCGTGTCATACGTACGAATGTGGCTGGGGCATTGACAAGCCCAAATGGAAGTTTGCACCATTCGTACAGTCCCCAAGGTGTGGCAAATGCTGTCAGATGTCTGCTCTGTTCGTCTACCGCTATTTGCCAATATCCTTTAGTCATGTCTACCTTCGTAAAGAACCTAGCGTCTGTCAGTTCTGTCAGTAGATCGTCAGAGTTTGCCATTGGCTCCAAATCTAGAAGAGTTATTTTATTGAGCTTTCTATAGTCGACACAGAGTCTTATCGTGTTGTCCTTTTTGCGTACTATGACCATTGGAGATGAGAAGTCTGATTGGGATCGTCTTACGATGTTGTTTTTCTCTAAGTTGATGATCTCCTGATGTAAGTGTTCTTTGTAAAGTAATGGAATGGTGTATGGTCTGCATCTTATGGGTGTGTTTGACGTGAGTGTGATGTGATGCTGTACTAATTCTGTTTGTCCTGGGTTGTTAGAGAAGATGGTGTTGTACTGTTGTATTAGCTGTTTGCAACTGTCTGTTTCTGCTTGCTTGGCAGTTCTTTCAGCTGCTCTTTCATCGCGTTCATTAGCTTTCTCCTGTACTAGTAGGTATTCAGAGTATTTCTTCTCACTCCACCTTGTTAACTCATCACCTGTCAACTGTAATTTTAACCCCATATCGATGAAATCATTTAATGACGACATAATGGAAAATGTCAATGAGATACCAGCCACACAATTTGTTATAAGTGGTTAGTAAAATAAACAATTTACAATTGTGTTCTCTTGACAATACGTGCCTAAATTTGCATCCTTAAAGTATATGAAAAGAAAAATATACTCAAGTGCCCTGGATGCGGTGAAGAACGGTTGGAAATCGGGCTAGGAACTGTAGGGTCGCTACTTCGAAACACAAATGACCTCTACACGCAAGGGTTTCAGATGGTACGGAAAACCTGCTTTGTTTTTGGAGGAAATAAATTAGCGTCTATTTGATGTGGTGTGCCTGCTTGTCACTAAGTATTGATTAGGTTTGTATGGCGTTGAGTGTAATTGTATGTCGTAATTTTGTCAGTCAAAAATTTTTTTTTTTTCAAAACACAAGTCACTTTCTTTCCCAAAACTTTCTGCGTTCCACAACTCAAGTCACAAAGACAATCTACATATATCTCAACACTCTATAACATTGATGACACATCACTTACATCAAGATGACATTCAGTAAGGACATAGACATCAAGTTTACAAGATGGCGACAAGGTCACAATGGCGACAAGATCACAATGTCGACAAGGTCAAAACGGTGACAAGTTCAACAATCACAAATGTTTTACACGTTTACAAGATCAAACAATATGTATGCACTGTACGTTTACAAATAGTCTCCATGTTTAAACAATGTAGTAATATATCAAAATGAGCCTTCCACGATCACATTTACTTATACTATAAAGTTTGACAAAAATTCTAAGTTCACAAACTCTAGTTTTAAATGTTAATTACATAAACACGTTCATTTCAAAGCCGGACGAATGCCACCACGTCCACACATGTCAGGGTCTTAAACTTGG
Source organism: Cepaea nemoralis (assembly GCA_014155875.1). NCBI lineage: Eukaryota > Metazoa > Mollusca > Gastropoda > Stylommatophora > Helicidae > Cepaea > Cepaea nemoralis. The sequence continues at coordinate 27,674 of JACEFZ010011665.1, forward strand.
CTCGCTAACCTAACACATGTGAGACAGTACAATTACAACGTGATTCGACTTAAGACTCAACGACACAACGTTCAATGGATTTATTTACAGATCATATACAGTACGATGATCACTACAAGATATACTTGATACTTCAATACACTTACATACACAATACAGCTCACAGTCTATCTCTCAAGATGTCCAGACACTCGACTTTCAGGCACAGAAACCACACAACGCCTTTCTCTCATCTTGCGTCCAGTCGAGTCAACGTCCCAGAGCTGTCTGCCTATAGCTCGCAACTTGCCTCCCACCTGAAGTGGCCTCCCACCTGAAGTGATGCGTCTTGCGTCGTCCTTGCCTGACCGCTGGCCGTCTCGTCAGCCAGCAACCTCGCAGGCAGGTAACTACTAGTCGCCTGGCGGCGTAACGAAGTTACGGCATCCCTGCTGGGGACTAAGTCGCCTGGCGGGCGTAATGATGTCACTGCATCACTGCACTATTCTAGACTCTGACACCATACTAACAGACAAATATTGTGAAAACATAAATACACGATATGGCAACATGAAGCAAATGGTGGAAAGTCTAAACAGAGCAATAATACAGGCGGCCAACTGAGTCTATTCCAAAAGGGGGGGCGGCCGGGGAAAAAAAAAAAAGAAAAAAAAAAAAA
>JACEFZ010011666.1:0-17500 GCA_014155875.1 Cepaea nemoralis
TTCCCAATCCCCGGAAGGGGGAGAGAAAAGATGGCATAAATTTAGAGGGCTGCGGGGGCCAATTCCACAACATTTAAAGGAATATACCCATTCTTTCTTGCACCAAAAAAGAAGTTAAGGGAACCTACGATCCTATAGTCGAAAAAAAAAATTCGATATACCGTGACTAGGACTTATGTCAAGACACACGAAAAGGCAGCTTCGTTGGGCTATATGCAAAATGTAAACTGTTTGTTTACGGCGCCCTTTACAAAAAGCTCGAATCCACATGTCCACATTTGGTTGCCTCATTCACGATCAATTATTTTGAAAACTGTCTGTTGCAATCGTTATGAAATTTTTCCAGCCGTCTTATATTTACCCCATCCAAGGAATATGTCTTTGATAGGTCCAAAAACAACTTAAATCATTGAAAGCGGCGACATTCCTATGATCCTTTGCTGAACAACTAGTGAATTTCTCGCTAACGAAGTTATTTTTACGGTAATGTGAGACATGTCAATTCTGTTGACACACAAGGCGTATCCGGATTCGTATGAGAGTGGGTGCAATGAAAGATTAGCTTAAAATCGACAGGGTCGGCTGCATTGCACCGGGTGTTTTTATCCCATATGGCTCAGTTTCTTTCCGCATGCGCGGAAAGCGTCGCACAAAGCACGAAGTCCGTAGCTCCAGCGACGACCCTCGGGAGTCTCCGAAAAATGCACTCTTGAAATGAAGGACGCGGCCCGGAATCGAACATACAACCTTCGGAGCCCGAGTCAGACGGCTTGACCACTTCACCACGGAGAATCCCGAGAGGGGTGAAATGTGTAATATTAGTAAAGACAGAGAATTTACAGAGCCACGGGGTAAATAATTTGAAAATTAACAGGAAAGTAGAAGGAATATATTTCTTACCTTATTTTTCATTTCCTTCTTGTTTCTTCAGTTATCAGTTATCAGTTGGGGTATCTTCATTGCACTCCGGACATGTCCATAAGTGCTCAGATCCTCCCTCCCCCCCCCCCCCCCCCCCCCCCCAGCATATGCATCAGCGTCCGGTGGCTAATAGTGCCAGTTTTGTGTTGGTTGACGAGGCGCCTTGTTTTCCCGATGTACCTCTCGCATCTGGCCGTGCCGAATTCTTACTCCCAAGTCTTTCATCCTGGACAGCGATGTGGATTCACTGACGTCAAAGTCCTCTGTTCTCGCCATATCTTTAAGGACGTTAATAACATTGGCACGATCCATGGGCTAGGCCATCTACAGGGGTGCAGAGCCAGCCAGTTTATCAGCTCGTTCATTTCCCTCGACTCCCGCATGTCCCGGGACAAAGATGACGGTGACTTTACGAACCATAGACTTCCGCAGCGACTCAGACCACTGTCTACGTACAGATCCAGCTTCGACTTTCCTAATCATGCTCATTGAATCACTTAGTACACACACACGTTGGTATAATGCTGTGATTCCAGTCATATGAAAGCCTGTGTAGTTGGCATCACCTCCATCGTCATGCTGCAAGTGGTCATAGAGTGGGAACCACTGGATTCTTGAATGGTTCGGCCTGTAAATGCCCACGCACTTCTGTGCTGCTTTACAACAGATCCATCTGTATAGATGAGCACTTTGGGGCTATATGGGTGTTCATAGATGAGCGCGTTGACTTCTGCATTGACAGCGACAGGGTTCTGCTCTCTGCACCGTCTGTCGAGTATGATAATGCAGGAGAAAGTGCACTTAAAAGCTGGAGGCACCGGCACCCATTCCTTGCCGGAGTTGATACTGGTAAGACTGCAGACCTGTCTGACGACATCTTCCGCCCGACCCATCCATGATTTGCCTCTCTTTAGCCTGTCACCCTTTTCACTGAATATAGCGTCATGCAGAGGTGCTGCTCATCTGCACTTATTTTTAAGAATGCACGAGCTCTCCAGATCTTGATCCTGTGTTCCATTGTCGGGAAGTCAAGGAGGTATCTCATTGATACACAGCTGTTGTCTTTCGTGCAGCCCAAAATGATGCGCTTGGCTTCGTTTTGTACCTTTTCAAGTCTTCCAATCTGTGTCGGACGATTCCAGTAGGTTGATGATTGCTCTCGGTTGCATAAAATTCAATCATTCCTTTCTCCAATAGTCCTCTTCCTCTTTCAACACATGGTCCTCACATTTTTTCCAGTAACTTTTATCAGTATTTAATAGCGCGGACTGGGGTAGTATCTTGACGTCAGACAATTTGAATGTAGTATTGGCAGCTGCCACTTGTCCTTTAATTTTAGCCCACACAAGTTCTATAGGGTTTAAATGAGAATGATACGGCGGAAGTCTCAAGCACCTATGGCCATGCTCTTCTATCACTTGTCAATTTGAAATTTCTTGCTTTTTTGCGTCTGTTTTACAAGGGACAACAACTGTAGCTTGAAATATGTTTCTGGAAATGGTATATTTTCCCTTCGGAGCCATATCTTTATTGATTCCTTTGTGCTCGATGCCGTAGGTATTTTGTCTTCTTGGGCAACAACATTGTGATATGATGCATTGTCCATGTCTAGACAAGACGGTCTATCAAGGGATGGAAGTACTGTATTCTCGAGCCAATCTCTAAATACATTACCATTCATCTCATTATGATAATCCCTATTGTCTGTATGCTTTGATACGAACACGAGCCCAGCATTCTGTAGTAAGCCATTATGAGTACTATCAGCATGGGCTATGACCAAATGCTGTCCTTTACTACTGGGCACATAACGTTTTATCTTTCCATCCATTGATTGCCATTCCTTTTCACTTATGTGGTGCGCATTGATCCACGTTTCATCCAAATACACTATGTCATAATTTTCTTTGCGCATTTCCCTTATTTCACGTAGGTATCTGCTTCTCATGGCTCCTAAATGCGGTTGCTCGCAAAGGATATTACTACCTCCCTTGTACTTTCTAAAAGTGAAGCCTAATGTCCTTATTATTTTCCACAAAGTTGTTTTGGATAGCTCTATGTTATTGTCCTTTCTCAACAAAACCCTCAGTTTTCTTACACTCACTGTTTCTTTGGCATCCATCATTTTTATAATAACTCGTCTGATGACATCCTTGTCAAAGCTGTCTACAATTGCCTTTCTACCTACCGTTTGCTTATCGCGTGTTGGTTTCATTCCAGATCCTTGCACCCATCGACGAAACGATCGTTTACTCAAACCTAATGCATGCACTGTTCTTTTTTCGGGATTTGTAACAGTATGAAACAGTTTCCTGCGATCAACTTCTTGACAAAAGTATGTGTACAACTTCATAGCGATGTTTTGAAGTGTACACAATTTCACTTTTAATCCCATTGAACAGTATTAACACATTCAATTATTAGCTATTAAGATTACATTAATAGTAAGATGTATTTATATAATCACGTTTCATGAAAGAACCCACAGTTTGACGACACTTCTGAACTATAACACTCAGTCTGTCCAAAAACGAAAGACCGCAAGACAATTTTAAAATTAGCGCGAATGGGTCTTGCTGAGCTGTAATACTCTAAGAATTAAGACATTCATGCCGGGGCGGTAAAATATATACCTCATATAAGCAAAAATTGAAATCTGCTGTACAATCTCCAGAACAAAATTTTTTTTGTTGGGTGGACATAATGATAAGGTTATATACTAAATCTCATCATTTTCCATAGTTGGTTACTGAGATATTCAATTTTATATTGAGGCAACAAAAAAAAAAAAAACACTATACTGAATGTGCTACTATTGACTGGAGGGGGAATCACTCAATCACATCTGGTCGTGTCTTGCAAGACTGAGTTGTTGAATCAACTGCAACTCTTAAATCCATCCACCACCAATACATTATACGGAGCCATAGGAATATAATACACTGTATGGGGCCATAGATCTACAATACACTGTATGGGGCCATAGATCTACAATACACTGTATGGGGCCATAGATAAACTATAAACCATACAGATATTGCCAAACCATCTACATATTGACGGACACGCGAATGTCTAGTAATCTAATTTTTTTCTAAACCACAATTTTCCAAAAATACATATTATATTTAACACACGAATGTCCTACAATCTATAATATCTCTAACACACGAATGTCCAACAATCGATAATATCTCTAGCATACGCATGACAAACAATCTATAATATGTCTAACACAGGAGTGTCCAGCAAACTATGTTATCATGAACACGTGAACACCAACCAATACTCATCGTTTCAGTGTACAACCGGTTACACACGTCGCTGCTCATCCCCTACCAGGACCAGTCCGCTAGCGCTGAGCGTGATTTCTGTTCCTATTAGTCATTACGTCATTGATTTTTGTGTCCTTACCTATCATGTGTAAACACTTCCACTTCTCCACTCCAGAACCTCAGAGTGTCTTCTGGAGGCTAGCCATCAGCCCTTTCATTTCGATCAACCACGGCACGGCCCGGACAGTACAGTCACATTAGCTCTTCTAGATTGATTGATTGATTGATTGATTTAGGAATCGACATCACAGCATTCAGGACATTCCCATAAGCGCTCCGTCCCCACCCTCAGCAACCAGCGAAGAGTTCCAACACTAATAGTTCCAGTAGCAATCTGATTATATGGCCGTCTCGCCTTTCCTCTGAGCGTCGAGCGTCGGCCAGATATGATGACTCTGTATGTCAACAACTGATGCAGCAATTGCCACTAGGTATTTAAATGTAACAACATGGTTCAGCATGTTCCCTGCTATTATTATCTCACGTTTGATAGAATGCAGTTAGTGCTTGTACTATTCTGTTCTGATCTGAGTGATGCATGCTCCGTCTGATTGTTTATTATTATTGGGATATGTAACACTTATTGTTTATAACAGCAACACTTACTGTTTATAATAACAACTCTTATTGTTTATGATAGCAACATTTATTGTTTATGATAACAACACTTATTGTTTATGATAGCAATACTTATTGTTTATTATAGCAACACTTATTCTTTATGATAACAACACTTATTGTTTATGAGAGGAACACGTAATGTTTAAGATAGCAACACTGATTGTGTATGATAGCAAATACTAGGTTCCATTATTACAGGGTGCGCATGGAATAACACGTGTTATGATCTGGGAAAATCCGACACCTACAACTGTTCACAATACACATGCACAAAGAACGGATCGGGAGCTCAAATGACTCTAACGGAACTGAGTAGGTTGTATATACACAATTATGTTTCATTGCCTTTTACCATGGGCTGGAGGCTGTTGACAATAGAATACCTTCTCCGTTTCTTCATCTTCCACTCCCTCCTATTCCTCTTCACCCTCCCTCCCCCTATCTACTCCTACTCCTCCAACTATTTTTCACTCTTCCTCTCCTTCTTCTTCTCCTTCTCCAGGTTAGTGTCATAGGTCGGTTAGTGTCATCGTATATTGTACCATGTGTACAGGGGTGTGCCTCTTTGTTACAGGTTCTATGTAGCACTTCAACACTATTTTTCTCATTTCAATTTATATCTTTTTATTGGTCAGTATGTGTTTCATCTTGCAAAAGGTTACCTTTGCAATGGCAATTATTGTTCTAATTTCTTCAAGGCATCTCCCATCAGATGTTATGACTCTTCCGAGATAACTCTCCGATTCACTTATTCAGGAAAATGCCCATTTACTTGAATATTACAGTGTGGTATTTCCTTCTTCCCATAGACGACCATAATCTGTGCCTTCTTACAATTCAATCCTAACTCTAGTTATTCACTGTGTGATTGATTGGTTGATTGATTAAGAAACCGACATCACAGCATTCCGGACATTCCCATAAGCGCTCCATCCCTACCCTCAGTAGCCAGCGAAAAGTTCCAACATTAATAGCTCCAGTAACAATCTGATTATATGTCCGTCTCGCCTTTCCTCTGAGCGTCGATCGTGGGCCAGATCCCCTCTTCACACCTCGCTGCCTCATTCTTTCCAGACTATGGTGATCCATTGCTATTCCGAGGTGTACACGTGCTCCCACAAGGCCGCAACCACGTCTGTTTTGTCATGTATCAATACTCCACCAAGTTTTGCCAAGCCAGCCAATCTGTCCGCCTGTTCATTCCCCAGCACACCGGCATGCCCAGGAGAAAAGATCCAGGCGAAGCCTGCTACTTGTTTCACTGTATGAAACAAGCGCATGTACTAAATGTTGCAGGTCCTGTTCATTGTCTGCAATCAAGACTGTATCATCTGCATGTTATTGGTGTATCTACCCCCAATGATAATTCCTTCAATACCTTCTATATTTCTGATAATATTTTCACTGTACAGGGAAAACGATCTGGAGACACTAATATATGTATATATGTATATATGTATATATATATATATATATATATATATATATATATATATATATATATATATATATATATATATATATATATATATATATATATATATATATATATATATATAAAGATAAAAGTGGGGAGTCTTGATGGAGTTGGGACTGCTTAAAGAGTTCCCTGGTACCAGGCACCTCATGTGAAATGACTTCAATGCGCGCGCCAAAGAGTGGGACAGGCCTAGCTAGAACAGACAGGGTACTGCTCTCGCTGGACCTTGTTTGAGACGGATATCGTCAGTATAATTGACGTGAGGCCAACTAGGCTAGCAATGAGACCGGGGACCCAGGCACAGTTATTGACCTGGCACGTGTATCCCAAGAGGCTGCATCAGACGTAAAATACAGTGTCCTTGGGGACCATGGAAGCGACCACCTCTTCTGTTCTTTACTGGTACCTAGTTGTCACACAGCTTCCCTGGGGTGAAGGGAACAGGCTGTCACACTTAACATGAATACCTATATATATATATATATATATATATATATATATATATATATATATATATATATATATATATATATATATATATATATCGCGGGATGACTTCAGATCTGGGACTGGGACACTTTCAGTCTGCTGACCCCACCAGTCCTCGGATACCTATCTCTCTCACAACCAACCAAGGGATGTTACCCTTTCAAACATCGTCCTGACTAAATGACTCTGGCATCTACAAACTCAATAGCAAAAGTGTATTGTACAAAGCAAAGTGAAGATAATGTGGATGTAGTGCAGATCTGTCTGGTGTGCTAATTGCTACAAGACTGTTAGTTGAGGCAGCCACATGAAGATGGTCATCACTGTACACATGTCAGAGTTCCACATAAGACGGTAATGTCACTTATCTTCTTAGTGTAGGTCCTCAGTCTGTGACCAGACAGCTACCTCCTCCGAGTTGTTAGCCCGTTAGGATAATGATACTGGGAATCTGAGCATGTGTCCCAAATGAAAACTCTGAATTTCCATTCACATCCCATCAGGTAGGTGCCTCTATTAAAGGTATAACTTAATCCGAAAGTTCATTGCTCTACCAACAGTGGCACCAAATCAACAATATACCGATAGTAGCACAGTTCCTGAATTACAGTATAGCAAAGCACAATGTCCAGTGCTAAATTTACATTAGAACATTGTTCCTGGTTAAATTCACGCTCATAGCACAGTGTCTCATGAATCAAGTGTCACTTAATATATCACACAGTTGTTTGGTAGTCAGGGTAGGTAATCAGTGTGGCACAGCCGGACGATTACACAAACCATACTTGCCCAGCAGCCTTAGTTTGAATGGTGGATGACTTATCCTGGATCTGCCCTGAGGGCATATATGACTGACCGGGTGGTGGGCGGTAGGATCACCTCACGTTAGCTTGTCTCTCCAGACTGCTGATGTTGACACATAATGATGGTTTTACTGACTGTCCATCACCCTCTCCGGAAGGTAGAATCTGGAAAAATGACACAGGTAGCCTCGGTGAGAATCACGTGACCACGACCCATCATATGGAGATACACTGCCTCGATGTACTCAGATAGGGAATCACCTCCATAAGTTGGGCGGTGGTTCAATTACAGGCCATGCCTCAGGGTCAGAGGAAGAATAAGTTCTGGGGTCTGACAAGTAGCGGAATAGACCATCTGTTTTCCTGGACTGGGGATAGAGTGAACCCACGGTGAGTGTCTCCCCCCCCCCCCCAGTTCCCCAGTGGAAGTCTTCTAATGACATACAGGGTTAGAGGGTCTACAGTACTCATAGGCAAGATGGCCCTGAAGTAGAGCCGTTGGCAAAACCCCCTTCCAGCTCTTCCCAGCTGGTTCTGCTTTCCCCAGTTCATTCCACCTGCAACCACCAGAACATGTCTGTAGCATCATTTCTCCTTCTTTCCTCTCCCCGTTGTTCTCCTCACGGGAACCCACTATAGATTAGACGGTAGTCCGTTAAGGAGACCTTGAACACAAAGTGTATGAGGAAGGAAAAGAAAAAACCAGCAGTCGCCCCGCCGAAAGATGTGAACTTCGAAACACGCGGGATCGCTCAAATGTCCGTTGATTTAACTGTGGACATTCCCATGAGATTCGTCTTGACCGGCCGAGGCGGAGGACATCTTACACATAGCCTTTAGTTACGCCGTAACCGACTTCCGGTTTTGTCGACTACACCTTAGTTCAAAGGCGGCTCAGTAGTGCCATAAAATCACCAACATTTAGGCCACTCCTTTTTCCCCCCAAACAATTTCTGGCAGGCAACATGCCAGGAATTTGGGTCATGTAATCAGGCCTGTTCCGTTACGGAAAATTACAGGCTCGCCCTTGACCTACGTGCAACTAGTTGCTTCATGCAAACTACCTCGGCTGATCGCGATTTTCGCCACAATAAATGGAATACTGGTAGCACTCTTACCTTTCATTCTGACATGCAGTTAGAAGTGTGGAACCTCAGTCCAACTTAGGGACATACTGTCAACCGTCTTTAAACGATATGTTGACATTGGGAACCATTACTCCTTCTGACAAACTGCAGCCACACAGCCTTTCGCCAGCTGGCTAGAACAACCACGAGTTCCCTCGGCATTCAGCCTAGTCACGGCGCCTGCGCGATGGAACAATAGTTCCGGTAACAAAATCTCTCGAAACATTCCAGAACAAGGGCATAATCCTCTTCTCCCCTCGGCGTAGAAGATTACAGGGATTATTTCCCCTTGACTGGAAACCGTCACGGTAGGCCGAGAGAATGGTGTGAGTCTGGTAATTGTGGCATTTTGGTAATTGTAGCCTTCTGGCAGTTGTAGCATTCTGGTAATTGTAGCATCTCCCTGTCGAATCCTCCAGGCATTCTGTGACACTAGTCCAGCAAAGTCAAGACTATACGAGCGTTGCAAGCCGTTACATTATAATCGCGACCACCTTTCGCTCATGAGGCATCTTAGATCATAGGGACGATCTAAAAGAACAAGAAGTATCTTATCATAACTAACATGTTGGACGCAAGGAATGGAGCAATCATGGAGGGAAAAGTTTGCGACCATTCATAGTTGGCAGAGAGTGCCGAAAGCAACCAGTTCAGTTAATGGATGTTCGTCCATCATGACTGAAGTAGACCATTCATTACATCCAGTAATTTGGATGAAGAATAACTTGCGCTATGGTTTGGATTATAGTGAGGAAGTGATTGCGTACCTCACTCTCTCGCCTGCGTCCATCTAATTCCAGTGGCAAGACTAGCAGGACGACTGGTAACGAACAAAGGTGCAGTGGCGTTAGGCTGCCACATACTAGTTATCCCAGCATATGTTTGTTCTCGAAACGGATTGTAGCCTTACGAGGCTAACCCTATACTTCTCATAGTGCATTCAGAATGTCAGCCTAGTCCTTGGCGCGTCCGCCCTCCACATTAGCCATAACTGCGAGCTTGTCAGTCCGCTCATTTCCTTGTACTCCCGAATAATTTTTTGTCTTTATTATTAGCAAAACTTAGCCGTCAATGTTCAGTTAATCTAGTAGTTGTACTATTTCTTCATGCTTCACAATGTCAAATGCTTTTGTGTAGTCTATGAAGAATAAGTATCAGCTCGTTCATTTCCATCGACTCCCGCATGTCCAGGGACGAAGATGAAGGTGACTTTACGGACAACATACTTCCTTAGCGACTCAGTCCACTGTCTACGTACAGATCCAGCTTCGACTTTCCTAATCATGCTCATTGAATCACTTAGTACACACACACGTTGGTATAATGCTGTGATTCCAGTCATATGAAAGCCTGTGTAGTTGGCATCACCTCCATCGTCATGCTGCAAGTGGTCATAGAGTGGGAACCACTGGATTCTTGAATGGTTCGGCCTGTAAATGCCCACGCACTTCTGTGCTGCTTTACAACAGATCCATCTGTATAGATGAGCACTTCGGGGCTATCTGAGTGTTCATAGATGAGCGCGTTAACCTCTGCATTGACAGCGGCAGGGTTCTGCTCTCTGCACCGACTGTCGAGTGTGATAATGCAGGAGAAAGTGCACTTAAAAGTTGGAGGCATCGGCACCCATTCCTTGCCGGGGTTGATACTGGTAAGACTACAGACCTGTCTGACGGCATCTTCCGCCCGACCCATCCATGATTCGCCTCTCTTTAGCCTGTCGCCAATTTTTCTGAATATAGCATCATGCAGAGGGTGCTGCTCATCTGCACTTATTTTTAAGTATGCACGAGCTCTCCAGATCTTGATCTCCGGTTCATTGACGGGAAATCAAAGAGGTATCTCATTGCTACACAGCTGTGTCTCTCTTGCAGCCCAAAATGATGCGCTTGGCTTCGTTTTGTAACTTTTGCAGTGACATATTTATGCACCATTAAATAATATAACTGGCACGTGATGATGATGACTAAGCAACAAACTGAGTTGTTTCATCTGTATATCTGACTCCTAGAATGCAAGTTTGGTGACTGTTATCCCGTGGGCAGCGAACGCTTTTTCGACGATACCTGTAATCGTTATGTCTGTACCAACACATCAGAGAACACCGTGGATTTTGTGCTAAAAGAATGTACGTTAGTATGTTTTTATACCACAGCATCCGTCATCATCATCATCATCATCATCATCATCATCATCATCATCATCATCATCATCATCATCATCATCATCATCATCATCATCATCATCACCATCACCACCACCACCATCATCATCACCATCACCACCACCACCACCACCACCACCACCACCACCACCACCACCACCACCACCACCATCATCATCATCATCATCATCATCATCATCATCATCATCATCATCATCATCATCATCACCATAATCATCATCATCATCATCATCATCATCATCATCATCATCATCATCATCAAAACCAGATTAATCAAACTAGCATAGGCGAGCTTGTCTCTGCAAATCGCTTAATCTCCAGCAAACATAAATTAATTCATTTGCTGTTATTTTTTATCTTCTCGTGCTGGTTATCTCTATGTATCTGGTTAACTGAGTCAAAAACTCGAATCCCAACACTTCGGAATTCCCATACGTGAGTAGTAAGGTATGTAACTTTCGGGTAGGATTTGCAGAGACGCTTCGCAAAAATCGATATCATTTATTCTTTATGTAAGACTAGCAAGCTGACCCCATTCACGTACCGATGACGTCACAAATCAACTCCTCTAAAATCAATAATTCATTTCTAGAACATTACTAGATGAACAATCGATTGCTTGTTTTTGTGCGCGTGGTTTATTTGCGAATTAGTGAATAAAAAACAGCATTAAAAAGTTTTTTCGAAGCAAGTCACTTTTACCGATACCAATCATGGATATTTAGCAGTATGGATTACGCACCAGTTTAAAGCTGGTAGTCATTGGGATGGAATATAAATCCAAGTAGGGTGGTAAACAAAGATGACCAGTGTGTAGTTGGGTGGGACCAGATGAATGATTTTGGTTGTGTCTAGTATTGGCGTGAAAAATAGCTGCTTTGTGTTAGTGTGAGAAAATCGCTTCGGCCCACGCACACTTAGATTTTAGTGTACAACAGGGCAATGCAAATATTATAATGCTCTTCCTGATTATATATTTCTAGAGTGTGTCGTTTTGTGGTATTAGGTATTGTGTTTAAAAAGATTGCTTTGTATATGTCAGTTTTCTTATATGTGTCCATCTCACACAGTTGAAAGTTAGAGCTTTCAATGAGTCATTTTCAGCGTTAACCTACAAATTTACATCTCAAATACCTATGGTAAATTTCTGTGGTGGTGATATGTGATGACGTGTTTTTTTTTTTGGGTGCATATCCTTTACAGGACACCGCTGTCAACACCAGCATCTTTCAGCTGTATGTTGATCTCTTGGCAAGATTACACTCAGTAATTTGCCATAGCTTTCTGAGCGGCCGGCTCACATACCCCGTAAGTTACCGATGCGATTCGAACCACTGCTGATTCTCACCGTCATCACGTTACCGACGAGAGTATACGAGATTGCGGAGAAAAGTCATAACCTCTAAGCCACGAAGCCGGCAAAAAATGAAATATCTTATATATTTTTCCCGCGATTTGTTGCTTTGATCTTCATTTGTCGTGGCTAGCATTAATGTGTGTTGGATTGAAAACATTGCCGCCGTGATGAATGTGTGTGTGTGTGTGTGTGTGTGAGAGAGAGAGAGAGAGAGAGAGAGAGAGAGAGAGAGAGAGAGAGAGAGAGAGAGAGAGAGAGAGAGAGAGAGAGAGAGAGAAACAATCGATATCTCCAAGCCCAGTTTCGACTAGCCCGTATTAGATGTCTGTATTCTGCTAATGCTGCAAGCCGTTTTGCATATTTGTCTTCTGTAGTTTTATGTATTGTGTGTTAGGAAGATTGCTTTGTATATTTGAATAACGAAGACACAAACAATAGATTGCACGATTTATTGCCTGGCATATTTCGCTGCATCTCGTCCGGTACATACTGCAGAAATTACGTGAATTAATTAGATAAATCCTTCAAACTGAAATATACACATGTTCGCACAGTAATGTCGATTGTCTACCACGGTAATTTTAAACTGACTAACATGTCTTTCTGCTTACACAAGGACGGCTTACGAAGGTTGATTAGTATAGCTTCAGCAAACTTTAACAATCGACTACTTTGTGTGTTGAACAACACACGGAAGGCACTGTCTCTTTCAACCACGTGACCACTCTCGAGCACATGTCTCCCGACCGATGCCAGGCAATAAATCGTGCAATCTATTGTTTGTGTCTTCGTTATTCAAATTCATCACGGGAGAACATTGTTTTGAATTGCTTTGTATATGTCAGTATTATTGTAAGCGTGTTTCTATTAGTTGGTGTAGTGCAGTATGTGTGTCTATGATAGTTGGACATGTATAGTAAATATATTCATCTGTATGGCTATAATCGTTAACATTGTGTTTGTATCCTCTTTAGATTCACTAAGTAATTGTATTTCTGCTCGCTTATTTGTTGTGTTAAATTTTGGTTGCCTTGTATTGACTGAATACATGTTTTGAAGAATTGGCGTTGTGTGCCGTAATACGGCAGTGTTGTGTGGTCTACGTTCCTAAATCGGTGTATTCTGAATGCAATATAGTATAATCCTAGTGAGCGTCGGCCTGGATGATTTGTGATGTGACCTATAGGTAGAACAATGAAAACAACAACATCATACTCTTGGCATAACATTTATAGACATAGAGAAACAACAAAACTCTTAGTTGTTGTGTGTGTGTCTATATATATATATATATATATATATATATATATATACAGCCTGTCTCCCTGGCCTAGGAGTTAGCGTCTTTCTCTGCAATCCCGAATACTCTCGTGGGTAACGAGATGTGCGCGAGAATTTATAGCGGTTCTCGCGGCGTCGGTAATTTAAGTGGTATGTAAGCCGGTCGCTCTGAAAGCAATGGTAAACTACAGAGCGTTATCATGCCTAGTACATCAACACAGTTGAAAAATGCTGATGTTGAATGCAACGTAATTTAATAGATATGCAGAAAGACAGACAGACAGACAGACAGACAGACAGACAGACAGACAGACAGACAGACAGACAGACAGACAGTGAGGGAGGGAGGGATATAAGGAGGGAGAGACGGAGGGACAGACGGACGGACGGGCAGGCAGACAGACAGACCGGCAGACAGACAGACAGACAGACAGACAGACAGACAGACAGACAGACAGACAGACAGACAGACAGACAGACAGACAGACAGATAGATAGATAGATAGATAGATAGATAGATAGATACAAGATAGATAGATAGATAGATAGATAGGAGAGAGGGATAAACGGAGGGAGAGTCGGACGGACAGACGTGTATGCAGTCAGGCAGACAGACAGACAGACATGTAGCTAGATAGACAGATAGATATATAGATAGATAGACAGACAGACAGACAGACAGACAGACAGATAGATAGATAGATAGATAGATAGATAGATAGATAGATAGATAGATAGATAGATAGATAGATAGATAGATAGATCTCCGCCAGGGCCGGGTCAGCTAGTATATATATATATATATATATATATATATATATATATATATATATATATATATATATATATATATATATATATATACTAGCTGCCCGGCCCGGCTTCGCCCAGGCTCTATCTATCTATCTATCTATCTATCTATCTATCTATCTATATATCTATCTATCTATCTATCTATCTATCTATCTATCTATATATCTATCTATCTATCTATCTATCTATCTATCTATCTATCTATCTATCTATCTATCTATACGAGATACAGCGCACAAAAATAAAGATTTTATCAATTACCGCAGACTAAGAAATAAAGTTAAATATGAAATTCGTAGGATAAAGAAAGATCATTTCAAAAATTTGATTGTAGATAAATCAAATAACGCAAATATATGGAAGGCTATTAACTCGCTAACCAACAAGAAACACTCTTCAGAGTCAGCAATACCGAGCACTATAACATGCGAGGATTTCAGTTGCTTCTTTCAATCAGAAATAGAGAATCTAAAGTCCACAATACCAGACTCAGCTTGTAATTTAAGCTCACTGTCATCATTCTGTGAAGAGAAGTGCTCTAGAAATATTTCCCCTGAGATTCCCTTGATGTCTGTTGCAGAAGTATATAAATATCTCTCGAATCTTAAAGCAACAAATTCAGAAGGCCTAGATGGTATCAGTAATAGAATTCTTCGGTGTGCTGCACCTATTATTAGTGAGTCATTAACGTTCATATATAACCAGTGCCTGTCCAAAAACTACTTTCCATCTGCCTTTAAAGTTGCTAAAGTGTATCCTCTACTTAAAAATGGCTCAACTGATATTAGCGTCTTGGGTAATTATAGACCTATTTCCTTACTATCGTCGCTATCAAAGCCATTAGAAAAACACATGCATAAAATAACACTACATCATTTAATTAACAACGATCTAATAATTGACAGTCAATCTGGGTTTCGACCTAAATATTCTTGCCATAGTGCCCTAACAAAAATGACCGATAACTGGCATCTTTGTATCAACAATGGCAACATTTGTGGAGCAGTATTTGTAGACTTTAAAAAAGCCTTTGATATGGTAGATCATGATATTTTAATTAGAAAATTAAAACACATGAAGACTAGCACCAACATGGTGAACCTAATTACGTCATTTTTATCCGACAGACAACAAGTAGTGTCCTTCAATAACTGTCTATCAAGACCCACACAACTTAATTTTGGGGTGCCTCAGGGCTCAATACTAGGTCCGCTGCTTTTTGCAGTGTATATTAACGATCTTCCTTTATACCTCAATACTTCGTGTGATCTATTTGCCGACGACTGTACTATTTACACAAGTCAAGAGAGCCTTTGTGACTTAGAGAGCTCTTTACAAAACGAACTTGACAACCTTAGTAGATGGAGCAATGAAAATCGCATGTTAATTAACATCGACAAAACCAAATCCATGCTAATAACGACCAGACAAAAACTACAGACCCTAGCCATAACTGGGACACCGCTCGAGCTCCACGTGGACACGTTACCTATAATTAATGTAAATGAACATTAGGTCTTTTAATTGACAGACATTTAAACTGGAGCCCTCATGTTCACGTCCTTACCAAGAGAATAGCACAAAAAGTTTACCAACTTGCTAAAATTCAACACTTTTTGGATGAAAGCACACGAAAAATATTCTATGCATCCTATATCCAATCACCTCTCGATTATTGTTCCACAGTCTGGGATGGTTGCCCTAAATCTAATATGAAACGATTGTGTTCGCTTCAAAACCGCGCTATACGGCTAGTTTCTAGCATAAAGCACGTTGACAGTAATAAATTATACAGCCATCTAAGACTTTTACCACTTCAAAAGCGCTTCCTTTTTAACAAAGCCAAATTAGTGAATAAAATTATATCTGAAAATACCCCAGAGTATCTTCTACCGTTAATTCAATCTAATGCAATGAACAGTAAGCGCTTAAATTTATTACAGCTTCCTATGCCTAGATTGGACTTATACAAAACTTGTTTCGCATATTCTGGTGCTCACTTGTGGAATAGCCTTCCACCAGAACTGAAAACACCAATGAATCCCTACACATTCAACCGAAAACTCTTTCAATACTTACTTTATACCGACTATATGCCTCCATAAGTCACCTAGTATCATTTTTCCACTATCATTCTTCACTGTATGTGTGTGAGCGAGACAGTTGGTGAGAGAGTGAGTGAGAAAGAGTGTGAGTGGAAGAATTAGTATGAGTGAGAGTGAGTGAGTATGCATGTGCGTGTGCTTGAGTGAGTGTAAAAGTGAGTGGGTGTGTGTGGACATATGTGTGAGAGATTTAGTTAGAGAATGAGTGAATCTGAGAGAGTGGGTGTAGTGTGTGTCTGCCTGTCTGTGTGATAGAGTGTGAAAGTTAGTGAGTGAGTGTGAGTTAGAGAGTCAGCGAGTAAATGAGTGAGTAAGGGAGCGTGAGTGAGTGAGAGAGAATTTGTGGGTATGCGTGTATGTGCCCGAATGAGTGAGTGTGAGAGCGAGTGAGTGTGTAAAAGAGAGAGAGTGGGTGAATGAGAGAGTGCATGAGAAAGTGTGATGTATGTGTGTGTTATGTCTGAGTGGGTGTACATGTGTGTGTACATGTGTGTATCTGTGTGTGCCTCTGTGTGTATGTCTGTACGTGTGTTAAGGTTGCGTTCATGTGTTTATATGCATTTATATGCATGTTCTTGTGCATATGTGTGTATTGATGAGTGTGTGTGTGTGTGTGCTCGTGTATGTATTGTATATCTTTGTATGTGTAAGTGTGCGTGCATGCAGTGTATGCGAGGGAGTGTATATTCGGGTGCTATGTGAGTACGTGTGAGTAAGTATATGGATGTGTGCGGGTGTGTGTATGTACATGTGTGTGTGAGAGAGAGAGAGAGAGAGAGAGAGAGAGAGAGAGAGAGAGAGAGAGAGAGAGAGAGAGAGAGAGAGAGAGAGAGAGAGAGAGAGAGAGAGAGTTGAGCGCACGCATTTCATGTAACATGCTATTCCATATTTTTTATTTCTTTGTTTTTGTTTTTTGTTTTGTTTATTATCATCTTATCATGTTGTATGCCATTTGATTTTACCATGTATAATATAAGATTACT
>JACEFZ010011666.1:22500-52500 GCA_014155875.1 Cepaea nemoralis
GCCCGGCTTCGCCCAGACCCTGATGGGGAGCATCTCATTTAATTCATATAAGTAGTCATATAAGCTCCCGCTCCCGATCTATATATATGTCTGTCTGTCTGTCTGTCTGTCTGTCTGTCTGTCGGTCGGTCGGTCTGTCTGTCTGTCTGTCTGTCTGTCTGTCTGTCTATGTATGTATGTATGTATGTTCGGCCCGAACTGTCTGTCTGACCTGGCCAGGCTGCACCCAGTCCCTGGTGGGGAGCATCTCATTTAATTCATATAGATATCTATAGCCAGGGGACTTAACTTAAGATATAACAATGCTAATAAAAGTTATATCCCTTTATTATATATTTTTAAATATTTTCTTATGTTCAGTCATGTAATTACCAAATTAAATTTTAGGAAGGTAATAGCTGACAGCTGA
This sequence comes from Cepaea nemoralis, assembly GCA_014155875.1. Taxonomy (NCBI): domain Eukaryota; kingdom Metazoa; phylum Mollusca; class Gastropoda; order Stylommatophora; family Helicidae; genus Cepaea; species Cepaea nemoralis. The sequence continues at coordinate 22,910 of JACEFZ010011666.1, forward strand.
TAGATAAAACTATAACAGTTGGTTGCACAGGAAGGAAAGGAAAACGTGTAGAAAATTTCATCTCAATCGGATGGACCGTTCGCGAACGCATAATGGACGGATCCACATACACCCATACATACATACACACATCGATTTTTATAGATATAGATATATATTGATAATTTATTAATGTTAATGTAACAGGGAGATAAAGAGAGAAGGTAAGACAGATAGAAAGACGAGAGAAAGAATAAAAGAATGAGGATTTGAATATGGATAGGGATAAATATAAAGATATGCCTAGGGGGAGCCTTAGGTATCGTTTCTCAACTTGAACCCTGCCAGCAGCGCCTTATCTTTGGCAATAAGGGATGATGAGGTAAGAAGACAGGCGACATGGGTGAGAAGGGATGATAGGGAGGAGGAAGAAATAGGATAGATTTAGATTCATCTTGCTCGTGAGGACGACCGCTAATTGTACGATAGCCCTATCAATGTCCTGTGGTATAGTGTCAAGCTACAGATGAGTGTAATATTATAAGGGCACTAGTCCAACCTACACAACCCCAGACTGATAAGTCGTAGTCAAAGGCAACTCAAAAGTATTTTTATTTCCTTCTGAACAGTAACAAAGTGACAATCTCCAACATAAACAAGTAAGATCATCTGTGCATCAATTACAGTACTCCCACTGGAAAAAAAAACATCAACAGCAATATCTATGACTATCAACGATAATATAAATCCCCAACACAATTGACACATTATAAGCATAGTAATTGATCATTAACATATATCTAACTCTTCACTATTCAATTGTATCCAACTACGTGATATCTAGTACTTAACCGAACAACCATATAAACCCTTTTCCTGAGTTTTCATTTAGATTCGAACTTGCCCCCTTTAATTTTTTGGGCTTGTTGTTCGGCCGCGCCAACTGTACGGTCACAGAATCCGTCCTTATTTGCCCCTTGTTCAACGAACAATAGGCGTGCATTCCTCCTCTTGTAGGCTCCGCTGACCCCGTTTCTGGTCATCGACGATCACCTGTTCTCATTGTCTGGACTGACATTGTGGCCGATTTTTGTACACGCACTACATGTTGTGTTTACATTCTTGCAGTGGCCTTTCGTTCATTATTTCCTCGTCTTTTAATACGTTGTTTTCATTCGTGTTAATTGCTAGCATACCTAATTTCTTAGGTTACTTTCTCTATCCTCTATTGGTAGATGATTACTCTGATCAACAGTATTTAGTTTTAGTTGATTGATTAGACGTGTGTCCTTCTCAGGACGTCGCAATCAACCCTATATATATATATATATATATATATATATATATATATATATATATATATATATATATATATATATATATATATATATATAAATTGTATTGTGTTTTGTGACTTCTTGGCACGTTAAAGTTCAGTAGTTTGCCCTTGCTTTCTGAACTAGACTGCTGTCAAAATTGGTTACTTATATATGTGTCCTTTACAGAACGTTACAGTCAAACCCCGGCACATGCCAATTTTTTTGTGATATCTTGGCTTGTTTATGTACCGTAGTTTGTCATTGCTTTCTGAACTAGGGTAGTGCTACACACGACCGATTTTAGTCTAACACGTGTCTAACAAAATATTAAACCAACTTACGTAAGGTCTTGTCGTCCAGCTAATGCTTGTCCGTATGAGCTTCACTGTTGATTTCTCACATCAATTGATCGTTCGCCTGTGTGATTCACCTGACTGTTCCGTGCTATCTAGTTTTAAGTCCTCTGGGTGCTTTCAACAAACGTGTTTTCCTCCTTGGCTAATACTTGTTCTGGTCGACTTTAGCCATCAATACAACTCGAGAGCAGTCCCTGTAGCAAGCGGTGCTTCAACACAAATTGCTTTTTCCCACCACTTTATGACTCCACAAATCTGTGTTTCATCTTCCCTTTGACATATCTACCTTTGTCGATTTTCATCGACATATTCGCTAGTCATGCCTCTCTTCCTCGTGTTCCAGACAAATTTCGGTATGTGCACCTGTTCGCACTTGGAGTTAATTTCTCGTCTTCTCGGGTACTCTACAGCATGGGGTTTTGAACAGCCACCATTTCCGAAATTCCACAACTCAATCCTTCGGGCTGCCCACAGGCTCAGAGCCCGCTACTCCTTGAGTCTTGCTGCTCAATTGTCTCTCTCCTGCTCAACACTTCCGATTGACTGAATTATGTTATATATATATATATATATATATATATATATATATATATATATATATATATATATATATATATATATATATATATATATATATATATATATATACATCCCAACAACTTCGGTGTCGCTCAGCGCAGTCACGTGGGTACCGAAACTTCCCTGCGTCTTGTCGGGACCCATTCAAACAACTTTAGCTACCTTCATGCCTATTTCTACATAGCCTCGCCACGTCCTGATCTGAGTTCATTGCTCCCGACCATGTTCCTTCAGGTCACGGTGAGTGTCCGTCCCCACATATCTACTACATCCGGCGCCTACCTTTGTCTCGTGACTGTTCGGGACAAAAGCATTGGTTGATTGTTACCTCATTTGACTCCATATTCCAGCTGTCATGTCCTCTCTGGGGTAATTTACCTCGTCGCCTATAGGTCAAGGAGAGTTAAGAGCATTTCTGACTTCCAAGGTGCTGACCTCATCTGGCAGAGGACTGACAAGGACAAGGGCAAAGCCCTCTTTGAACGCTATCTAGAGCAGAGCAACGAAACAGACATGAGAGGCCGAAATCTTGCCAAGGATGTCATCTCAGACAGGTGCAAGGCCATGAACACTTTAGATCAAGACACAGTGATAGTGAAAAAAATCAAGGCTGTGCTTCGACGATCAAAAAACAGAGCTCTAGGGCCAGATGGCATAAGATACAACGGCATCAATAGGTGTACCAACAACGAGCTAGAGGAACTAGCAGACATGTACAACAACAGTATATGGAGTTCTAGCGTCAATGAGGAGTGGTTATACAGCTATCTGATTCCCGTGCCGAAACATGACAAAGACCACACAAAAAATTCTGGGATATCGAGTTATAACTATGCAGAATACAATAGGCAAGCTGCTGGAAAAGTTAATTGCTAGGAAAATATCAAGCCATCTAGAGAGGCAAGGTGTTTTCCCACCTACCCTGGGTGGGTACCGTCCAAAAAGAGAAACCTGGACCAATGCAGCATTTTTTGCCCATGATGTCTATGAAGGTTTCCACTCAGGCATTGAAAACTTTGCTGCAGCGATTGATCTTGAGGACGTGTACAACAGAGTACCATTGGATTTTTTAATACTTAGCTACTTGAACTCAAAATATGTCCATTCCTCCTTAGTTGGATCGCTGCAGCCCTCTTCCAAAAGAAAGTAGTTTTTAGATGTGGCATTTGGACGTCGGAACCAACAACAATATATCATGGCCTACCACAGGAATCACCATTATCTCCGGTACTGTTCAACGCCTACACAGTGAGAATCACCAGTGAGCAGATCACTGGACCTGGCAGGACATTGTCATATGCCGACGATGTTTTAGTGTATCATCAGGGTAAGGATAGAGATCAGGTTGCTGTGGAACTACAAACCGAACTCAATCGCATAAGTACTTGGTGTGTTGAGGCTGGGGCTATGGTCAACCCATCAAAGGCAACAGTGACTTGGTTCTCGTTGAATAATCATATTGTCAACATTCCAACACCAACTGTAAATCTGTGTTCAGAGACGGTGGAAAGAAACAGGCAATTATTTACTTGGGGATACGGTTTGATCGAAGCCTTGCTTATAATGAGCACATAGACCAGGTGATAACAAAGGCCAAGCGGGGGTTGGCTGCGATGCGGCTGATGGCGGCAGCAAACTGTGAGCTGCGCCATCTATGTCTTCTGTAAGAGGGGCTGGTCATGTCTCTTTTGGAGTATGCAATGGCAATCCTGACTCTCAGCCATAAGCAGATAGAAGGGATGGAAAGGATACAGAAAAAAGCAATGCTCATTATTCTTGGATGTACAAGAGATACTGCATGCAGGGTGATGCGCTACCTTCTTGATTTTCCAACCATTGAAGACAGAATACAAGTCTGCAGAGCTCGCGCCTACCTCAGAGTTAACGCAAACACACAACATCCACTGCATAGTGAAATTATGAAGGTGAAGGGCAGCAGGTTAAAATGATGACGGTCGTGGATGGGTCAAGCCGAAGACATACTTCAACAGGTGTGTTCACTTGAGGACTTAGAACCTGGCGAGGAGTGGGTACAAGTTCCAACAGATTTCTGCACATCCTTTTCAGTTTGCATCCAACTAGATAGAAAATTCAGACAAGAAAACCAGGCTGCTGTGGAGGCGGAAGTACAAGCGTTGATTTTCGAGAATTCGCTAGACGGTGATGCTGTCATTTACACAGATGGGTCGGTCGTCCGACATATGAGAAGCTCATAGTCCTTTATGACTCAGGCCGAAGGGAGAATTGTGAAGGAGGACTCTAGTGCTTTTGCTGAGACCACAAGTAGCCTGACTATGGAAGTCATGGCAGTAAGTAAAGCAATAACATGGCTCGAGACACAGACATTCACTAGGGCATGTTTCCTTAGCGACTCAATGAACATGCTCAATAGGATAGAGATGGGGGGGGGGATCCGAAGAGAATGGTTGCTGTCTCTGGAGCGGTCTCGGCTGGCAAAGATTAGTTTCATCTTCGTGCCAGGGCATGCGGAATGAGCGCGCTGACAAGCTCACAGGTAACGCTACTGTGGAGGGGGGACGCGCCATTGACAAGGCTGACATTCTGAATCCTCTACGAGAAGTAAGACTTTTGCGAGAACCAAGTGATGACTGTGAATCTACAACCATGGCCAGAGAGCGAGAACAGCAATTTAAAAGAGGGGTGGCCAAATAGGAACACTACGCAGGAAGCCAAAGAAGACTGATAAACCAACACAGAACTGGTGTCTTAAGCCGCTACACACTTCGGGATTTGCTGAGGAGGGGATCTGAGCACTTATAGACTGAATGGTTCGATGTGCAATCAGGATGATCTGTCGACTAACTATCTAAGTAACTAACTATAGGTCATGGTCTTTGAACTTTCACATTCTTCTTCTTCTTCTACAGCGTTCTTCAGCCATTGAGGTTCTTTGCTGCAGATACAATCCGTCTCCATTCGTCTCTCTGGTGGATCTTCTCTTGCCAGTCGTTGATTCCAAGTGTTTGTAGGTCTGTACATGTATTATCTCTCCACCACCTTCTTGGTCTACCTCGGGGTCTACGGTCATTTATTTCCTGAGTGTAAGCGAGTTTTGTTTCCCTATTATCTTCCATTCTTTCTATATGCCCCAGCCATTGTAGTCTATTAGCCTTCATGATACCAGTGATTAGCGGGGACTTAAACAGATCATAAATGTCTTTGTTACTTCTTCTTTTCCACTCTCCACTTTGTGTATCCCTAATGGATCCAAAGATGCGTCATAAAATTTTGTTCTCAAAGGTTTGTAACAAGGCTTCGTCTCCTTTCGTTGTACTCCAGGTTTCAGAGCCATACAGCACAACTGGTATGATCAGTGTTTTGTATATTGTGATTTTGGTGTTACGAGATAGCGCATTTGATTTTAATAGATGTTGTAGTGCATAGTATATCTTATTTCACATTCAATATATATAAATATATCCTGGTTGATGTCCTTCGGTAAACATTATCGGTCTGGATAAGATATTTTTCACCACCGTCGCATTAAGTTAAAGTGGATGAGACTAGAGGGCTCGTGTGAGATGCTTGCTCAGTAGGATTTGGTGTTGTCGCAGCAAGCAACTCAACTTCAATTGAGTAATGTGCTGTGGAGTGGGGAAAGCATGGGTTGACAACTACAAAACAAAATTTCGGGGCAAGGCTGGGAGAAATCCTGCATTAGTTGTAGCTGAACACACACCGCCTGATCTTGATTAAGGACAGGGTCATGAGCTCATTGGTCGTTAGAGTCCGCTCCATCAGTGTAGGTAAATGAGATCTTTTAAAGTCCTTAAAGGTCTCGCTCAGATATGAGTCAGCAAGTTTATTTGATTGATCTTCTTGGCAACCAGTACAGTACTTGGTAAGCTCATTGGTCAAGATAGAATTGCTTTGTGATATCTCGTCGTGAATTCATGTCTGAGAGAGAGAGAGAGAGAGAGAGAGAGAGAGAGAGAGAGAGAGAGAGAGAGAAAGAGAGAGAGAGAGAGAGAGAGAGAGAGAGAGAGAGAGAGAGAGAGAAGCATTTAGTTTAACCTAGAAACATAGGTATAAAGGCATTTATTATTAGTGATGCATCCTAAGTAGAAACACTAATTCACGGTACTCTTCGTTTGTCCAGCAGGCAGCGGTAAAACCGTGTTTGTGCGTCAGTTTGTGTCCCATCTCCCTGACTCGATCGTTCCCACTACAGAGAAGCTTAAATGATGTAACTGACAATGGCAGCCAATGTACGAAAACATGCAATGTGTTCACATTAACGAAGGTCTCCCTGATGTGCAAACATGAGGAGAGGATAGACAACACCTAATAGTCATAGATGATCTAATGCCCAAGACAAATGACATTATAATGTCCGAAACAGATGACAAAAATCACCAAATTATTTAGTAGGGGTAGTTACCACATTGCCGGTCTCTCTGGCTGTGGGGTTACAACACTTTCTCTCTGTAATCCCGTTTATCACGCAGAGTCTCGTAGCGGAGCGAGAGCTGAGGCGGTTCGACCCCCGCTCGTGACTTGCGGGATACTGAGCCGGCCGCTCAGAAAACAATGGCAAACTACTGAGCGTAATCTTGCCAAGAGATCAACATACAGCTGAAAGATGCTGGTGTTGACAGCTAAGTCCTGTAAAAGGATATGCTTAAAAAAAAAAAAAAAAAAAGTTAACACATTAAGCATGAGCGATCACCATAGGTGTCAGGTTCTTACTTTTTCTCTTAATGGAGAATATGACACTTTCATGGCAACATATACAGTAGTTTTAGAAATAAGAGCGAACACTAGCGTTTTAGCATTTGATCACCAGCTTATTTTACATTATGACATCACTCAGTCGCCCACTGTCTCATCATCCTCTCATTTTGCCGGAGGGTAGAAGGATCGTTAGGGATGTTCATTTGAAACCCGTTCCAATGGCTTTATTACAAAAGCATGGAAGAAACATTAATATGTGTTATAGAATTAAACAATGCATACATTTTGAATGAATTATGCACCATGGGTTGGTCAGAAGAAGTCACCGTAGGCATTCAGGCAAGCATTTTATTGCTTAGGTAGGCGGCGATTGTCGTCCGCAAGAAAGGATTGTGGTTGCTCAGTGAACCAAGTTGTCACCGCGTAAATTATGTCTGCAACTGTGTGAAATCGTTGCCCCTTGAGAGCTTTTTTTTAGAAGTCCGAACTAAAGAAAATCACATGGTGACAAATGACTATAGGCGGGATGTTTCAGAATTTCCTACTTCTTCCTTGCTTGTGCTTCCTGCATAATCTTTGCGACATGCGGACGAGCATTAACATGCAACAAAATCACACCGTGAGAAAGCATGCCGGGTCATTTATGTCTTGATAGCTTCTTGCAGCTTGTCTAGTGTTTGCAAGTAGTGGGAAGAGTTGATGTTGACACCAGGTTCTTGAAAGTCGGCCAACAATAGCCCTTCGTGATCAAAGGTTATGCGCTCAGCATATCCTTAACAGCGGAAACCTGTAACTTGAATTTTTTTTGGCTCTTGGTGATCCAGCATGCTTTCACTGCATACTGTCACCATTGCTTCTCGGCTCAAAGTGGTGAAACCATGATTCATCGCCTGCCACTATGCGGAAGAGAAATGCATCACCCTCCACTCTGTAAAGCAGCAAGTGGTTCAAAGACCATCCTATGCGTTCCTCATTTTGGTAGTCGGTCAACATCCGTGGTACCCACTGTGAACACACATTCCGATATTGCAGTTTCTTACGAACAACCTTTTGCATTGTCCTAATTGGCACATCAAATTCTTTCGCTAGCGAACGTATGCTTGGACAACGGTTCATCTGTACTGCTACATCAATTATGGCAATGTTTTCTTGTTTTTCTGTTGCAACAATATGCGCTTGACCTAGCCGTCGAAGATCTGTCATGAACTGACGTCCTTTCTAAAACATTCGTGCCCAGTCTGTCACTGTTGTCTTCGACACACATTTGTAACCATACGCTGCCTGTATTCGTCGATGAATGTCTACTGGTCGACATCCTGCGAATGAAAGAAACTGAATAACCTCTCTTTGAGCTTCTTTGGACGGATTTTGGATCGACCCGGCCATTTTCTCAACGGTAAGAAATAGAACCTATGTATTATGGGACGATAAACACGTGATCTGTTATTCATTCGTCAGTACTTAACACATGACTATGAGATGATCACGTTCAACGTACGCAATTCGTCTCGAGGGGCGCTGCCTCTTCCAATTTACAATATAATAAGTTCTACATTGTCAACTTAGTCTCTGTCTGGCCATCGTGAAGTGAACGCACAACAGAACTTGGCGATTGGTAGTCGTTGAATCCGGGCCGCTTTCACCGCAGAAACCTTGTTCAGTTTCTTAGCCTGCCGTATAACCTATCGGCTGCCTTGCTGGCTAAGTTCATCCTGATGATTTAAAGTTTTTCTGGGTACGTTTGTCGACCTCACTATAGCTGCTACTCTTCCTAACTAAACTACAGAACTTGGTTCCCCCTGAAGTCACTTTCATCCCGTCACGTGATATTGTTGGGGCCTAGTCGCTTGAGTGGTTTCCCTTTGTTAGGATTGTAGTTCTTTGATTGATCTATTGTCACTATACTACGTATAATCTGCCATGCCACGCTTTTGTGGTGATTGTTACTTATGTAAAACTTTAGCTCTTTTGTGGTCTAGTCTTGTCGACTGTCACTTGTACCATGTGACTCGTTCTCGAGTGTTTCGGTGAATGGCAATCACCACAATCTCAGTGGTATGTATATTGCACAGAACCTATTAGGAAAAAAAAAAACATAATAGCAAAGAAGCATCAGTCTGAATACTCATTAAATAGTAATTTTAATAAAATTCCGAGACGGTTCGAACATTACCACGTTGATGAAGTAGAATCATCCTATTCGTACATCATATGTCCAAGCATGTTTTAAAGTCGTGTCATCTTCCCAACATGAGTATTAGTTATACGACCTTCGCCAGGGACACATGATCAGCTCAAATTAGGGACGCAGAGGTGTTTCCAAGGCACCAGGGCCGGGTTATATACTGGCCAAGACCTACTGACGCGTCCTCGTCGAGCGTCCTGGTCAACAGGTCCCTTCGGGGTCCTGGCTAAAGTCAGTAGGATCGCCGATTCCTCCGAAGTCGGAGAGCGTCTGCCTGTACGGCGAGGAACCACCAGTCTGCACACCAATAAGCCAGACATGGGACAATGGATCTCACGCAAAACTCAGGTCCTGTATGACATCACACTGATGTTGGACAATAGGATGCCTTCATCCGACATACAGGACTTTGCGGTGGAGTTCAAGCCAACGAACACAAGCAAGCAAGCAAGCTCAAATTACGCAGCTGTATATACCCTGACCAACATCCGTTGGCTGCGTCCCCAAATAATGAAATGCCCGATCAGGTGAAATGGCACAGTGAAATGCTGCACTTCTTGTGCGAGACGAATCCAGCCGCAGTAAACGTTGCATTAAAAAAAAAAAAAGCTTTCCCAGATCTTCTCCGAACACTATGCAAATGTTCTCACAAAGTGTTAAAGGTAAATTTAAACTTACAACGGGTCAGAAGATCATTTACATCACTACAAAAAGAGTGAGATACCTCACCAAAAGCAGATTTTCAGTTTAAAAAACAAAGACCGAAACATGGCGGTTTCATAGATGCCTTATTGGGTCCCATACGAAACGTGCTTAAAGGAGCCATAGATATGACAAGAAACTAATCCGGATATATATATATATATATATATATATATATATATATATATATATATATATATATATATATATATATTATATCCGGGGTAGCGGGGTAGGGGTATTCTCTATCAAAGGAGAAGTAAGGCGCCTCCTTCCCTCCGCTAGCCTACGGGACACCTTTGGGCAAGGTGGAGTACCCGTTTAAGCCCCCCGATCGTGGTTTACGTGAAGCCATGGGTGCAGGTGGTGGATGAAGATGGAGAGCAGCCGACAGATAGTTGTAGGTTATGGTCTCCACCATCACCGACGGTAGGCAGAAGATCTCCTTTTTTGAGGAGACAATGGCTACGGTCCACTGACCAGTATGGTCACTGCTGGGAAGAAAGCAATGGCAAACTACCTTCTTTTACCACATGCCAAGAAAATCATGTTGTGTTCACTTAGATAATTTTAACATAGAAGTAAAGAACAAATTTGATTTATTGTCTGATCTAGAGATCCTATTTCAAGATATAGATGATCAATGGGAAATGCTGAAGAATTCAATCAGTTGTGCAGCAGAAAAATACTATTCCAAAGTAAAGAAGTGGGCCGTAAGAACATGGATGACTGAAGAAATTTTACAACTAATGGAAACAAGAAAACAGAACAAAAATAATCCTGCCAAATATGAAGAAATTCACAGAAAAGTCAGAACCTTATGTAAGGGAGGCTAAGAAAACATGGCTTGAGAAAAATTGCAGAGAAATTGAAAAACAACACAACAGTAAAAAATGCGAAACTAATGCACAAAAGAATTCAGGAGATTACTAATCACAGAACTAGTACATCAGCAGGCTGCCTAAAGACAAAAGATGGAAGAGTCATAATAGAAAAAGATCAGATTTTACATGTATGGTCAGATTACGTGAAAAACCCTTTATGACGATAACAGAGACGAACAATATATTGTTCAAAATAACAATGAAATTTTTGAAGATGGAGGTTCAGAATGCTCTTAATCATATGAAATCTGGACAAACCCCCGGTCCAGACAGCGTCACAACAGAAATGATTAATGCTTTAGAAGAATATGGAATAGATAAAGTTACCAGTCTGCTTAATACAATATATGATACTGGAAATATACCTCATGAGTTATGTAATTCTGTATTTAATGCAATCCCAAAGAAATCAGGAGCCTTGGAATGTGATCAACATCGAACAATTAGTATAATGAGTCACATCACGAAGATTGTGCTAAGAATTATCATGCAAAGAGTTAGGAGGAAAATACAACCTGAAATAGGAGAAGAACAATGTAGGTTTGTAGTAGGCAAGGGTACAGTAAATGCTGTGTATATACTGAGCACCGTAATCGAACGTTCTATAGAAGTAAACAAAGATCTACACCTTTGCTTTATTGACTACACACAGGCTTTTGATAAAGTGAGACATGTCAACATGATAAGGATGCTTGAAGATCTACAAATTGATGGGAAAGACCTTAGACTTGTAAAAAACATATATTGGAAACAACAAGCTGCCATAAGAGTTGATAATGAAGTAAGCCAATATCAGCCTATTAAGAGAGGGTGTTAGACAGGGATGTGTAATGTCTCCAGATCTGTTTTCCCTTTACAGTGAAAATATTTTCAGAAATATTGAAAATATGGAAGGAATCAACATTGGGGGACGATGCATCAATAACATTAGATATGCAGATGATACAATCTTGATTGCAGACAATGAACAGGACCTGCAAAATTTAGTAGATGCGGTTGTTACACACAGTGAACAACAAGGGTAGGAATTAAATTGCAAAAAGACACAGATTATGGTCGTCACTAGGAAGAACGAAATACCACAATGCAATATACAAGTAAATGGGAATATTCTTCAACAAGTGAATAGGTACAATTATCTCGGAACAGTAATAACATCTGATGGGAGATGCCTTGAAGAGATTAGAACAAGAATCGCCATGGCAAAAGTAGCCTTTAGCAAGATGAAAAACATACTGACCAATAAAAAGATGTCAATTGAAACCGAGAAAAAGAGTGTTGAGATGCTACATAGAACCTGTACTTTTATATGGATGTGAAGCTTGGACAATGAGCAGACAGGCTGAAAAACATCTGATGGCTGTAGAAATTTGGTTTCTGAGGAAAATGCAAAGAATACCATGGACAGCCAGAAAGACCAATGAACAGGTCCTTCAAGAAACAAATGAAGATCGTAAACTGATCAGGGACATTAGACGTAGACAGTCACAATTTTTTGGGCATGTTATGAGAAGAAATGATTTGGAGAACTTGGTGACAACTGTAAGATCGAGGGGAACAGACCAAGGGGAAGACCTAGAAACAAGTATCTGGATGGATTGGCCTGTGGCATGGTCGAGACAGAAACACGGAACTGATCCACGACTCTGTTGATCGAGTGAGATGGCAGAACATGACCGCCACGCTTACCGCATGGCACATGATATATATATATATATATATATTATATATATATATATATATATATATATAATATATATATATATATATATATATATTGTCTTGAAATGCCGCCTTAACATCCCAGAATATTTTTCTCGGTCTCCAAATTTGAGAGGCCAAATTGAGAATGAATGCATTAATCACGCTTCTCCACGGCTATCTAGACGTGAGGTAAGATTATTCACAAAAAGCCTCTAGCCATGATGTAAGCTTGCAGATGGCAAGCAAAATGGACAGTGTAATTAAAACCCGACCAGGCATGACACCTGATAAGCAGAGGTAGGAAACCGCCCCAGGTGTGAACACATTGACACAGGGGAAGATAATAGCCCCAAGGCTGTAAACAAGCCCCCGTCCACTCTGACTGGCAGACTCAGGAATGTGTGAAAACAGATCTGATAAGGCAATTAACACTGGGCCTGTAGACTTTGTACAGACAGAGAGGAGCAAGGTGTGATGGCCAGGTTGCAGTGATTATTGCAATTACCGTCAGGGGGAGGATAAGAAGAATTTATGACTGGAATGCCAAGAGATAATAGTGTCTCAGACACTGTCTGCTGGACTCAGCTTAAATAAGGCTCCCTAGAGTTGTTTTAGGTTAGAATACGAAAATCAGTTTGAACAGGTAGGAACTATCTCAATGTTCTGTAGTCATATGCATGATTATTATGTTGGCTTCTAGGAAGGATTTCTTAGTAACTATGCAACAGTCTTTTAGACATAGGAACTTTCAGTCTATATCTGATCTAGGTTTTCGCAAGAACTATCATTGTCGTAGGTTACTTGAGTGGGCTTTCTAAGTTCTGTGTTCAATATCATTGTGCTTTAAGTGTTACTCTTCTGAGAAGTAGAAACTTATGGAAGGAGATCTTGTCTAGATATACTTTTAGGTGTCTTGGTAGATGCTTTTCATTTCTTTGTACACTATCCTAGTTGCTTGTTGGTGTGTGCATTTGTTGTACAGAATATAGTCAACTGACTATTTATTTAATTCTTACAACAGCAGTAACTAAGTGGTGATTAAACCAGGCAAATCAGCAAATATGGCTGGTCTGTGTGGTCACTTCAATTAGACTTGTTGTATATCTCATTTTTTAGCTATACATTATTAGTACTCATTAATAATGCCTGATGCTATTATGTTGAGTATCATTATATGTCTATCTTGAAGTAATATACTGTTTACGGATATATTGGATGTATGCATGTGTAATGTCATATGAATATACGATGCTAGGAATATGCTTCGTACATATTCTTTTTGTGTATATACGTCTCATTTCGTATACATACAAACTAACTAGTGCATTATGCTATGATGTTAAAGTATCATAATATGTCTAGTTTAATCAATATGTTTATGTGTATTGAATGTTTGATATATTGATTTGTCATATGCAAACCTACCAATATGAAGTGTTATGCTATTGTCTGCGCATTGGCACATTGGCCAACGATTGTGTTGGAAGCAGAGGTGTAATGGTACATACATTACCCACAATTGGTATAGGGTATATGGTGCTAAACTTTCTCAGTGTATTGTGGGCGTGCGTTCACGGTAATTGCATGGGAACCTGGCACAGCTACTGGTCACGGCTTGTAAGCCCGGATGACCCGGCATTATTATAATACCATTACCGACCCTGTGAGCTGCTAAACCAACTTTGGACGGAGCGGCTGTACGACACAGAATTTCTGTAGTAGCGACATGGACATGGGGCGGCAGAAATTTAATCATTACAGGCGTGTGAGACAATTGAAAAGCCCGTCCCAGATTAAAGACAGTAGGGAGAAGGAGGATGGTGAATGCAGTAGGAGCTGGAAGATACACTTGGCCAGACTGGTCATTGTATATGTTTTGTTTATGATATGTTTACTTAGGATTGCGCTGATGTAGAACTAGATATAACACATTCTTACTTTCTTTCAAGCTCTCACAAGGAGCACCTATGTTGTAGATCTCAAGGACGAGTGAAGACTAGGTCGTGTCAGGACTGACAGGATTCGTCAGAATACCGGCAAGCTGTTTCTCTTTTGTTTCCACTGGAGAGTTGCTGATCTCTCACTGATCCAGACAGGATTCAGAGTTACGTATTGCATATTAATCATTTCACCTTCATGATTACTGTAGTACATAAACTCATACGCATCCATCATCGTCTGGAAAAACCTTACATGTGTAATATGATTAGTAAATAGATGTTGTAGTATTGTAACTCATAGTTCTCTCGTTATATTTTAATTCCAATTGTGCATACGTGTTGTTGTGTACATTGGTGGGGGTTCACTTAGACACCAAGGAAGGGAGCAGTCAGGGAGAAAAACCTGTACTGAGATAGTCGTCTATACTAATATATTTAGACTTAAACATCTATCTTAGCTAACCTTCTCTTTCCCATTTCTTGGCGAATATTCAGCACAGTTCATTTCGTTTTGTAACGAGCCACTTGGAGCTGTTCGTTGGATATTCATGGGCTTAATCTGTAGTTCAGCCATATAGATTTTGTCCCTAGTCAGATTCTGACTATTTGGGGTTGCTCGCCAGTGAATAATACTTTCATCTAGCCGGTGGGGCACCCCGACTTATGACAATATATATATATATATATATATAATATATATAATATATATATATATATATATATATATATATATATATATATATATATATATATATATGTGTGTGTGTGTGTGTGTGTGTGTGTGTGTGTGTGTGTGTGTTTTCCCCACGTTTCCATACTGTTTCAGGATATTGCTGTCAACATCAGCATCTTTAAGCTGTATGTTGATTCATAGCCTAGATTACACTCATCACCACGCCATGACTTTCTGAGCGACCGGCTCTATACTCTCATAAGTCACTGGCACGACTCGTACGGCTTTCAATTCTCGTGCGCTCATGTCAACCACGAGAGTATTCGGGGTTACAGAGAAAGCTGCTAACTCCTCGACCTGGGAGACCGCATATATTTGTGTCTCTGTGTCTTTGTGTCTTTGATTGTATGTCCTTTATGCGTTCCTGAACGGTCCATCCCATTGAGATGAAATTTTCTACAGATGTTCTTCTCATTCCCTCGCAGCCAACTGGCATAGTTTGTTAGTTTAAAATCAGTTATTTACGTAATAAAACGACATTAAATGGAAATACGTCTAATTTAGGGGACTTAATAAGAAAAGTAATATCAGTGGACATTACTTGTAGTAACATTACTATATTATGTAATTTAAATAATTGTTGTATTTTTTTCAAAGTTTCGAATATATATATATATATATATATATATATATATATATATATATATATATATATATATATATATATATATATATATATATATATATATGTATATATATATATATATATATATATATACACACACACACACACACACACCACTCGACATGCTAAACGATAACCTACGAGATCTGGACATCGAATGCAACAAGTCCTGGAAAGAGAAGATTTTCCACCACACGAAAAAGTGAGATTGTATCAACAGACGTTGCAGCGTTATTTAAATCGGCTCGATCGCTGCATACATAAGCCAGTAGGGTTAGTTGATATTTAAAACAAAAAACGAACCAAAAGCCGGAATTCTCATCCCCATCCCCCACCCCACCCCCCGTATGTAAAGTCAGGTAGTTGACGAGCCAAACAGATGGGCTATTCTACATTGAATTGTTCCCTTGGCCTATTCTACTTTTAACTTGTTTCTCTTGGGCTATTCTACATTTATCTTCTTTCTTTGGGCTATTTTATATTTAACTTCTTTCTTGGGCTATTCTACATTTATCATCTTTCTCTGGCTATTGTACATTTAACTTCTTACTTGGACTGTTGAACATTTGACTTCTTTATTCAGCAGGTAGCATATTCCTATTGCTATTTGCTATTCTACACTGGATTTCTTTCTTTAGCCATTCTTCACTGAACTGTTTTCTTGTGTAACGAAAAGACTTGTTCTTGTGTTATTCTACATTTAACTTCTTCCTTGGGTTATTCCACATTGAATTGCATTAACACATCTTACACCTACTGCTATTAAAATGTTTTGCATATCCTTTACAGGACATCGCTGTCAACATCAACATCTTTCAACTGATTGTTGATTTCTTGGCAAGATTAGGCTCAGTAATTTGGCATTGCTTTCTGAGCGGCCGGCTCACATGCCCCTAAGTTACCAACGCGATACGAACCACTGCTGGTTCTATAGGTCGTCACGTTACTTACGAGAGTATACGAGATTACGGAGAAAAGTTGCTAACCTCTAGGCCAGGAAGCCGGCCTACTGCTATTAAAGTACCCAAATACATTGATACCATAAACTAATATATGTGACACAATGATGAGACTATAACACAAACTGAGTTTAGCCATCTGTATGTCTGACACCAGATTGCCAGTTTGGGAACTCATGTATCCCACTGAACTCCGTACACAATGACAGCTGTGATCGTTATGTGTGTAAACGTCATCTTTCTGATGGCCCGCTGAGGACGATTCGACTACAAAGTGGTAAGTCAATGTGTGTTTTTATACTAAAACACTTGCTTCTTCATCATCATCATTGCTTGATTAAACAGCTTATCTTAAGCGATCATGTCTCATCAGATCTATAATCTCCAGCAAAACATATTATTTCATTCACTTATAGTCTCCATGCCGGCTTCGTGGCTTAGAGGTTATGACTTTTCTCCATACTCTCGTCGGTAACGTGATGACGGTGACAATCATCAGTGGTTCGAATCGCATCGGTAACTTACGGGGTATGTGAGCCGGCCGCTCAGAAAGCAATGGCAAACTACTGAGCGTAATCTTGCCAAGAAATCATCATACAGCTGAAAGATGCTGGTGTTGAAAGCGATGTCCTGTAAAGGGTATGCAAAAAAAAAAAAAAAAATAGTCTCCATATCATTTTGAAGTGATATTATAAATCTTGTCTCTTTGCTTGTTTGTTTATCTTTTGCTTCAAATTGTTCTGCTGCTATATAATGTTCCAGTTATTCTCTATTCATAATATGATCACAATTTTGACTAGCTAGGCTTTTTGGACACTTACTTTCTCTCTTGGGCTAAATTACATTTAAGTTCTTTCTTTAGCTATTCTACACTGAACTTCTCTTTTTGGCTATTCTAAATTACACTTCTGTATTTAGCTATTATTTAATTAACTTCATTGTTTAGCAGTTTTACATTTACTCGTACTTATTTCTTTTGCAGTTCTACATTTAACTTCTTTCTGAAGAATTCTACATTTAAATTATCTCTGGGTTTATTATACATTTGCATTTTCTCTTAAGTAGTTCTACATGTAACTTATGTATTTAGGTTTTCTACATTTAACTTCTTTATTGGGGTATTCTACATTTATTTTTTGTTTCTTTGGTTGTTCTACCAGCAATTTATTTCTTTGGTTTCTGTACATTTAACTTATTTCCTTGTATATTCTATATTTATATGCTTTCCGATACTAGTCTACATTTAACTTCTTTCTTTAGGTATTCTAATGTAACCTTTTTCAGAAGTAATTTAGCAGATAAAGCAGTGACGATTGCGTAGAGGTATTGCATAATTACACAAAGAATGCTTTGAAGAATTGTAAAAACAATTAGAAATAAACATAATAATGGATGACTTCAATGCGAAAGTAGGAAATCAAGGTGATGGATGCACAGTAGTTAAACATGGTTTGGGAGAACGAAACGAGAGAGGATACAGACTTGTAGAATGAGAAAAATAACAGGAAAAAAGATTGTCGGAAACACCTGGTTTAAGCAATATCACAGAAGATTATTGACATGGAGCTGTCCTAATAGCAGGATTAGAAACCAGATCGGTTACATCCTGATTAACAAATATTTCGAAAGGCGTTAACAGTCACAAAACCATTTCCAAATGCGGGCTCTTACAGTAATCACATATTGATTATAGGAACATTGAAGGTAAAGTTAAAGAAAGTCAAGTATACAGCAGAAAACACTAAATATGATCTAAGTGCATTTAAGCATGATAAGGAAATCAAGACATTTTAAACATAGAAGTACAGAACAGATTGCATGTATTGTCTGATCTAGAGACCATATTTCAAGATGTAGATGAACAATGGAAAACATTGAAAATTCAGTCAATTTTGCTGCAGAAACAACTATCCCAAAATTAAAGAAAGTAGGTCGTTAGAAATGGATGACTGAAGACATATTAAGACTAATAGAAGCAAGAAGATACAACAAAAATAATCCTGACAAATATGAAGAGATTCACAGGAAATCATAAAATTATGTAAAGAAGCATGGCTTGAAAATCATTGCACAGAAATTGAACAACAACATAACAGTAAATTTAACAAATTAAAGATCGAAAGAATTCAGGAGCTTACTAATATAAAACACCTTCATCAACGGGCTGCCTGAAAACAAAAGATGCAGAAATCATAATAGAAAAACATGATATTTTACATGCATGGTAAGATTATGTGGGGAAAAAAAACCACTTTATTATGATACAAAAGAAGAACATAATGATCTTCGGAGTAATAATGAAGGAATATCAATTCTGAAGATAGAAGTTCAGAATGCTCTTAACCATGTGAAATCTCGCAAGACCCCAGGTCCAGACAACATCTCAACGTAAATTATCACTGCCCCAGAAGTAATATGGAATAGATAAAGTCACCAGACTGCTGAACACAATTGTCAATATGTGAACGATACTGGAGATATACTCCCTGAATTACATTAGGTAATTTTATATTTATTGCAATCCCGAAGAAATCAGGAGCCTTGGAATTTGATCAATATCGAACAGTTAGTATAATGAGCCACATCACAAAGATTTTGCTAAGAATTATCATGCAAAGAGTTAGTAAGAACATACAACCCAAAATAGGAGAAGAACAATCTGGGTGTGTAGAAGGTAAAGGAACAGTAAATGTTGTCTATATGCTGAGGACATTAATTGAAGTTCTATAGAAGTAAACAAAGACTTACATATTTGCTTTATTGACTGCACATGTCTAGGATCAGAGGTAAATATCAAATTATCCCTAGATCAGGAAATCAGCATCAGGATTGGTAAGGCAGCAAAAACAATGAACATGTTAGCAAAAAGAGTCTGATTTAACATTAAGCTTACTGCTAAAACAAAAGTCCTCGTCTACCAAGCCTGTGTCGGAAGTACTTTTCTTTATGGCTGTGAAACCTGGCCAACTTACACACACCAAGAGAAACGTTTAAACAACTTTCATATGCGGTGTCTGCGAAGAATACATGGTATTAAGTGGCAAGACAAAATCACAAATACTGAAGTATTGGAAAGATCAGGTTGTGTGACTGTGTATTCCATCCTCAGTCTTCGTAGACTGAGATGGATAGGACACGTTAGAAGGATGGGTGATGATAAAATACTGAAGGATATCTTTCTTGGTGAATTACAGATGGGTAAGAGATCTCAGGGTCGGCCTCTACTACGATACAAAGATGTGTGTAAGCGGGACATGATTGATACAGGCATTGATAATGCACATTGGGAGCAAGTCGCCGCTAAACGTGTTGCATGGAGGGCAACTATCAGAAATGTAATAAAGACAAAGGAGAAAATGATTGCAGATTAAGCACACACAGATCTTGAAAGACGTAAGATTGTACATGATGGTGGAAATGACCACGTTTTCACATGCAACCACTGTGGCCGATCATTTACATTGCGAATTGGCCTTATCAGCCACACTCGACATTTGCATGGGTTGTAGTTATTATGCCTTTTTGAAGCACAATGCACCAAACTATCGTCTGTCAAGACAGAAAGGTGCCAATCCATTGACGGCACACATTTCTTTCGATAAAGTTAGACATGTCAACATGATGGAGATGCTTGCAGATCTGCAAATTGATTGGAGATACCTTAGACTCATAAAAACATATATTGGAAACAACAAGCTGTCATAAAGATTAAACATGAACTGGGTCAATATAAGCCTATTAAGAGAGGTATGAGGCAGGTATATTTAATGTCTCCAGATCATTCTTCCCCTTACAGTGAAAGTATTTCCAGAAATGCTGACGATATAAAAGGAATCATCATTGGGGGACATTAAATCAATAACATTAGATATGCGGATGATACAGTATTGAGTGCAGACAATGAGCAGTATCTGCTACATATAGTAGATGCGAGTGTCGCACACGGTGAATAATTTGAGATAAAATTAAATTGTCAGAAAGCACAGATTATGGTGGTCACTAGAAAGAACGAAATACCACAATGTAATATACAAGTAAATGGGAATATTCTTCAACAAGTGAATCGGTAGAATTATCTCGAAACAGTCATAACCTCTGATGGGAGATGTCTTGAAGAGATTAGAACAAGAATCGCCATGGCGAAGGGAGCCTTTTGCAAGATGAAAAACACCCTGATCAATAAAAAGATGGCAATTGCAGCGAGAAAAAGAGTGTTGAGGGGATACAAAGAGCCTGTTCTTTTGTATGGATGTGAAACTACAAATTACACCATTAAAGAACTCCTATTTTTTGACGATTATTCTATCGCCCTGATGAAGGGAGTTAACGACGTTGTTCGTAATCCCGTGTATCCACATAGGGAAACAAGTTGCGGGAAAGATTCGGCAGCGGATCGCACCCCGCTGGTAACTTACAGCGATATGTGAGCCGGTCGTTCAGAAAGCAATGGCAAACTACTGAACACAAAACCTTGCCTAGTACATCAATAGCAGCTGAAAACGATTGTGTTGAGTACAACGTCCTTTAAGGGATATGCAACGTTTAAAACAAAAAAAAATTGCTGACGATTAAGCATTATTTCACAATAATGTGTTTGACACATGATGATGATGACTAACCTACAAATGAGTTGAGTCATCTGTATGTCTGACACACAGAATGTTGGGATGGGGACAGATGTCACGCTGTGGGAGGCCCCGCCTACTTTAGGAATGGCTGCAAACGTTTTCGGTGTAAACATCGCATTTATTTTGCTGTGGACCACGAATACTTGGGTGAATGTAAGTCTGTGTGTGTGTTTGTATACTAAACCATCCATCCATCCATCCATCCATCCATTCATCCATCCATCCATCCATCCACCCAGCATTATCATCATCATCACCATCATCATCATCATCGTCATCATCATCATCATTGTCACGAAAATCAAGCAGTCAATCAACCCCAAAACTCACGACCCTTTGGCGCCCCACCCCAGAGATCACACCAAGTTCGTGATGTATAAAATTCTTGTGGCATGTCAGTTCTTGTCCGTTCCTGTTGTAATGGGATGGGAGGGCGGGGGTAGGGGGGTGTTTGTGTTTTAATGTTTGTTTTCCCGTCAATCAGGATAGATATGTGGATCTTCAGAAAGTTTATCTGAACTCACATAAATCCCTGGTATCGAGAGTGACCCTCGAGGGAGGAGAATAATCTCCCTATAAATAAGTTCATTCTCGGGGTTTGTTTTCTAGTTCAGATTTTACTCAGAACGTCACAACAGAGACTTAGTCTGAGGGAAATGTCATGTCTGACCACGGGGCCAGAAGGTTGCATGTTACGCCATATCTCTTCAAAAAGAGAAAGATCTACAACATAATATAGTGAGCATTCGCTTGATTGTTGAAGGCAAGGTTCCATGTATATATATATTTCGTGGTCACGTAATTATGGAAAAATGATGGTCGATGGTAAGTACTTGCACAAACAAATTGCCTATTGATAGGCGGTGGCGTGATCCATCTTCATCTTCGGGTGATGGGGAAAGATGTAATCTGGACAAAACTTTCTTCTGGAGGTGAAGTTCTGTTGCCTCTGTAACTAAACGTATGCGATCTGTTTCCCTGGTGGCTTCCCGAATAGTTAAACTTCACTATTCCCTCCTTTGTCGACAATATTCAAATAGAGGATAACTGAAACAAAATAATTTAGGGATAGTCATCTGTACCAACCCAGTCAAATCACAGGTCACCAAACTCACCTTTATCCTCCGAGTCTCTTCTCAGCTCCCGGAGAGCAGGTCCATATATATATAAAATATTAAAATTTTTTATATAATATTTTTTTAAAAATAAAATACATCAAACCAAGACAAACCCCGAGCCTCCGATCACAAAGGGATTTGATTTTTTCGCGTGGGGTTTTCAACCTAAAAAGGGGCCCCCCCCCCTTTTGCCTTTTGGTCTTCCCCCATGAATTTCAAATTTTTTCCCTTTTTAAAGGGGTTTTTGCATTATCCCCCCCCCCCCCCCCCCCCCCCCCCCCCCCCCCCCCCCCCCCCCCCCCCCCCCCCCCCCCCCCCCCCCCCCCCCCCCCCCCCCCCCCCCCCCCCCCCCCCCCCCCCCCCCCCCCCCCCTTTCCGCACCCCTTAAGGATTTAAAAAAGGCCCCTTTTTCCCCCCTTTTCCAAAAAGGGGGGGTTTTGCCCCCCGGTTTCCGGCCCGAACCCCCCCCGGGGTTTTTGGCACCCAATGGGGGGGGGAAGTCGGGTTTTTGGTAAAAGGGGGGGCCCCCGGGCCCCCCAAAGGGGTTCTCCAAAAAAAAAAGTCCTTTTTTCGGGTTTGTTTTCTTTCGTCCCTAAAAACCTCACACCGGGGAACAATTAAAATTTCATTTGCGGGCGGAAAGTTCTTGTATTAAAAGGGGAAAAATCACAAATATAATAGGAAAAGATCGGTTTGTGAAGATTCCATGTATTTAATTAATATAAATTTAATATATTAAATAAAAATATTTTTTTAATTAAATTAAAATTCGGGTCCCTTAAATAAAAATGTGGTCGGGAAGATTGAACACAATTGCCTTTGGGGACGTCCCCGTAAACTTTCATGGAGGGAAAATGAAATGGAAAAATCGGAGAAAATTTTGCGGTACCAAACGTTTGGACTGTTCTGTGGTGAAATAACTTTCACATCCCCCTTGGGGACTTTAAAAGCGCAAATTGGATAGTCACCTGTACCCCAATTTAAAAGTTAATCCTTTTTAAAGCCCTTCTCGTCGAGGAAAGGTCCAAATTTTAAAATTATAACAAAGGTATATAGAGCCCAGTGTTCCCATATAGCATGATCCCCTCTGGGTCTTCAGGGGAAAGGTAACAATACATCTGAAACAGAAAAGCTGCAGACGCTGCCGGATCAAAAAGCAATGCTCTGACTGTTCCCTGTCGGAGTTTCATCCTGACCAGCTGCAAAAATTTAGGGCCTGGTCTGCCCTGCCATAACTTCATCTTAGGTTGCATTTCCTCGACCAGATAGGCTTTTTCCCCCACAGTTGTGCTCGTCCGCCCGAACTGTTGGGGACAATGTGGGGGTTTGGTTTGGGAAGCGCGCCCCAAATTTGGGCCCAAAAAAAGCAGACAATACCTCTACTGTCTACGGGACTCAGTCATATCTGACCAAGACCCGACTTATACTTTATCTTTTCCCCAGATCTCAGTGGTTTTTTTTTTAAAAAAAAACTCTGCTGATGTATTCCCTCCCTCCACCGTCTCGTCCATCCAGCATCATTGCTCTTGGTCTGCCTCTTCCCCCTTCCATCGATTTTCCATTTTTCACGATTTCTCAGTTCCTCCTTCTCATCCACGATAAAAAAGATTTTGTCTCCTTCTTAGTGTTGTATAAAAATGTTGGGGGTTCTTAGCCCTTTTAGCATTTTTTTTTAGTTACTTTGCAGTAAAAGGGTTCGCAACTTTCTTCTTTTAAACCCCCAAATCTATGTTAGTTAGTTAGTCGACAGATCATCCTCGTTGCACATCGACCATTCAGTCCATAAGTGCTCGGATCCCCTCCTCAGCAAATCCCGCAGCGTGTAGCGGCTAACGACGCCAGTTCTGTGTTGGTTTATCAATCTTCTTTGGCTTCCTGCGTAGTGTTCTTGTTTGGCCACCCCTCTTTTAATTTGCTGCTCTCGCAGTCTGGCCATTGTTGTAGATTCACAGTCATCACTTGGTTCTCGCAAAAGTCTCACTTCTCGTAGAGCATTCAGAATGTCAGCCTGGTCCATGGCGCGTCCGCCCTCCACAGTAGCCTCACCTGCGAGCTTGTCAGCCCGCTCATTTCCTTGTACTCCCGCATGCCCTGGCACGAAGATGAAACTAATCTTTGCCAGCCGAGACCGCTTCAGAGGCAGCAACCATTCTCTTCGGATCGACCCCTCCTCTATCCTCTTGATCATGTTCATTGAGTCGCTAAGGAAACAAGCCCTAGTGAATGTCTGTGTCTCGAGCCATGTTATTGCTTTACTTACTGCCATGACTTCCATGGTCAGGCTACTTGTGGTTTCAGTGAAAGCACCAGAGTCCTCCTTCACAATTCTCCCTCCGGCCCGAGCTGTAAAGGCCCATGAGCTTCTCACATGTCGGACGACCGACCCATCTGTGTAGATGACCGCGTCACCGTCTAGCGAATTCTCGAAAATCAACGCTTGTACTTCAGCCTCCACAGCAGCCGGATTTTCTTGTCTGCATTTCCTATCTATTTGGATGCAAACTGAAAATGATGTGCAGAAGTCTGTTGGCACTTGCACCCACTCCTCGCCAGGTTCTAAGTCCTCAAGTGAACACACCTGTTGAAGAATGTCTTCGGCTTGACCCATCCACGACCGTCCTCTTTTTAACCTGCTGCCCTTCACCTTCCTAATTTCACTATGCAGTGGATGTTGTGTGTTTGCGTTAATTCTGAGGTAGGCGCGTGCCCTGCAAACTTGTATTCTCTCTTCAATGGTTGGAAAATCAAGAAGGTAGCGCATCGCCCTGCATGCTGTATCTCTTGTACATCCAAGAATAATGCGCATAGCTTCATTCTGTATCCTTTCCATCCTTTCTATCTGCTTATGGCTGAGAGTCAGGATTGCCATTGCATACTCCAAAACAGACATGACCAGCCCCTCGTACAGAAGACATAGATGGCGCTGCTCACAGTTTGCTGCCGCCATCACCCGCATCGCTGCCAAACCCCGCTTGGCCTTTGTTATCACCTGGTCTATGTGCACATTATAAGCAAGGCTTCGATCAAACCGTATCCCCAGGTAATTCATTGCCTGCGTTCTTTCCACCGTCTCTGAACACAGCATTACAGTTGGTGTTGGATTGTTGACAATATGATTATTCAACGAGAACCAAGTCACTGTTGCCTTTGTTGGGTTGACCATTGCCCCAGCTTCATCACACCAAGTACTTATGCGATTGAGTTCGGTTTGTAGTTCCACAGCAACCTCCTCTCTATCCTTACCCTGACGATACACTAAAACATCATCGGCATATGACAATGTCCTGCCAGGTCCAGTGATCTGCTCACTGGTGATTCTCACTGTGTAGGCGTTGAACAGTACCGGAGATAATGGTGATCCCTGTGGTAGGCCAGGATATATTGTTGTTGGTTCCGAAGTCCAACTGCCACATCTAAAAACTACTTTCCGTTGGAAGAGGGCTGCAGCGATCCAACTAAGGAGGAATGGACTTACGTTTAGTTCAAGAAGCTGAAACATTAAAAAATCCAGTGGTACTCTGTTGTATGCGTCCTCAAGATCAATCGCTGCAGCAACGGTTTCAGTGCCTGAGTGGAAACCTTCATAGACATCATGGGCAAAGACTGCTGCATTGGTCCAGGTTTCTCTTTTTGGACGGTACCCACCCAGGGTAGGTGGGAAAACACCTTGCCTCTCTAGTTGGCTTGATATTTTCCTGGCAATTACCTTCTCCAGCAGCTTGCCTATTGTATTCTGCATGGTTATAATTCGATATCCCTGAATTTTTTTGTGGTCTTTGTCAGGCTTCGGCAAGGGAATCAGATAGCTGTGTAACCATTCCTCCTTGATGCTAGCACTCCCTATACTGTTGTTGTACATGTCTGCTAGTTTCTCTAGCTCATTGTCGGTACACCTATTTATGTCGTCGTATCTTATGCCATCAGGACCTGGAGCACTGTTTTTTGATCGTCGAAGCACAGCCTTGATTTCTTTCACTGTCACTGTGTCTTCATCCGAAGTGTTCTGGGCCTTGCATCTGTCTGAGGTGACCTCCTTGGCCAGATTTCGGCCTCCCATGTCTGTCTGGTTGCTCTGCTCAAGGTAGCGTTCAAAGAGGGCTTTGCCCTTGTCCTCGTCAGTCCTCTGCCAGATGAGGTCAGCACCTTGGAAGTCAGAAATGCTCTTATTCTTGACTACACCACTCATGCTTTTATGTAGTCGCCAGAACAATTTCAGTGACTTGTCTGTGCTTACTCTTTGACACACCTCTGCCCATTTTTCGCTTTTAACCACCTTGACCAGTTTTTTGAAATAGCTTACTTTTGTGTGCATCTCTCTTTCTAAGTGCAAGCAGGGACTAGGATGACCAGCTCTGTTCTTCTTGGCATTTTGCCATCTCCTTACAGCACTACGCTTATCCACCCAAGCCTTCTCCACCTCGAAACTCCACCACGGTGGCTGCTCCCAGCTTTTTTTCCTGCCCTGAAACGTTCTGCGCTTGTCACGTCTTATTTTGCTCACCACATCTTGCCCTGTACTGTCATCCTGGAACGTCTTTATCTTTAGCTTGTGCTGCCTGGTTCTGCCTTTCTCCACCAATATGCTGCAAGGGTGGTGGTCGCTGCCATGGTGTCCTAGGACACCCCATCTACACACTGTAGTGAGTGAAGGTGAAACTAGCGCCAGATCAATAGCACTGTCCTCATCGCCTGGACGGCTTGCTGTCCTGGTGACACAGCCACTGTTGATACAAACCAGGTCGATGGTTTCCAGTGCAGTCTCGAGCTCCTCCCCTTGTGTATTGGAGGAAGTTTTTCCCCATGATCTGCCTTTAGCGTTGAAGTCACCACAGAAAATAACATTTCTCTCGTGGCCTAATATGCCACTTAAGCACTGCCACTTCTGGGCGTCCATACTCGCATTGCGGGCATAAACATTAACCAACACGAATGGTATACTGGAATGAACTCTCAACGCCTGTATTTGTATATCGTCACTGTCCCAACTGGACATGTCTAGCTCTGACGCCACCATGCTGTCGCGAACGAGAATCGCCGTTCCCAGATGTCGTCTGTTGTAGAAACATTTGAAGCCGGCAATTCGGAGTAGCTGATCGCCCAGTCTCGTCTCCTGGAGTGCTACAATGTCGTTCCTGTAAACTAGGGTTTCTAAAATAGAGCCCCGTTGTTTTACACTGGCACAGTTCCAATATAGAATACGGATGTTCCTGAGTCCTAGACGGTGACACTTGAGTCTAAAACGTCTCAAACCCCCGCGCTTACCTTGCTTCTTTGTCCCTGCGCGGCTACCACGCCGCTTCGTTATGTTGACTGTTGATCGCTCGGAAAGAAGACGTTCTTCCGCCATGTTGAAAAAACGTAAACACAGACTGCTGATAACCACACACGCTGCTGAAAATTCACTCAAGGATGGCTTCGCTCGATGCACGAACTCCGTAGCACCCGCGCAGATCTTGAGTAGAAACTCCTGGTTTTACATCCTTGCACACCAATTACACGCAAGAGATGAATAAATCCATCCCTTACGCGAAAAAGTTAACGAACACAAAACAACACGACCGTCCGTCGCCATCTTGATGTGTTCATGTTGCTTCAAAGTTCTTTCTTATTTGTTCATGTACATTCAGCACAAAATATTCTATATAACATTTCATCACTCTTTTTCTTACATTCAACGATAGCGGCTTATTGCATAGAATACTCTTCACTTTCTGAAATGCAGCCTTTGCTTGCCATATTCTGCTCTTAATTTCTGTTGTGCATCTTCCAGCTGATGTTATAAATGTATCTAGGTATTTAACTTCGTCCATGTGGATAAGAATTTTATATTATTATATCGCTTAAGAAGACTCATTGCTTGTGTGTCTTGGATATTGTGAAGGAAGTACGAATTTGTAAAATTAAATGCTATATGCAAAGCTAAGATGTTCGCCTACAGACCCTCTTGACGTGAGCTGGGATTAACATTGGGGAAGATACGACAGGTTTCCCTTTCTCGTTACGTGTTACAAAAATGTGAACAAGCACCTTCTGATGCGAGTCACCATTTGCCCTTGTAAGATAATGTCTTTAAAAAATATCTTCACTATTCGTTTCATCCATCCATGGTGCTCTCATCATTATTATATTAAACCACATCCCGCAGCTTCCATAGAATTACTAACTTGTCTTATAAGCCCACAATTCCTTCTGTACATCAGGATTAAATCAATACAGCGCTTAAGCTTTCCTCGCCTCGATTGGCAAATATATTCCAGAATATGTCATTCGTCTGTTGAACAGGTGCTATTCTACATTAAACTTCCGTTTTACATCTTGCAACTGCTGATATTAAA
The DNA here is from genome assembly GCA_014155875.1 of Cepaea nemoralis. Lineage (NCBI taxonomy): Eukaryota > Metazoa > Mollusca > Gastropoda > Stylommatophora > Helicidae > Cepaea > Cepaea nemoralis. Next base: position 51,651 of record JACEFZ010011666.1, read on the forward strand.
GTAGACAAATACATACATAGATGACTTGTTATTGCAGCATACAGTTGTTTTTGGTACTTGATTGTGATGATGGTGACTAACTTACAAACTGAGCTGATGCAACTGTATGTCTGACAACTAGATTGCCAGTTTGATGGTAAATGCCAACCTCTGGGCCACGAGTACATTGCAAATGGCTGCGAACGTTTTCGCTGTACCAACAAATCAGACAACACTGCGGAGTATGTGCTTCAGAAAGGAAGTATGTCAGTGTGTATTTTTATACTACAACATCCAACAAATTGTCATCATCATCACCATCATCATCGTCATTATCTTCATCATAATCATATGATGACTTGGTTTGATTATGTTGTTTCTTCAAAAGTAGCAATCCCCAACATAATATATCAGCTGTAATGTTTGTATTGTCTATACCAACATGAAACACGTTACGATCATCTCCCTTTGCTTACCTCCGTATCATTCGCTATACGTCTTCGGGATGTCACATCATATTTCGGTTTTTCTGTTCTAATTATGAAGCCACGATGTTGAACTCCTCTTGTGTATATGTGTGAAAGTTGGTCCTTGAGTCTTAGCCTCTTTTACATACAAGCATATGCATACATACATACATACATACATACATACATACATACATACATACATACATACATACATACATACATACATACATACATACATACATACATACATACATGCATGCATGCATGCATGCATGCATGCATGCATGCATGCATACATACATACATACATACATAAATACATACATACATACATGCATACATACATACATACATCATCCATACATACATACATACATACATACATACATACATACATACAT
>JACEFZ010011666.1:55000-137500 GCA_014155875.1 Cepaea nemoralis
CTCTTTCTCTTCCCCTCTTTCTTTATCAGTCCCTCTCTTTTCCTACTTGTGCTTCTCTTCTCTCTCACTTCATCTCTCTTTCTTAAGAAGGCATATTGTCAGACGGGCCTGACTACCCAATTCTTAACCGTTTAAGAATAAAATGTGTTCGTCCGTTATGTCTTCCGAACTCTTTCTCTCTCTCTCTGTCTCTCTGTCTCTCTGTCTCTCTCTCTCTCTCTCTCTCTCTCTCTCTCTCTCTCTCTCTCTCTCTCTCTCTCACTCTCTCATCCCAGTATTCTTTGATATTTTACAAGCTGAAGCATATCAATTTACACGAATAATAAATGTCTGCCTTCACCTTTATCAGTATGCTCTGTGCGTCAATTAAGATCACGACATGTATTTGATGTTTGTCCTACAGCCAGCGTGACGCCGCACTGACTGCTCCCACTTCCAGTCTCATAAAATATGCTGTGGCATCAAATGCCAGACTCTCCTGCACAAAACACTGACCATTAACTTTCACTATGAACTCCCAGGTACTTCGTTTACCTCCTAGTACAGAGCAATCCGTGTATATGATTACATGGCATGTGCACAGATTCTCTTGAATGAAATCTTATCTGGCCTTCTGATCCACTCCTCTATCCTCGCAATATTGTCAAGCATACATATACTTCTGATTGAGTCCTCTATCCGGGCCATCTATTATTACCCTCTTACCATCCTGTGTCCGTATCTGTGTCCACGGTTTCATGCAGCGAGTATTTCTAGTCTGCAGCCACTCCTAGACTTGATTTAGTCTCATCATGAGTCAGTCCGTTGGTAAAGCTAGGATGTATTGCATAGACACTACAATGATCCCTTGTGCGCTCCAAAATCACGCTCATAGTTTCATTCTGTATGCGCTCCAGTTTAACTAGCTGTTAATTGTCCGTAATTGGCTTCTGTTAATTAGAATTGACTCATTGTAGCTTTTACAAACTAATTTTTCTCACCTCAACTTACTAAATATATGTCAGATAACATTCTTTACTTTTGAAGAGCTGCATTACTTGGGCCATTCGACATGTAATTTTCCTAAAGAGAAATGGCAAGCTAACTTCCGTTTAGAGGCCTTGCATATCAGCTGGTAGGAAAAAAAGCATGTGCTATATGCAACCAGAATGACATCCTAAGACTGTATGCAAATCAACAAATAATGCATTTGTTGCAAGGAATGTGAGAACAATAATGCAAATGGGTAAACAAGAGAGTGGTTAGTGGCTTGTGGTGGTCATCATTATCGCTCCCTAGACATGTTCATAGGTGATCTGGTTTTCTCTTTAAGATCTCCGCCAGCGTATATCGCCTGATCTTATCAATTTTGTGTTGGTTAATCAAGTGTCGCGTGCTCTTGACGACATAAGCATGCTTGACGGCTTCCTGTTTCAATCTCATCTCCCTCACTCTGGACAAATAAGGAGATTCCCAGGTGTGTTTAAATGCAACTGTTCATCCAGCATCTCTTATAGATCCGATAATGCCAGGCCCATCCATTGCACTTCCTTCCTCGATCAACGCCATGTTCGCTAACCGATCGGCTCGCTCTTTCCCTTGCACGCCCTGGTTCCCCGTATATAGATGACAGCGTGACTAGTTGGGATGTGCTCAGTGTCGAGCCATTCACATTGAGGTCTGTCTGGACCTTCTTGGGAATGTTCATTGAATCGCACAGTATCCACGCGTGTGAATACTTACGCGTGCAGAGCCACTTCAGGTCATGTGATACAGTCATTGTTTCCATTGTAAGGCTGCTCGTTGTCACGGCAAAAGCATGTCTTGCTTGCTTTACAGTTTTGCCACTTGAGCTCGCTGAGAATCCCCACGCTCTTGACTTGTCCCGGACTACCGAGCCATCCCTAAACACTACTGCATTATCATCATTATGTGTCGTGTCGATAAGTGTGGGCCAGTTGTCACCAAGTTCTCCAAGTCATTTCTTCTCATAACATGCCCAAAAAATATTGACTGTCTACGTCCAATGACTCTAATCAGTTTACGATCTTCATTTGTTTCTTGAAGGACTTGTTCATTGGTGTTTCTGTCCATGGTATTCTTTGCATTTTCCTCAGAAACCACACTTACACAGCCAATGTTTTATTGGATGGTCTATATACCAAATATTTCCAATAATATATCATGCTCTTTTGCCCATCTGTATCCCATCTCTTTGTTACACATCTGTAATCTATTCCTTTCTGTTCCTCTAGTCCAAATTTGCCTACTGTGCATCCGTTTTTTTATATTTCTAACTTTAATTTCAACCATTATCATATTTAATTCTGATTGTTTGCAGTTCTCGAACGTATTCTCCATATCATTATACCATGCATTGATGCTGTCATCACTGCTGCCTATTGTTGGTACTTGAACTTGAATGATGTTGAGAGCAATAGGTCTGTCACTGCACTTTATCAATAATACACAGTCCAATATCCTTTGATGAATGTTGATCTCTCCATATCAATTATAAGTACTAGCCCTAGCTGTTTTCTCCCTCCACAAAAGTGGATTATGTAATATTCCTGGGACGTTATCATGCTCATTCCTTTCCATCTGGTCTCACATATATCTAAAATGCTAATATTCAGTCTGCTCATTGCTTTCTTGATGTTACCCAATTTCCCATCACCAGGCATAGATCTAACGTTCCAGATGCCGACATTCAATATTGTTAATTTGTTGCACTCTGTTGCTTGCTGACGGTCTAGAGACACATGGTATACATGGCTATCACTACCAGGCAAGGCTGCTCCCACGGAGGACCCATTCTTCGTCTTCTTTTCGTTCATCCGGAGTGTTTTTTCAGATGTGATTGCGGTGTGTCTGTTATGTGCCCTTGGGCCGAAACCCGTAGGCCAACACATCCGACTATAGCGTGCTTTTTTGATCAGGTAGCATTCCTGGGAGACTCTCACTTTTGCGGTACCGTCTACAACCAAGCTGGCCAAGTTGGAACGGTCGAAGACAACAGTCATCCCTCAAAGGAAGGTAGGAACAGTCCATGGCATTTTCCGCCATCCAAGGTTGCTTCCATAGTTGCAGGGCCGGCACATAGCGCCCTGGTGCTGGGCTCACCGAGGAAATCGTCACGTCCTGCTCAAAGCTGCTTTAAATCCTCTCTTCAATATATTGGGCTTTCCTTAACCACGGGCCGTTCCCGCACAAACCAGGCCAGTCTGCAGACGGTATCCACTCAGCGAGTTTTCGGTTCGGACATGTGCTTGTCTTTGTGCTCTTCTGAGCTGTTCCAGGCACGACGGGCATTCGGAAAACTACCTAGTCAGAGCTGTTCCCAACAAGAGCGGCATTCGGAAACTAGGTAGTCAGAGCTGTTCCTAGCACGAGAGACATTCGGACGAGACGTTTCACTCGGACGTAAATGCGTAGTGCTAATTTTTATTTTGCCACCCGTAGGATGGCACTTCCGGCTTCGGCGGGCATTTTTTAATGAGGTTAGCCTTCCTCGGGTTTCGAGGCACGTTAGACTTATTGTTGTGATGCCGCCCACATCTCAGCTGGTCAAGATAGAACGGTCAACGACATCATGGTCAACCCTCAAGGGAAGGCAGGGGCAGACCATGGGCATTCCGTCGCTATCCATAATTGCAGAGCCGGCACACATTGCTCTGAGACTTGCCTCACCCGAGGAGTTGCCACGTCCTGCTCATGGCTGCTTCAGTTGGAGGACCCATTTAACCCGTTTATCTGATTCTTTCTTGAAAGAAACATGACTTTCTTGGCATTTGTAAAGAAGCTAGTATATCATTGCTTTCCTTTGCAGCAGTGACCATACTGGTCGATGACAGCAACCATAGTCTCCAAATAGAGATCTTCTGCTTGCATAGTGAAATTGGAGACGATAACCTGCAACTATCTGTCAGCTGCTCTTTAAATTAACGCAATACCTGCACCCACGCCCTCATGTGACCCAAATTGGATGTGGGGGGGGGGGGAGGAAGAGGGGTAGATGGGCTAAACGGGTACTCTAACTTGCCCAAGAGTGTCCCGTAGTCAAGCGGAGGGAAGGAGGCACCTTACGTCTCCATTGATTTCGGATTAATAAAGCATCACACAACTGGTGTCGTGAGTCGCTACACGCTGCTGGATTTTCTGAGGACGGGATCCGAACACTAATGGACTGCATTGTTTCATGTGCAATGACGATGATCTGTCGACTAACTAACTAACCAGCCGACCAGAAAGCCAGCCAACCAACCAACCAACAAAACAATTAATTTTTGTACTAGTGAGCTAACCCTAATCACCACTGCATCGCTCTCTATCTCTCTCTGATGTGTGGCTGGGGGAATGGGTGGATGGAGGATGTGTGGTTGGGTGGAGGATGTGTGATTGGGTAGAGGATGTGTGGGTGGGTGATTGTATATGAGTAAGGGTGTGTGGTTAAGGGATGTTGGTTGGGGGATGGGTGGGTAGAGGATATGTGGGTGGGTGAGTGTGTGCAGGTTAGGAGATGGTGGGAGATGTTTGCAGGTGTGGGTTCGGGATCTGTGAGTGGGCTGGGGGAGATTGGAGATTATGTGGGTGAGTGCGGAATTTGTGTGTGGGTAGGTGCGGAATATGTGAGTTGACGGGGAGATGTGTGTGTGGCTGAGGAATATGTGTTTGGTTGAGTGGTTGGAGGTGTGTGGGTGGAAGAGGATATTGGATGAATGATTGTTGGTGGGAAATGGGACGGGTAGAGGATATGTGAGTGGGTGGGGAGATGTGTGTAGGTGGGGGATGTGTGGGTTATTGAATGTATGTGTGCTTGGGGTGTGGGTGGATGGGATGTGGGGTGGGTGAGAGGTGTGTGTGGGCGGGGAGATGTGTAGGTGTAGGGATGTGGTGGATGGGTGGGGGAATGTATTGTATGTGTGTGTGGTTGGGTGGGGGATTTGGAGTGAATGGGGGATGTGTGGGTGGGTGGTGGATGTGTCTCATAACATAGTAATATGCATTGTTTATGTTTACAAAATTCACGTGACAATGTTTTTTTTTCCTATGCACTGTTGATGAAAGAAAGATGAGTGATTGGAAAGGCCGAATGTAAGACGGGCCTGCGTGCCCAATTTGTTACCCTTTGAAAATAAAGTCTGTTCGTTCGTTCGTTCGTTCGTTCTCTCTCCCTCTCTCTCTAAAAAAAAAAAAAAAAACACTCACACAGACACACGTTAAACACACACACACACACACACACACACGCACACACACACACACACACACACACACACACACACACACACACACACACACACACCCGGAACATGTTAAGAAGGAAAGGGAACAGACTGAATTATACTATCTTGTCATTACATAAGGCAAGAGAAATAGAAGCAGGACTGGGACATGTACTTCCAGTTATTATATCTGACAGCAACGAATTGACCCCAAACGTTCTCATGTTGCAGGGTGTGTGCTCAATAACTCATGCGTTCCCCTGGGAAACTGGACTAAGGACGGCTGTAGAAATGTCACTTGTATCAGGATTCCAGGGGGCCCTAAATTCGAATACAAGTTAAATGTAACGGAAGCGGGTAGGTATCTGTCGTAGTAATCCTTTATTACTTTAGTGTCGTCCCTGGAATGAGGGGAATCAACACCCACATTTTTATTAACCCAATATTATCCTAGAGAAACCACCAGAATCCGTCCACAAAACTCCTTCAGTCTGTAGACACCTCTTTCTTACTCTCACTCACCCCTGGATCATGCCCCCTCTCATTCTTCCCCAACACAACATACTCAACAAGTCTAGCTTTAACAAATAAATACAACAAATAATTTATTAAAGCAAATAGTATGTGTGTGAGAAGTGTGTGTGTAATGTGTAGAATGTGTGTCGAATATGCTAATGTGTATGTAGAATCAGACCAGTGATCAGGAGCCAAGTCAGATTATCATCATAGCAATGGTACGCCACAGCATGATAGCTTAGCACATGAAGACCTCACCCATTGATGCGTCTCTTCTTCCAGACGTGACTTTCTCCGGTATCTACTGGGTCGACTAGATGCATGATCCTCCGAAAATAGTTATCGTTTAACATTAATCATGGATCTGTCACTCACAGTAAAGACTAAGATCCCTATGACTCAGATAAGTACAGATCTCTGTACCGTGAAAACTAGGCTTCAATGCCACCGGTCTCACACTCGTTGTAATCCATTGTTCTAGATTGTCACACACAAACGGTTCTAAAGTACTTCTTCACTGGACTAAATTATTCCCCGAGAACGCCATGTTCAATGTTCTTTTCTACTCACTAATGTTCAGTGGTATGTGGTGAAGAAACGAGTATCACCCAACCTGGGTGAACCCCTATTGAAAAAGTATCGTTTATTATGTTTTTTTTCCTACTGAGCCAGGTTCGTATGAACCTTCTGGATCCTAGGCCCAGCATAAACAGTGCTGACTACACTTTCCTCTATGTATTTATTCATCTTATAAAATAAAGTGAATGTTCATTTGATGTTCTTCTTACTCAGAGTGGAACTCCATCAAACCCAGTGTAGAGCTTCGTCGTAACTGTTGGGGAATCTGTTAGAGAAATAGAACACATCTGGTGAAGGCCGCCTGATACTGATCCCTACTAGCTGAGTGTAGGCCTACGGCCTCGATCAGATATTTATCAGCAAACTTACCTCTGTCATGGATCAGAGTGGCTCATCACCTCAATCTGAATCAGGTTAAGACAAGGAAAGACCAATAGACAGAGTGCAGAATCCTATTAGGCACCCCACTGGAAGATCCCACTATTGGACAATTCCCCCATATCCCAACCCATCCTCAATCTCTCCAAATATCACCCCACTACACTATTCTCACTAGCAGAGCTAATTATCACCCCACCCTAGCTAGTTTTAACAAAGCTACTGCCTATATTAATTATGCCTAAATACACTATAGGGAGTACCTTATGAAACACCGCATTACTCCTGGATGGCCTCTACAATTTGCCATAAAGACACATGTTATTTAACTTTAAGTAAATCTAAACACGGTAGATGCTCTCCGAATTCATAACTGCGGTAACGAAACACGTCAACCCAAGTCAACTTTCTTGTCTACGGGATTGAATGCGAAATTATACACTTTAAAGAATCGCTATGAAGTTGTACACATATTTTTGTCAAGAAGTTGATCGTAGGAAACTGTTTTATACTATTACAAATTCCGAAAAAAGAACATTGCGTGTATTAGTTTTGAGTAAACGGTCATTTCGTCAATGGGTGCAAGAATCTGGAATTAAACCACCACGCAATAACCAAACGGTAGGTAGAAAGATTATTGTAGACAGCTTTGACAAAGATGTCATAAGGCGAGTTCTATATAAAAATGCTTTAAAAAGTCGCTTAAAATTCGACAGTGTCGACTTCATTGCACCGGGTTCTATCCCATATGGCTCGGCCTCTTTCTGCAGCGTGGAAAGCATCGCACAAAGCATGAACTCCGCAGCTCTAGCGACGACCGACAGAAGTCTCCGAAAAATTTAACTCGTGAACCGAAGGATGCGGCCCGGAATCGAACCCACGACCTTTGGAGCGCGAGTCAAAAGGTTTAACCACTTCGCCACGGAGACTCCCAAAATTATAAAAATTGCGGGTTTTATATCCAGGATTATCCAGCATTATAAAAATGCTGGATGCCAAAGAAACAGTGACTGTAAGAAAACTTTGGATTTGGTTGAGAAAGAACAATAACATAGAGCTATCCAAAACAACTTTGTGGAAAATTATAAGGACATTATCTTCACATTTTGAAAGTACAAGGGCGGTAGAAATATTCTTTTCGAGCAACCGGATTTAGGAGCCATGAGAAGCAGATACCTCCGTGAAATAAGGGCAATAAGAAAAAAAAATTATGGCATAGTGTGTTTGGATGAAAAGTGGATCAATGCGCATCAGACAAGTGATAAGGAATGGCAATCAGTGGATGGACAGATAAAGCGATATGTGCCCAGTAGTATAGGACAGCTTTTGGTCATGGCCCATGCGGGTAATACGCATAATGGCTTACAACAGAATGCTGGGCTCGTGTTCGTATAAAAGCATACAGACAATAGGGATTATCATACTAAGATGAATGGTAATGTATTTAGAGATTGGCTCGAGAATACTGTGCTTCCATCCCTAGATAGACCGTCGTGTCCAATTATGGACAATGCATGATATCAATGTTGTAGCCCAAGAAGAGAAAATACCTACAGCATCGAGCACAAAGGGAGCAATAAAGATATGGCTCCGAATGGAAAACATTCCATTTCCAGAAACGTATTTCTAGCTAGAAACGTTGTCCCTTGTAAAACAGGCGAATAAATAAATGAAGAAATAAATGCCAGAAATATCACATTGGCAAGTTGATAGAAGAGCATGGCCATAAGTGCTTGAAACTTCCGCCGTACCATTCTCATTTAAACCCTATAGAACTTGTGTGGGCTAAAATTAAAGGACAGGTGGCAGCTGCCAATACTACATTCGAATTGTCTGACGTCAGGATACTAATCCAGTCCGCGCTATTAAATATTGATAAAAGTTACTGGAAAAAAATGTGAGGACCATGTGTTGAAAGAGGAAGAGGACTATTGATGGATTGAATTTTATGCAACCGAGAGCAATCATCAACCTACTGAAATCTTCCGACATAGATTAAGGTCTGAGAAGATCGCAGACCTTAATCTACGTACACACGTACTGGGATATTTTGCTCCAACTATTCAGACGAATTGCAGGCCCTAAACATTACAGCATCAGCATAATGTCAATGGCAACAGTTTGTGTTCCACAGTGTTGAACTTTCAATTCCGCAAGCCCTCAGCGATGACAAACAACTGTATTGAAAAAAAGACACACACACACACACACACACACACACACACACACACACACACACACACACACACACTAAACGCATTGAATACCAACAGAAGAGTAATATTGCGGTAGAAAGTGACATATTGTGGCGCAACAAGAAATGTGAGAGCAAACACGTTGTCAAATTAGGGGACAACACACGTGCATACGAATCAATCAATAAACTTCAATGAAAAGAGGACCAAAATCGTGGTCGTTAAGAAGAAAGCGCACTACAGAGACACTGACAACTATTTTCATAGTGCAAAACAGGTAATCATGTTCAGTCTGTGAACGGTAAACAGTAGAGTAGACAATCTTTCACGAAGGCTCAAAGCGGGTCTGTCACCCATGTGTACGTGTGAACAAACTACACAGACAGCTGAACAGATCCTTAAAAATGGAGACATGATGACTAAATTGCGGTATCATTTCTGGTCCTCCATACGCACATTAACGCACAGCTATTTGGAAGCTTTCTTCACGAACTCAATATAAAAAGCTTACATGAATACTTGTGTACACATTATTAACCAGCAGCTGAAGAAACAAGAAGGAAATGAAAAATAAGGTAAGAAATATATTCCTTCTACTTTCCTGTCAATTTACAAATTATTTACCCCATGCCTCTGTAAATTCTCTGTCTTTACTAATATTACACATTGCATCCCTCTCGAGATTCTCCGTGGTGAAGTGGTCAAGCCGTCTGACTCGGGCTCCGAAGGTTTTATATTCGATTCCGGGCCGCGTCCTTCATTTCACGAGTGCATTTTTTCGGAGACTACCGAGGGTTGTCGCTGGAGCTACGGAGTTCGTGCTTGTATGCGACGCTTTCCGCGCTGCGGAAAGAAACTGAGCCATATGGGATAAAAACCCGGTGCAATGCAGCCGACCCTGTCGACTTTTAAGCTACTTCTTTTATTGCACCCACTCCCATACGAATCCGGATACGCCTTATGTCGTCATGTGAATTGGCGGGGCTTTCATTACTGTAAAAACAAGTTTGTAAGCGAGAAATAACTAGTTTTTCAGCAAAACATCAAAGAAATGTCGCCGCTTTCGATGATTTAAGTTGCTGTTGGACCTATCAAAGACATATTCCTTGGTGGGGGTAAATATAAGACGGCAGGAAAGATTTCATAACGATGCAACAGACAGTTTTCAAAATAATTGATCGAGAATGACGGCATTCGTTTCTGGACATACTATAACATGTCGGGCGTTAATATGATGTTTCTGTAGCAACCATGCACACCCCGCTAGTTTCGGAGCTTGTATAGGAGAAGGAGACCTCTGTAATACTGACACTGCGGAGATGGAACTTTTGTATCTGGTCCTACTTTGACATTATATGATTGTTGTATTTCCTTGTGGCTTCCTGTGGCTCGAGACACAGACATTCACTAGGGCATGTTTCCTTAGCGACTCAATGAGCATGTTCAAGAGGATAGAGGTGGGGTGGATCCGAAGAGACTGGTTGATGTCTCTGGAGCGGTCTTGGCTGGAAAGATTAGTTTCATCTTCATGCCATGGCATGCGGGAGTACAAGGAAATGAGCGGGCTGACAAGCTCGCAGGGATTGCTAATGTGGAGGGCGGACGCGCCATGGACCAGGCTGACTTTCTGAATGCACTACAAGAAGTAAGACTTTTGCGAGAACCAAGTGATGCCTGTGAATCTACAACCATGGTCAGACTGCGAGAACAGCAAATTAAAAGAACAAACAAGAACGATACGCAGGAAGCCAAAGAAGATTGATAAACCAACATAGAACTGGTGTCGTTAGCCTCTACACGCTGCGGGATTTGCTGAGGAGGGGATCCGAGCACTTATGGACTGAATGGTTCGATGTGCAATGAGGATGATCTGTCGACTAACTAACTAACTAACTAACTAACTAACTAACTAACTAACTGTATTTCCTTATAAATGTTGTACTTTTTCTTTATGTTTGTTTTGTACTTTCACGTGAGAGGCGTGTTTTATTTTAACTGTTACAAACATTGTACGTAGACTTGACATTAGTGTTGTACTTTCACATTAATTAAGTGTAAGTGAGAGAACAACTGGCCACCTATTGCCCCTTGTACTCAACCCTACACAATGTGATGGTCAAAGTGAGGGAACAACTGGCCACCTATTGCCCCTTGTTCTCAACCCTACACAACGTGATGGTCAAAGTGAGGGAACAACTGGCCACCTATTGCTGCTTGTTCTCAGCCCTACACAATGTGATGGTCAAAGCGAGGGAACAACTGGCCACCTAATTGCCCCTTGTTCTCAACCCTACACAACGTGATGGTCAAAGTGAGGGAACAACTGGCCACCTATTGCTGCTTGTTCTCAGCCCTACACAATGTGATGGTCAAAGTGACTGAACAACTGGCCACCTATTGTCCCTTGTTCTCAACCCTACACAACGTGATGGTCAAAGTGAGGGAACAACTGGCCACCTATTGCTTCTTGTCTCAGCTCTACACAATATGATGGTCAAAGAGATGGAACAACTGGCCACTAATTGCTCCTTGTTCCCAGCCCTACACAAGGTGATGGTCAAAGTGAGGGAACAACTGGCCACACAGTACTCCTTGTTCCCCGCCCTACACAATGTGATGGTCAAAGTGAGGGAACAACTGGCCACACAGTACTCCTTGCTGCCAGCCCTACACAATGTGATGGTCAAAGTGAGGGAACAACTGGCCACACATTACTTCTTGTTCCCAGCCCTACACAATGCGATGGTCAAAGTGAGGGAACAGCTGGCCACCTATTGCTCCTTGTTCTCAGCCCTACACAATGTGATGGTCAAAGTGAGGGAACAACTGGCCATCTATTGCTCCTTGTTGCCAGCCCTAGACAATGTGATGGTCAAAGTGAGGGAACAACTGGCCACACAGTACTCCTTGTTCCCAGCCCTACACAATGTGATGGTCAAAGTGAGGGAACAACTGGCCACACAGTACTTCTTGTTTCCAGCCCTACACAATGTGATTGTCAAAGTGAGGGAACGACTTGCCATCTATTGCTCCTTGTTTCCAGCCATACACGATGTGATGGTCAAAGTGAGGGAACAGCTGGCCACACAGTACTCCTTGTTCCCAGCCCTACACAATGTGATGGTCAAAGTGAGGGAACGACTGGCCACACAGTACTCCTTGTTTCCAGCCCTACACAATGTGATGGTCAAAGTGAGGGAACAGCTGGCCACCTATTGCTCCTTGTTCTCAGCCCTACACAATGTGATGGTCAAAGTATGGGAACAACTGGCCACCTATTACTTCTTGTTCTCAGCCCTACACAATGTGATGGTCAAAGTGAGGGAACAACTGGCCACCTATTGCTTCTTGTTCTCAGCCCTACACAATGTGATGGTCAAAGAGATGGAACCACTGGCCACCTTTTGCTTCTTGTTCTCAGCCCTACACAATGTGATGGTCAAAGTGAGGGAACAACTGGCCACCTATTGCTTCTTGTTCTCATCCCTACACAATGTGATGGTCAAAGTGAGGGAACAACTGGCCACCTATTGCTTCTTGTTCTCAGCCCTACACAATGTGATGGTCAAAGTGAGGGAACAACTGGCCACCTATTGCTTCTTGTTCTCAGCCCTGCACAATGTGATGGTCAAAGTGAGAGAACAACTGGCCACCTATTGCTTCTTGTTCTCAGCCCTAGCACAATGTGATGGTCAAAGAGATGGAACAACTGGCCACTAATTGCTCCTTGTTCCCATCCCTACACAATGTGATGGTCAAAGTGAGGGAACAACTGGCCACCTATTGCTTCTTGTTCTCAGCCCTGCACAATGTGATGGTCAAAGTGAGAGAACAACTGGCCACCTATTGCTTCTTGCCCTCAGCCTCACACAATGTGATGGTGAAGGTGATGGAACAACTGACTACCTATTGCTTTTTGTCTCAGCTCTACACAATGTGATGGTCAAAGTGAGGGGACAATAGGCCACCTGTTGCTCCTTTTTCTCAGCCCCACAAAATGTGATGGTCAAAGTGAGGGAACAACTGTCCACATATTGCTCCTTGTTCTCAGCCCCACACAATATGATGGTTATATCATATCACCGACCCATAGCGGGAAACTGCATGGGACTTTAACATAAAGAACTCTTGAGAACTGTCTTTCTCTCCTGACGTGTCAAAGATGCCTTGCAGAGAATCTTCTTCGTGTTGTGAATAGTGCCACTAACTGGGCTATTCAACATATAACTTCGTTAATACATCAGTAGAATTATCCACAAAAATTAAATACGAGGGTATGTTAATAAGTAAGTCGCAAATGGCTGTAGAAAAATAACTAACTATGATAACAACGTGAACACCAGTTTATTTTTATACATACATTGCCCCTTTGTTTCTCAACATAATTTCCACCAACACTGATGCACTTATACTATCGTTTTATCAGTCCTCCCAAACCGGCTGAATAGAACTGCGTACCCTGTTTTCTAAACCACGTTTTCACTTCACATTAAACTTCAGCGTCATTCGCGAAATGTCTCCCGCCAAGATGGGTTTTCAATGAACTAAGCCCCTAGCGATTTCCCATAAAGCGGTGCATAGTTGGGTAGAAACAGTTATGAGGGGGAGTCAATAAGTAAGTCACACAGTTCTGTGGGATGTAGCTAAATAAAAACAGGGCAAGCAGATTTATGTAGCCGGTTTGGAAGTACTGATAAAACGATGGGATAAGTGCATCAATGTTGGTGGAAATTATGTTGAGAAATAAAGGGACAATGTATGTATAAAAATAAACTAGTTTCAATTTGTTATCATAGTTAGTTATTTTTCTACAGCCATTTGTGACTTACTTATTAACTTATCCAAGTACATTGACATTTTTTTGCACCGTACAGTAATGTTATTGGCACGTGATGATTATGACTACCTAAACAACTGAGCTGATTTATCTGTATATCTGTCTCTTAGAATGCCAGGTTGGGGACAAATGTCAACCCGTGGGCTACGAAAACTATATCGATGGCTGCAGTCATTTTGAATGTACCAACACATCAGAGGACACCGTGGAGTATGTGCTAAAACAATGTACGTTAGTATGTGTTTATACTACATCATCATCATCATCATCATCATCATCATCATCATCATCATCATCATCATCACCATCATACCCACTAGATGGGACGCAGAGGTGTTTCCAAGGCACCAGGGCGGGGTTATATACTGGCCAAGACCTATTGACGCGTCCTCGTCGAGCGTCCTGGGCAACAGGTCCCTTCGGGGTCCTGGCTAAATCAGTAGGATCGCCGATTCCTCCGAAGTCGGAGAGTGTCTGCCTGTACGGCGAGGAACCACCAGTCTGCACACCAATAAGTCAGACATGGGACAACGGATACTCACGCAAACCTCAGATCCTGTATGACATCACACTGATGTTGGACAATAGGATGTCTTCATCCGACATACAGGATTTCGCGTTGGAGTTCAAGCCAACGAACACAAGCAAGCAAGCAAGCAATACCCACTAGATTAAGCAGCTAACATAGGCGATCATGTCTCTCCAAGTCACTTGATTCCATCTCATCTAATTTCATTATGCTCCTCTTGTACCTTGCGGTGTCAAGGTGAAGTATAAACAGCGGGAGAGTGCTCGCTTATGGGCTTCATGTATCGATATTAACATGGATTATGATATGCAATGCGTCCATCGTTTACGTGGTAGGCCTCTTCCTCTGCTTCCATCTGGTCTGTACATCACTGTCTATTGTGGTATACTGTTAGTTGGTAATCTACTTGCATGGCCAAACCATTTGACATGCTGTGTTCTAATAAAATCTAGTGCAGCTTTAACCCCCACTTTAGTCCTGATTTCTTAATTTCTAATCTTATCTCCTCTAGATACATTGAGTATTCTTCTCAGGAATCTCATTTCTGTTGTTGTGATTTTTATTTTCACTTTTTCTACCATTGTCCGGGTTTTACATTGATAACATAGAGTTGGTAGGAAGATTGTGTTGTTAAGTGTTTTCTTAGTAGTTATTGATACATGTTTGTTCTTTAGTATTGGTGCCATTTGTCCAATGAGTTGGTATGCCTTATTGCATCTATTTTCGACCTCGTCTTCCGATTGGCCATTTGATGATATTATACTTCCTAGGTACTTGAAACGCTTTTCTTTTTTCAGGGAATGTTCGTTTAGGTGAATCGTTATTGCTTCTTTCTTCTTTAATTATTGTCGATACCTCTGTTTTACTTGTGCTAATTTTCATGTTATATTCCCTACACATTTCTTTTTAACTATTCATGTGGTCTTGTAATTCAGCTTCTGGATTTGCTATTAGTGCTTGGTTGTCCGCAAACAGGAGTTCTCTAATGGTTAAATTTGCAGACGATTCTTCTTCTGTGTTCTCGTCATGCGGTGTTCTTTCGGTTTCTGTTTGGCTGGTTTCTTTACGTATATTGTCTATATATGTTATAAAAAAGAGAGGGGACAGGACACAACCTTGTCATACTCCGGATCTTACGGTGAAGGCTTCTTATCTGAGTGTCCTCCAGTTGCTCTCACTTTGCATTCACTGTTGTTGTATAAGCTTCTACATAGGTTTGTTAGATGTGTACTCACTCCATATTGTTTACGGATTTCCCACAGCTTGTTTCTATTTACTCTATAAAATGCCTTTTCGTGGTCGACAAAGGCTAAGTAGAGTATTTCATTGAATTCGATTGATTTTTCTATAGGTTGTCTAAGAGCAAAAATGGTATATGTGCATCCTTTGTTTTTCCTAACACCAAGTTGTGTTTCGCTTAACTGGGGTTCTATAATAGTTCGTAATATTTTCTCAAGAATTTTGCAAAATATTTTCCTAGTATGACGCAACAGTGAGATCCTACTGTATTGTGTGCAATTTCTTTTGCTGCTTTTGTTGTTTCTAAATTTGGATAATTATAGCGTTTCCCCAGTCTCGTGGTGTCTATATTTCTACCCAAAAATGGTTGATTATTCTATGTAGCCATGCTGTTCCTACTTCTCTTGCTGCTTTAATTAGTTCATTTGATATTTCATCTTGTCCTGGTGATTTGTTCAATGGGGCTAATCTGATGCTTCTATAATTTCTGTCTTTCGTTATGGCTGGTTCTAGTTCTTCGGTGGCATCTGTGTCGGTTTCTTGAATTCCTTTGACATCTGATGGGATTTTGAGAAGTTGTTCGAAGTACTGCCTCGATCTTATTAGGATTTGTTTTTGTTCACTTATTGTTTCTCCATTTTCGCTGTTAATTATTTATGTTGGGTTAAAGAGTTCCCCTCTTGTTCTCGTTGCACTTATCTTTTTATAGAAGTTTCTAGTTGCCTCCTTATAGTTTTTGTTTAGAGTTTCTCCATACTCCCCCCACCCCCAGTCTTTTTTGTTTTTCTCTCTTTACTATTATGTTCACATATCTTCTCGCTATTCTATATTCTATGTAATCGCATTCCTGTTTGCTCTTCAACCATTTTTTAATATTTTTTTCCTTTTTGTCTTTCACAGCTGTCTTTACTTCTGCGTTCTACCAACTTGTTATTTTCTTTATCCGTGTTTTGCGTTTTTTCGTTGTACCACATGTTATCTTTGCAGTATTTAAAATGCTTGACTTGAACATCTCCCATCCTTCTTCCACTGTCTTTCATTTCTATAGTTAATGTTACAAAGATTTCAGTTAGCTCTTTTTCATAATTTTACATCACTATCTAGTCTTTGAGATTTTTTTAAGTTTACTGATTCTCATGGTATGCGTTTTCTTGGTCTTTGCTTCCTTCTGCTGATGATTCTTATTGTGACAACTACTGCTTTGTGGTCTGTGTTTATACCTAAGTTGGGCACTGCCCTTGCATCTAATATATTTCTCTTTCTGTTATTTCTTATTAATATAAACTCAATTTAGCTTTTGTATCTAGATCTTTCCATTTATACCAGGTGTATATTTGTGAGTCTTCGTGTTTATAGAACGTATTTGTTATACAGCGGTCGCGTTTGCTGCATATCTCTATCAGTCTAACTCCGTTGTAATTTCTTTCATTATGGTGGTCTCCAAATGCTCCAAGATATGTTTCTATGCCCGTCCTGTTATGTCCTAGTCTTGCATTGAAGTCTCCCATAACTATGATGTTGTCCTGCTTATCTATTTTATTTAGCATGTCATGGATGTCTTCGTAGAATTCCTCGCATTCTTGCTCATTATTGTTTCTATTACATGGTGCGTATATTTGTACATATGTTGTAATTGTTTGTTCATTTATTCTCACTGTCATGATTATTTCTGATATATATGTTTATTTCTAGTTTTCTACGAGCAGTATGAAGATCCCCTGCCGGCTTGCTAGGCCAGTAGCAGGATTAGGACAACAATCTGACCATAGAGAGTCCATCCCCTATAGCGAGCCATATCCCCGTTAGTTCATGGCCTCGCGGTCATAGTTTCCCAGTCTACATCACGTGAAGGTGGGGTTGACTTGTGTAGTCTGCGGATCATCGGTAGGCTACTAATTTTCACCTTTCCCCTCTCGTGGGAGAGGCTAGCCGATACTAACCCTGCTAGCTGCAGGGTCAGGCGCAGTGCATACCTCGTAGACTTGATCTCCAACAAAAATAAATTATTTCATTTGCTTATATTGTACATACCATTATTATGTTCTGCTTATCTTATCTCGTTCGTTATCTCTATGTATCGGGTTGATTGAGTCAATAACTCGAATCCCGACACTCGGGACATTCCCAAACCTGTCGGGTAGGAATAGCGTATCCACTACACGAAAATCGAAAGGCTTCTTCCTTATGTAAGATGTGTGAGCTGACCCCAACACCAACTGTAAATCTGGGCTCAGAGACGGTGGAAAAAACGAAGGCAATGAATTATCTCGGGATACGATTTGATCGAAACCTCGCTTATACTGAGCACGTAGACCAGGTGATAACAAAAGCCAAGCGGGGTCTGGCTGCGATGCGGATGATGGTGTCGGCACACTGTGAGCTACGCCATCTATGTCTTCTTTATGAGGGTCTCCTCCTTTCTGTTTTGAAGTTTGCGATGGCGATCCTGACTCTCAGCCATAAGCAGATAGAAAGGATGGAAAGGATATAGAACGAAACTATGCGCATTATTCTTGGATTTACACGAGATACAGCATGCAGGAGGATGCGCTACCTTCTTGATTTTTCAAACATAAGGGACAGAATACAAAAATTTCGAGCACGTGCCTATCTCAGAGTCAACGCAAAACACACAACATAAACTGCATTGCAAGATTAAGAATTTAAAGGGCGGCAGGTTAAAAAAGAGGGAAGTTGTGGATGGTCAAGCTGGAGATATTCTTCAGCAGGTGTGTTCACTTAAGGACTTAGAACATGGCGAGGAGTGGGTACAAGTGTCAACAGAGTTCTGTACATCCTTTTGAGTGTGCATCCAGCTAGACAGTCAATGCAGACAAGAAAATCCAGCTGCTGTGGAGGCGGAAGTACAGGCTCTGATCTTCGAGAATTCTTTAGAGTGTGATGCTGTCATTTACACAGATTGGTAGGTCGTCCGAGGAGTGAGAAGTTCATGGGCTTTTACGGCTCAGGAAGTAGGGAAAATGTGAATGATGAGTCTGGCGCTTTTGCTTCGACCATAAGTAGCCTGGCTATGGAAATCATGGCAGTAAGTAAAGCAATAACATGGCTCGAGACACAGACATTCAATGCGGCATGTGGCATTAGTGACTCAATGAGTATGCTCAGGATGATAGAGATGGGGTGGATCCGAAGAGTGTGGTTGCTGTCTCTAGAATTGTCTCGGCTGGCAAAGATTAATTTCATCTTCGGGCCAGAGCATGCGTGCGTACAAGGAAATGAGCGGGCTGACAAGCTAGCAGGCAAGGCTACTGTGGAGGGCGGATGAGCCATGGACCAGGCAGACGTTCTTAATGCTCTACGAGAAGTAAGTCGTTTTCGAGAACCAAGCGATAACATTGATTCTACAACCATGGTCAGGCTGCGAGAACAGTAAGCTAAAATGGATGTGGCCAAACAGGAACACTACCCAGGAAGCCACAGAAGAGTAATAAACCAACACGGAACTGGTGTCGTGATCCGCTACACGCTGCGGGATTTGCTTAGGAGGAGATAGGAGCACTTATGAACTAGATTGTTTCATGTGCAAGGAGGATGATCTGTCGACTAACTAACTATCTAACTAACCTTCTTTAATATCTTCACTATTCTTTTTATTCGTCTATGGTGTTCTCATAATTCTTATGATAATACTACAATTCAGCAGCCTCCATATAATTCCCCACGTTTGTGTCAATTATTAATGATTCGCTTCCGTACACTTGAACTGGCTCATGGTAGCACTTAAGTTCTCGTTTTCTCACCTGGATTGACAAAGAATATACTTCATCATGTGAAATGCTGCATGTGCCTGGGTGATTTTACATTTAACTTATTTCTGTAGCTATTCTACATTTACCTTCTTTCTGTAGCTATTCTACATTTACCTTCTTTCTGTAGCTATTCTACATTTACCTTCTTTCTGTAGCTATTCTACATGTAATCTCTTTCTGCAGCTATTCTACATTTACCTTCTTTCTGTAGCTATTCTACATTTACCTTCTTCTGCAGCTATTCTACATTTACCTTCTTTCTGTAGCTATTCTACATTTACCTTCTTTCTGCAGCTATTCTACATTTACCTTCTTTCTGTAGCTATTCTACATTTACCTTCTTCTGCAGCTATTCTACATTTACCTTCTTTCTGTAGCTATTCTACATTTACCTTCTTTCTGTAGCTATTCTACATTTACCTTCTTTCTGTAGCTATTCTACATTTACCTTCTTTCTGTAGCTATTTACATGTAATCTCTTTCTGTAGCTATTCTACATTTACTTTTTTTCTGTAGCTATTCTACATTTACCTTCTTTCTGCAGCTATTCTACATTTACCTTCTTTCTGTAGCTATTCTACATGTAATCTCTTTCTGCAGCTATTCTACATTTACCTTCTTTCTGTAGCTATTCTACATGTAATCTCTTTCTGCAGCTATTCTACATTTACCTTCTTTCTGTAGCTATTCTACATTTAACTTCTTTCTTTGGCGATTCTACATTTAACTTCTGTCTTTAGCTATTCTACATTAAACTTCTTTGTCCTGCGATTTTGCATGTAACTTCTTTATTCGTGAGTTTTACACTTAACATATTCATTTAGCTATTCTACAGGAGTACTGCAGTGGAATGTATGAGATGAGTGACAGTGAGGATATGAATGAGATACCTGAGAGACAGAACATGAACCCCCATTAGATTAAATTGCTTGGGCTATAAAGAACCTGAAGAATGATAAATCAACTGGATGCGATGAGATACCAGCTGAGCTAATTAAAGCGGGAGGAGAAGAAAGCATGCACATATATCATGCATTATGTACAAAGATTTGGAAATATGGTATTTGGCCAAAAGATTGGAAGAGAACTATCTTCATTCCAATACCAAAAAAAGGGCAACCTGAAATTATGCGCCAACTATAGAACTGTTGCCCTGATCAGTCCATCCATCCATCATGTGCCATGCCGGTAAGCGTGGGCGATCATGTTCTGCCAACTCACACGATCACCAGAGTCGTGGATCAGCTCCGTGTTTCTGTCTCGACCATGCCACAAGGCCAAGCCATCTAGGTACTTGCTTCTAGGTCTTCCCCTTGGTCTGTTCCCCTCGATCTTACCAGTTGTCACCAAATTCCCCAATCCATTTCTTCTCATAACATGCCCAAATAATTTTGACTGACTACGTCTAATTTCTCTAATCAATTTACGATCTTCATTTGTTTCTTGAAGGACTTGTTCATTGGTCTTTCTGGCTGTCCATGGTATTCTTTGCATTTTCCTCAGAAACCACATCTCTACAGCCATCAGATGTTTTTCAGCCTGACTGCTCATTGTCCACGCTTCACATCCATATAAAAGTACAGGTTCAATGTAGCATCTCAACACTCTTTTTCTCGTTTAAATTGACATCTTTTTATTGGTCAATATGCTTTTCATCTTGCTAAAGGCTACTTTTGCCATGGCGATTCTTGTTCTAATCTCTTCAAGGCATCTCCCATCAGATGTTATTACTGTTCCGAGATAATTGTACCTGCTCACTTGTTGAAGAATATTCCCATTTACTTGTATATTACATTGTGGTATTTCGTCCTTCCTAGTGACGACCATAATCTGTGTCTTTTTACAATTTAATTCTAACCCTAGTTGTTCACTGTGTGTAACAATCGCACCTACTAAATTTTACAGGTCCTGTTCATTGTCTGCAATCAAGACTGTATCATCTGCATATCTAATGTTATTGATGCATCGTCCCCCAATGTTGATTCCTTCCATATCTTCAATATTTCTGAAAATACTTTCACTGTACAGGGAAAACAGATCTGGTGACATTACACATCCCTGTCCATTTCTGTTGTGACGCTGTCTGAACCGGGGGTCCTGATCAGTCATGACAGTAAAATTCTACTAAAAGTCATAATGTGAAGACGGCGACTATCAATTGCTCTTCAAAGACTAAAACAGCTGAATAAATTATGGAGTGGGACAGACATAACTACAAAAATTAGATTTTTAGGAGCATGCATCTTTCCCATTGCAACATACGCCTGTGAGACATGGACACTTACTAAACAAGCTGAACAGCACATAAACGCCTTTGAATATAAATGTTATAGACGAGTTCTAAGAATATCTTGGGTAAAGAAAAGAACAAATGCATCCATACTTCAAGAGTTGAATATTGAAGAAGGTTGGCTATTAAAGACGATAAAACAAAGACAATTGACATATTTCTGTCACGTGAAACGTCACGAAAGTGTGGAGAGAACAATAATAGAAGGGTATATGCCTGGGAAGAGAGGAAGTGGAAGGCCAAAGAGAAGATGGGTGCATGTCAGAATCTCGAACCGAGATGCAGGAACATCGTTACGCCCGCCAGGCGAATAGTCCCCAACCGGGATGCCGTAACGTCGTTACGCCAGCCAGGCGAGTATTAGTTACCTGCCCGCAGGTTGCTGACTGACGCGATAGCCAGCGGTCAGGCAAGGACAAAGCAAGGCGCACGCGGTCCTCGTGACGTCAATCCACAGAGGGCAAGCGCTTTGTGAGAAACAGACAGACGGCTTCGGGACTCGGACCAGACAGGACGTATGGGTAGAGAGAGACTTTGTGTTCTGTGCCCGAAAGTCGAGTGCTTGTACATCTTGTGAGATAGATTGTAAAGCTGTGAGTTGTCTGTAAGTGTATTGATGCATTGTATATGTATTGTAATGATCATCACATGCCAAACTAGATCGTGTTGCATGCGACTTGTAAATAAATCCATTGAACTTTCGTGTCGTTGTGTCTCAAGTCCAATCATGTTGTACTTGTACTTGTTTCACATGTGTTAGGTATAACGAGCCAGGTCTAAGACCCTGACATGTGTGAACGTGGTGGCATCGTCCGGCTTTAAATGAACGTGGTGGCATCGTCCGGCTTGAAATGAACGTGGTGGCATCGTCCAGCTTTAAATGAACGTGGTTTAATTAATTAAGATTTGAACCTAGATTTGTGAACGTGAAGACTTTTGTCCGACTTTAAGGTACATTTAAATGTGATCAGGAAGGCTCATCCTCATATATAGTATTACATTTGTTTGAATATGGAGTCTAGATGTGAACATAAAGTACATACATTTGTTTGATCTTGTAAACGTGTAAAACATCAGTGGTTGTGTAACTTGTCGCCATTTTGACCTTGTCGACATTGTGAAGTTGTCGCCATTGTGACCTTGTCGCCAATCTTGTAAACTTGATGTCTATGTCCTTACTGAATGTCATCTTGATGTAAGTGATATGTCATCAGTGTTGTAGAGTGTTGAGATATATTTAGATTGTCTTTGTGAAGTTGATTGTGGAAAGCAGAAAGTTTTGGAAAGATAGTGACGAAATTCCAACACCTGCATTAGACACGACAAACTCCTTGAAAGAAATCAAAATAAACCCAAACTTAACTCACGCAGAAATAGACAGCTGCAAACATCTCATACAACTGTACAACACCATCTTCTCCAACAACCCAGGACAAACAGAATTAGTACAGCATCACATCACACTCACTTCAAACACACCCATAAAATGCAGACCTTACACCATTCCATTGCATTGCAAAGAAAACTTACATCAGGAAATCATTAGTTTAGAGAAAAACTACATCATTAGACGATCCCAATCACATTTCTCATCTCCAATGGTCATGGTACGCAAAAAGGACAACACAATAAGACTCTGTGTCGACTATAGGAAATTAAATAAAATAACTCTTCTAGATCTAGAACCGATGTCCAACTCTGAAGATCTACTGACAGAACTGACAGACTCTAGATTCTTTACGAAGGTAGACATGACGAAAGGTTACTGGCAAATAACGGTAGACGAACAGAGCAGACATCTGACAGCATTTGCCACACCTTGGGGACTGTACGAATGGTGCAAACTTCCATTTGGGCTTGTCAATTCCCCAGCGACATTCGTACGTATGACAAGACTTTTACTAGTAGACATACCAAACATTATCTGTTACATGGACGACATTTGTGTTCACACAAAGACAATGACGGACCACATAAAGACATTACAGCAGACATTTGAACGTATAAGACAGCACGGACTGACGATAAAGCCTACAAAAGTAGACATAGCCTATCAGGAAATATCCTTCTTGGGGTACAAAATATCTAATGGCTTTGTCACGACAGACGATAACATCGTGTCCAAAATACTGAAACTCTCACTTCGGACTACGAAAAAGCAAGTCAGAAGTGTGTTAGGACTACTAAATTATTATAGGCAGTTCATACCAGATTTTGCTGAACTGACGGAAATATTTACTAACCTACTAACGAAAGATCAACCTGAAAGATTGTAAACAATGAATGCCTAAAATTTGCATTCCGGAAAGTGTTATCTTATTTTTCTGAGAATAGTTTAAAGAATCCCATTCTCAAATTGCCAAAATTACATATTCCTTTCAGATTACGCACAGATGCGAGCTCCGTGGCGATTGGGGCAGTTCTGTTACAGGAACATGATAACATTCTACATCCTGTATACTACGTCTCCAGAAAATTGAAACCAAGAGAACGTGCTTGGTCGACACCACAGTTTGAAGCCCTTGCTTTAGTGGTGGGTATAACTAAATTGTCCAGATTCCTCCTGGGACGTCATTTTATTGTGGAGTCAAACAATAGTCGATTGAAATTTATAACTTCAGGAGTAAATACCAACCAAATGATAGCGCGCTGGTCTCTTAAGCTTCAAGATTACAGCTTTGAAGTTCGACATATCGCTGGCAGAACCAACACGATAGCCGATCTTTTGTCCCGTTGTCCGACCTACCCAGTAAGCACTAATGTCTGAGTGCAGTGTGTTAAATACACTCAGACCAACACAGCCATCAGTGAAGTTTTTTTCCACGAAAGCTGTGTATGTCTACTATGTAATGTGTAGGGTTCATTCCCGTTATATATAGTTTTTTCTTATTTTATTATTATTGTAATAAGTGTCGTGAATAATTGTGTAGTGTGTGATAGAAAGCGAACAATATTAATTGTATATATATTACGAAACAAGAACAGTGCCACATTCGCTCTGAACTTACCGCAAGCGAATTATCCAATGTATCAGTGGTATCTGCGATTGAAACATATCCAGTGATATTTTAATCCGTGTATGAAAGAGTGACCTGAACTTTGACATTTACACCACTGCAGTCAATCGAAATCCAGAAGTTTTCCAGCGAAACAACGAAAACATGAACTATCAGAACAGGTACATTCCGAATTGCTACATCAGACCGGAACAAGTGTGTTATAGAATTTTCAACATCAGCTGTTCGTGTGTACTTCCGGATAATTTATAAATTTAGTTCAAAATTAGCAGACGACAAACAAAACCTTAAAAAGTTATGACGCTTCTAAAATATTTATGAATCACCAATTTCGAATACACGAATTGTGTATTAAGATTTTTTCAACTAGTGTAATCTTAGAATCATATCTCGATTAACTTATTCATACTATCGACATTTTTTCACTAGTATGGAAAAGCATCAAGCTATGACGCTAAGAAATTGACTACATACTAATTAATAACAGATTTAGAAATGCTTTAATTAATGTAAAGACAATGCCTGGTGCTGACTGTAATAGTGATCATGTACCACTATGTGGACAAAAAAAAAGTAAGATTAAAGAGAGGGAAAAAAATGGTTAAGAACATGAGACTTAATAAAGAGGTTCTGAAAATAGATAAAGAAATGCAAGAACAATACAGAGTGACTGTGAAAAATAGGTACAATGCAATAACTAAAATACAGCGTATAGATGAACAATGGGAAATGTTAAGGGACTCCATTCATCAAACTAGCAAAGAAGTATTACCGGAGAGAGGCAAAATAGCTAAGAAAAAATGGATGAATGAAGATATCTTAAAATTGATGGACAAAAGAAAACAGAGTAAAAATGACAAACAAGAATATGCTAAGATAAATAAAGAAATAAAAGATAAATGTGGGAAGGCTAAAGAAAGTTGGT
Organism: Cepaea nemoralis; assembly: GCA_014155875.1. Taxonomy (NCBI): domain Eukaryota; kingdom Metazoa; phylum Mollusca; class Gastropoda; order Stylommatophora; family Helicidae; genus Cepaea; species Cepaea nemoralis. The sequence continues at coordinate 80,480 of JACEFZ010011666.1, forward strand.
TAAACGAGCAATGCAAAAAAATTGAATTAAATTCCATTAAAGATACAAAATATATGCACAGACAAATCAGTGAGTTTACAGGAAGAAAAATAAGAATAAATACAGGGTGTTTGAAATCAAAAACAGGAAAGATAATATTAGAGGAAGATGCTATAATGAAGTATATAAGAGAATTATATGAAGGAGAAAGGGAAGAATTAACAGAAGATAGTAACTTAGAAGGTCCACCTATTCTGAAAGAAGAAGTCGCTGACGCTATGAAACGTATGAAGAAAGGAAAAACAGCTGGGCCAGATGAAATCACAATAGAATAATTAAGAAGTATTGGGAGAATTTGTAGTAGATATATTAACCAAAATGTTGAATGATATTTACAGCATTGGATATTTACCCTGTGATATGCTGAAATCTGTATTTATAGCTATACCAAAAAGACCAGGAGCAATTGATTGTGAAGATTTTCGTACAATTGGTTATAAACCATATCACTAAGCTTCTACTCAGAATCATAATGAGAAGAACCAAAAAGAAAATAAAATGGAAATTAGTGAAGAACAGTATGGATTTGTGGAAGGAAAGGGCACAAACAATGCAATTTATACATTACGGACACTAATAGAAAGGTCAATAGAGAAACAGAGAGACATATATTTGTGCTTCATAGATTATACTAAGGCATTTGATAACATATATTTGTGCTTCATAGATTATACTAAGGCATTTGATAAAGTAAAACATGATGAACTGATTAAAATGTTGGAAGATATCAACACTGATGGAAAAGATTTAAGAATAATAAAGAATATTTACTGGAACCAAGTAGCAGCAATTAAAATGGGAAATATAGAGGGTAGTTACGAACAGATAAAGCTAGGAGTACGACAAGGGTGTGCCTTGTCAACAGATCTTTTCTCCCTGTATAGCGAAGTAATAATGAGAGAGATCAAAGAGATGCCAGGAATACTAGTTGGAGGTTATAATATAAATAATATACGCTATGCAGATGACACAGTATTGGTGGCGGATAATTCAACAGACCTACAACAATTATTAGACGTTGTAATAACAGAGAGTGCAAGGAAAGGACTCTCCTTGAATATCAAGAAAACAGTAACAATGGTAATATCAAAGAAAATGGTGACACCAAAATGTGACTTAGAAATAGAAGGGAAAATCCTTAACCAAGTTGATAATTTTAGATACCTAGGGGCATTTATAACATCAGATGGAAGATGTACAACAGAGATTAGGAGCAGAATAGAGCAGGCAAAAGCCGCATTTCAGAAAATGAAGAGTATCTTATGCAATAAGTCACTATCACTGAATGTAAGAAAGAGAGTGCTGAAATGCTATGTAGAACCAGTTTTGCTGTATGGCAGTGAATCTTGGAATGTAAATGAACAAATTAAGAAGAGATTAGAAGCAACAGAGATGTGGTTCCTGAGACGAATGTTGCGAATTCCTTGGACTGCCAGAGTAACTAACGACGACTGCCTGAAACAGGCTAATGAAACTAGAACATTATATACAACAATAAGACAGAGACAAACAGCTTTCCTCGGTCATGTGATGAGAAGAGAGGCATTGGAGAACATCGTAACAACTGGAAAGATCGAGGGGAAGAGAGGCAGAGGTAGACCAAGAGAAGTGATGCTGGATGGATTGAGACGGTGGCATGGAGGAATATCAGCAGCAGAGTTGATCCAGAAAACCAAAGACCGAGATCTATGGAGAGCCATGAACGCCAGCCGGCACGGCACTTGATGATGATGATAGTCTCCATACTATTATCAATTGAATAACGATGACACAAACAATAGATTGCACGATTTATTGCCTGACATATTTCAATGCATCTCGTCAGGTGCATACTGCAGAAATCACACAACTTACGTGAATTAACTAGATAAATCCTTCAAACTGAAATTTACACATGTTCGCACAGTAACAATCGCTTGTCTACATATCACTTTTATGTTTTTTTTCATTAGCTATTCTGCACTACACCCCTTTCTTTAGCTATTCTACAATAAACCTCTTTCTTCAGTACATTTACTTCTTTCTTTAGCAGTTCTATATTTAACTTCTTGTTGATGTAATTCTACTTTTAAATTGTTTCCGCGATTGTTCTACATTTAATTTATGTCTTTAGTAGTTCTACATTTAACTTCTTTATTTAGTTTTTATACATTTAACTTGTTCATGGAGTAATTCTACATTTAGCTTCTTTATTCAGTTATTCTACATTTAACGTCTTTATTGAGCTATTTAACATTCAATTTATTTTTTGATTGTTCTACAAGAAACTGATTGCCGGGGCCTCTCTTCGTTTAAGTTATGTCCTTGTATATTCTGTATTTACAATTTAACAGTATTATTTTACATTTAACGTCTTTTAAACCTCGTCTCGGTGGAAATTTTTGTGTGTTTGTTGATTATGCGATGGCGATCCTGACTTTCAGCCATAAGCAGATGGAAAGGGTGGAAAGGAAACAGAACGAAGCTATGCGTATTGTTCTTGGATGTACAAGAGATACACTTTGCAGGGCGATGCGCTATCTTCTTGATTTTCCAACAATGGGGGACAGAATACAAATTTGCCGAGCACGTGCCTACCTCAGAGTCAACGCAAACACACACCATCCACTGCATAGTGAAATTAAGGATGTGACGGTCAACAGTTTAAACAGAGGAAAGTCCTGGATATATCAAGCCGAATACATTCTTCAGCAGGTGTGTTCACTTGAGGACTTAGAACCTGGCGAGGAGTGGGTACAAGTACCAATCGAGTTATGTACTTCCTTTTCAGTATGCATCCGACTAGACAGGAAATGCAGACAAGAAAATCCGGCTGCTATGAGGCGGAAGTATAGTCTCTGATCTTCGAGAATTCTTTAGAGAGTGATGCTGTCATTTACACGGCTGCGTCGGCAGTTCAGTGTAGAGAAGTTCAGTGCAGAGTGAGAAGTGCATTGGCTTTTACTGCTCAGACCAGAGGAGAATTGTGAAGGAAGAGTCGGGTGCTTTTGCTTTGGCCATAAATAATCTGACTATGGAAGCCATGGCAGTAAGTAAAGCAATAACATGGCTCGAGACACAGACATTCTCTAGGGCTTGTGTCCTGAGTGACACAATGAGTATGCTCATGAAAATAGAGATGGAGTGGGTCTGAAGAAAGTGGTTGCTGTCTCTGAAGCGTTATCGGCTGGCTAAGATTAGTTTCATTTTCGTGCCAGGGCAAGCAGGTGTACAAGGAAATAAGTAGGCTGACAGGCTAGCAGGTAAGGCTACTGCTGAAGGCCGACGAGCCATGGACCAGGCAGACACAGTGATGACTGTGAATCTACAACCATAATTAGGCTGCGAGAACAGCAAGTTAAAAGATTTGTGGCTAAACAAGAACACTAAGCAGGAATCCAAAGAACATTAATAAACCAACACAGAACTGGTATCGTGTACCGCTACACGCTGCCGGATTTGCTGAGGAGGGATTCCGAGCACCTACGGACTGAATGGTTCGCTGTGCAATAAGGATGCTCTTATCAACTGACTGTAGTAGTAGGCCTCTTTCAGTCCTGAAGGACTATACAGTTGTGCCGCTTGGGAGGGGCCTGGCAGCACCGCGATTCCTTCTGTACATGAGGATTGGCTCAGTACAGCACTTAAGAACGCTTTTCCACGCTTCGATTGATATAGATATGTTCCAGAGAATGTCCTTCATTTTTTGAACTTGCGCTATTGGTGGGGTTATTCTTCATTTAACGTCGCAATACTTCTTCCATATGTCGATATTAAAGTACACACAAACACATAACTATATGACTTGTTTATGCACAATACAGTAATGCATTTGGTATTGATGGTGATTATGAAGACTAACTTACAAACTGAGCTGACCCAGCTGTATATCTGACATCTAGACTGCCAGGTTGGGGAAAAATGCCAGCCCGTGGGCTCCGTGTACTATATGAATGGCTGCGAGCGCCATGTCTGTACCAACCAATCAGACGGCTCTGTGGGTCACGTGTTTCAAAGAGATAGTAAGTCAGTGTGAATTTTTATAATACAACATCCAAAACATCATCATCACCATCATCATCATCATCATCATCATCACCATCATCATCATCATGATCATCACCACCATCATCATCATCATCATCATCATCATCATCATCATCATCATCATCATCATCGTCATCGTTGTCGACGTTATCATCATAATCACCATTATCATCATCATCATTATCATCATCATCATCATCATCATCATCATCAGCATCACCATCATCATCATCATCATCATCATCATCATCATCAGCATCATCATCATCATCATCATCATAATCATCATCATCATCACAAAATGATTTGCCATGACAATCATCTTACTACAAAACTGCTAATCCCCAACATAATACATCAGCTCATCTGTTTGTATTTTGATAATATAATGAATGTATGTTACTAATCATCTCACGTTGCTTACCGTTGTATCAATCGACACACGGTTTCCTGTTGTTACATTATGTTCCAATTTTTCTCTTTTCATAATGAAGCCAAGGTGTTAACTTCCTCTTTTTTATATGTTTACTAAGTTGTTTTTGTGTCTTAGCCTCTGTCAAATTAATTAGAATTCTTATCGTGACTGTGAAAGTTATTTACACAAATGGCATTTAATATCAGATATTTCTGCTTCAATGATCTAGTTTCCTTGTTAAATAATTGTTCATGATCCACATTTATATGTTTGCGCTGTTTAATGGTAATATCAAATAACTCTTTAAAAAAACATTACAATGAAATGGTTGTATTACTTAATATAAGCTTCATTATGTACAGTTCAATAAGCTTCATTATGTACAGTTTTTTCCCGCGTTTCCATCCTGTTTCAGGATATAGCGGTTAACATCAGCATCTTTCAGCTGTATGTTGATTCCTAGGCTAGATTACGTTCATCAGCACGCCACGACTTTCTGAGCGACCGGCTCCATACTCTCGTAAGTCACTGGCGTGACTCGAAACACTTCTAATTCTCGTGCGCTCACGTCAACCTTGAGAGTATTCGGGGTTAACGGAGAAAGTTGCTAACTCCTCGGCCAGGGAGCCGGAATGTGTAGCGTTCGTTGTCTCGGATGGCTGTGTGAGGTGCACCAAAATGGGATCTTCCCAGCCAACGTGAGTTAGCGAGGCAGGCGTTTCAAGAATGTAACCGCATCGTGCAGCCAGGGTCGTGGTTTGAGCGGGCAAAAGAGCAAAATTTGTACGACCGTTCGACAAAGTCTCGATAAGCGCCCACTCTCTCTCGATGAGTAGTGGGCCTGCAGTCAGTAAGCTGGTATAGCTTTTTTTTCGGTTAGTCCTGCCGGCGTAGCTTGTAAGCTCGTCGGTAGGCGTCCAGTGGTTTTGCATGTATCACCTTGTACCGGGAGGGCGCGCTTTAGCGATGCTACTCTTGGCTTGCGTGTGCGTGAATAGTCCGTCTGTCCGATAGATATCTGGTTGATCCTGCCAGTAGTCATATGCTTGTCTCAAAGTGGGGCTGGTCTGGTTCGCTAGATCAGTTCCGCGTCTAGCGTTCGTTGTCTCGGATGGCTGTGTGAGGTGCACCAAAATGGGATCTTCCCAGCCAACGTGAGTTAGCGAGGCAGGCGTTTCAAGAATGTAACCGCATCGTGCAGCCAGGGTCGTGGTTTGAGCGGGCAAAAGAGCAAAATTTGTACGACCGTTCGACAAAGTCTCGATAAGCGCCCACTCTCTCTCGATGAGTAGTGGGCCTGCAGTCAGTAAGCTGGTATAGCTTTTTTTTTTCGGTTAGTCCTGCCGGCGTAGCTTGTAAGCTCGTCGGTAGGCGTCCAGTGGTTTTGCATGTATCACCTTGTACCGGGAGGGCGCGCTTTAGCGATGCTACTCTTGGCTTGCGTGTGCGTGAATAGTCCGTCTGTCCGATAGATATCTGGTTGATCCTGCCAGTAGTCATATGCTTGTCTCAGATGGCTGTGTGAGGTACACCAAAATGGGATCTTCCCAGCCAACGTGTATTAGCAAGGCAGGCGTTTCAAGAATGTAGTCATACGCTTGTCTCAGCTTTTGCGATGCTACTCTCGGCTTGCGTGTGCATGAACGTCTGTCCGTTCAGTCGCCATGTGCACATTTGCGCTGGAGAGACTCAACCGTAAATCGGGAGATCTGCTCGCAATTTAGACGAGCAGCATCTTCTGTGGGCAGACTCTCGCCTCATGTTGTGTGTGGTCTGCTCTGGCGGTCAGTCCGTCTTCGGTGAAGGAAATCGTGTTGATCCTAAAAGAAATCATACGCTCATTGATTGTCGCTACGCTTGTCTTAAAACTGAAAATTAAAGGGATTGACGGAAGGGCCGACATAAACAGGGATAACTGGCCGTGGCAGCCTAACGTCCACTGCATCTGTGTCCGTCTTCCAGTCGTCTTGCCATGCTCGCCACTGGAGCTAGACGGTCACAGACGAGGGAGCGGGGACGAGGGTGTTGCGCGACCACCTCCTCGCTATACAAAACCAAAGCGCAAGTCATTCGTTCCTCATCAAATCAAAGATGTAGTGTAATGAATGGTCATCGTCAATGAATGGCCAACGTCATTCATGATGGACGAACATCGCAATAATGTGATAGTGTTATTTCATTTGACAACAATATACGGAGAGAGATTAAGTGGCAGGGATAATACTAGCTTCCACTCTAATCAAAGTGCGATTTATTTTATCTGAAAAGCAGTGACTTTCCTGTGCTCTCTTGGCCTTCTATTAGAAAACCCGATGTTACCTAGTGAAATCTTATATTATACATCTGTTTTATCACAAGGGAATCTTACGAGCCAATTTCTGGTTTTCATATAGTAGTCGGCAGTTGAGAATTGGGGATCTTTCTCCCAATTCTATTTTATAATACCACACTCACGTCGAGATAATATTTTCAAAACGCGGCGACCCAACCAGTGGTTATCGTGAAATATAACAATATAACAGCAGAATAGTGTCTGGTAAAGTTGACTATTGAAAAAGATGTAAGTAATTCGAAAAATATGCTCCCCCCCCCCCCTCTTCCCCAGGGCGGTCAAACAGTGCAGACATTGCCAAAATTGAGATATACCCAAGGGATTGCAAAGAGGAGAGACTGATATGCAAATATTGCAGCTAAAACCACTGGCATAGAGAGTGTAGAGAAGCGAACAGAGAGAGAAACTATAAAGAAGAGAACCCGGCGCGACAAAGCGATACTTGCCAATACAACCATAACGCTGTACCGAAACCCGCTGGATATGCTGGGTTAGGAATAACTCTTCTACTTCAGGATACGTTCTGACAAAGACACAATTATAGTTCGTTTTCCGACCCCTCAGGCCCCTGGACACCGCTTTCTATCACTCAGTCAACCTAGGGACCTCTAGGGTCTCAATCTAGACGACATAATTTAACTCATTAAATACTTGTTAACTAACAAGTAATATTTAATACATGATAGTACATACTAGAAGAGTTTAGATTGAGGCACTGGATATATATATATATATATATATATATATATATATATATATATATATATATATATATATATATATATATATATATATATATATATATATATATATATACAGCTAGATAAAAGGTAAAGTAACAGCAGCTTATGATTTGAGTGTCATCATCGAACAAGGTAGATCCTGTCGTGGTCTGTACTTCAGGTTATCGCTGTTATCTCATCGGATCTCCTCCTGATTGCGCTGATTTGGACGGGGCCTCTACCTCAGACCCCACCTTACTACTCAAGTGACAATGTTTATCAGCGGTGTTGATGTCCATTTTAAAAAAAGACAGAAGATTTAGAGGCACTGTATCCACTTAAAGACACTACTAAGTCACGAGATTTGCTAGAGGAAGTTACATCGACATTGAATCGCTTTTCGTTCCAACTTAACACCATATCGGTCTTAACAATTGATGGTGCTCCAGCAATGGTTGGTAAACACGAAGGTTTAGTAAAATTGATTAAAAATGAGTCCTCCAAAGTCCGTAATATTTCAACGCTAAATGTTCATTGCATTATTCATCAGGAGAATTTATGTTCGAAGTCTTTCAAAATGGACCATGTCATGAAAGTGGTCGTCAAACTAGTGATCTTCATTAAGTCGAAAGGGTTGACTCACCCTCAGTTCATAGAATTTCTAAAGTATTTGGACTCAGATTATAATGACATTACATTGTATGCAGAAGTAAAATGCAGAAGTTCCCAATAAAGAGTGGATTTACGACTTTGAATTTCTGGTCCCTATAACTAGCCACCTAAAGACGTTAGCACACTACTCTATGGATCTGAATCCTGGACCCTGTTCTCAAGACAGGAAAGGAAGTTGAATTCCTTCCACATGAGATGCCTGAGACGTATCCTGGGCATAACATGGAAAGATCACATAAAAAACAAACAGGTGCTTGAAAGAGCAGATATTACCACAGTGCACACCCTCCTCAAGCAGAGACGCCTCCGGTGGCTGGACCATGTATCTTGAATGGAGGATGAACGTATTCCCAAAGATCTCCCTTACGGAGAACTAGCCACAGGAAAGAGGCCAACCGGAAGACCCCAATGCGATATAGGGATGTGTGTAAACAAGATATGAAAACCATTGGAATAGATCCAGACACGTGGGAGAGAGTTGCAACAGACAGATGCTCCTGGAGAAGAGATGTACGAAACGGACTGGTGCTCTTTGAGCGCAGTCTGATCCAACAAGCTGAGGATAGGCGGCATAGGCTCAAAGCGCAGTCACTTACTGCGGGAATTGCCTCGTCTTACAGATGCGGAAACTGTGACAGAGATTGTCACTCTCGCATTGGACTATACAGTCACCAGCGGTGCTGCCAGGCACCTCCCAAGCGGCACAACTCTAGAGTCCTTCAGGACTGAAAGAGGCCTACTACTACCACTAAATGACGTTAATACTCGTCTAAAAGGCAAATATCCGTTAATTAATAAGATGCATGATCATATTTCTGCATTTCAAATGAAACTTGGTCAGTGGGAACAGCAGCTGACGAAACAAGAACAAAACAAACTTTACCCATTTCCATACATTGTCATTGCAACCAGATGTCACACAGGAGGCTTCGGATAAATATGCTTCTTTAATATCTGACACTTAAACCTCGAATTTGAACACCGATTTCAGGATTTTAAAAAAAATGAAATAAAATTAAATTAAAATAAACATGTGATGTTTTGTGCATAAGCAAAACTATTAGACGCAAAACCCGTAGACGTGAATTTATTACCAGGAATATTACAAATGGAATATTGTCAAATGTGTTGTGATACACAGTTAAAGGAGAAATTCTATCAAGTTGGTTTGGAATAGTTCTATACAACTTATTTGGATAAGGATAAATATCCCGTGTTTTAAAAACATGCTCTGTCGATGGTTTTGCTATTTGGAAACATGTATGCGTGTGAACAGCTTTTTAATCGCAAGAAGCACATCAAATCACATGTGAGAACACGAATTACTGATGTTCATTTGGAAAACTGTTTGCGCGTAGCGACAACATCTGTCGAGATCAATTTTAATGCTCTTAGTTCTGCAAAACAAAGTCAGATATCTCACTTTTACATATTCTTAAATTGTCTTTCCGGCATCGCATATGATTGATTGATTGATTGATTGATTGATTGATAAATATGTTTGATTCTCAGTTATGTTTTATTTTCTTTAAGAAAATGTTTTTACATTAAATCAGGCAAGCGTTTGACCCCGTTCTCACCTACTGGGAAGCGACGATGTGCGGTCGTAGTGTGTACTTACGTGTGGTCTACGTGTGGTCGTAGCTGTAGCACGCTTGTTTGTTTACTTTAATTGACAACAACAACAACAACAACAACAACAACAACAACAACAACAACAACAACAACACAAATTTGGTGTGTGTCCCAGCAGGAAATATTATTTCTGAAATTTGGCAAGCCTGCTAAAAAGGTTGGCCACTCCTGATCTGCGTGGACTGAAACACATTTATATACGGGCACATTTCCCCCCCCCCCCCCCCCCCCCCCCCCGCTTGCTTTAGATTCTAGCATCGTCAACATTGGACTGATGTTTGCATGTGCGACAGCTCTCCCTGTTACTAGATTCCCTCGCCATAAGTTAAATGCACTGTTATTTCTGAGGTTGTAATTTACGTCCCCAACTAAAGGACGAGAAGAAAACATGTTAGTCCGATTGACTGGTGTAGGGTTGAACCCGTTACCTCACCATCAGCCCACTGGAAGCTCTCTGATCCACTCGGCCATGACATGCACATAATGGTATACTCACCAGATGGTTGCTGTTTTCTTGGGGTCAGATACGACAATGACCAAATCGTCACCAGCAGTGGGGAACAAAGATGTGTCAAGTACAGATGTTCTAGGGGAATTAGGAAATTACAAGAAGAGGGTAAAATGCTTGTTTTATTAACTGTTGCTTTATTTAGTCATCAGAAGCGTTTTCATCTTCCATTTTCGCATTCAAGCGTTGTGGGGAAAATTAGTTGAAATTTCAGGACCCAATGTGTTGCAACCAATCCATCCATCATGTTAGTTAGTTAGTTAGTTAGTTAATTAGTTAGTTAGTCGACAGATCATCCTCATTGCACATCGAACCATTCAGTCCATAAGTGCTCGGATCCCCTCCTCAGCAAATCCGGCAGCGTGTAGCGGTTCACAACACCAGTTCTGTGTTGGTTTATCAATATTCTTTGGCTTCCTGCGTAGTGTTCTTGTTAGGCCACACCTCTTTTTATTTGCAGTTCTCGCATTCTGACCATGGTTGTAGATTCATAGTCATCGCTTTGTTCTCGCAACAGTCTTACTTCTCGTAGAGCATTCAGAATGTCAGCCTGGTCCATGTCGCGTCCGCCATCCACATTAGCCTTACCCGCGAGCTTGTCAGCCCGATCATTTCCATGTACTCTAGCATGCCCTGGCACGAAGATGAAACTAGTGTTTGCCAGCCGAGACCGTTCCAGAGACAGCAACCACTCTCTTCGGATGCACCCCATCTCTATCCTCTTGAGCATGCTCATTGAGTCACTGAGAAAACATGCCCTAGTGAATGTCTGTGTCTCGAGCCATGTTATTGCTTTACTTACTGCCCTGACTACCATAGTCAGGCTACTTGTAGTCTCAGCAAAAGCACCAGAGTCCTCCTTCACAATTTTCCCTCCGGCCTGAGCCGTAAAGGCCCATGAGCTTCTCACATGTCGGACGACCGACCCGTCTGTGTATATGACTTCATTACCGTCTAACGAAATCTCGAAAATCAAAGCTTGTAATTCCGCCTCTACAGCAACCGGATTTTCTTGTCTGCATTTTCTGTCAAGTTGAATGTAGACTGAAAGAGACGTAAATAAATCTGTTGGCACATGTACCCACTCCTCGCCAGGTTCTAAGTTCTCAGGTGAACATACATGTTAAAGAATGTCCTCGGCTTGATCCTTCCACGACCGTCCTCTTTTTAACCTGCTGCCCATCATCTTCCTAATTTCACTGTGCAGTGGATGTTGTGTGTTTGCGTTAACTCTGAGGTAGGCACGTGCTCTGCAAATTTGTATTATGTCTTCAATGGTTGGAAAATCAAGACGGCAGCTCATCGCCCTGCATGCAGTATCTCTTGTACATCCAAGAATAATGCGCATGGCTTCGTTCTGCATCCTTTCTATCATTTCTATCTGCTTACGGCTGAGGGTCAGGATCGCCATTGCATATTAACAGACATGACCAGCCCTTTGTACGGAAGACATAGATGGCGCTGCTCACAGTTTGCTGTCGTTATCACCCGCATCGCAGACAAACCCCGCTTGGCCTTTGTTATCACCTGGTCTATGTGCTCTTTATAAGCAAGACGTCGATAAAAACGTATCCCCCAGTAGTTCATTGCCTGCGTTCTTTCCACAGTCTCTGAACACAGCTTTTCAGCTGGTGTTGGAGTGTTGACAATATGATTATTCAAATAGAACCACGTCACTGTTGCCTTTGTTGGGTTGACCATTGCCCCAGCTTCAACACACCAAGTGCTTAAACGATTGAGTTCGGTTTGAAGTTCCTCAGCAGCCTGATCTATATCCTTACCCTGACGATACACTAAAACATCATCGGCATATGACAATTCCCTCCCTGGTCCCGTGATCTGCTCGCTGGTGATTCTCATAGTGCAGTCGTTGAACAGCACTGCAGATAATGGTGATCCCTGTGGTAGGCCAGGATATATTGTTGTTGTTTCTGAAATCTAACTGCTACATCTAAAATCTACTTTCCGTTGGAAGATGGCTGCAGCGATCCAACTCAGGAGAAAAGCACTTATCTTGAGTTCAAGAAGCTTACGCATTAAAAAATCCAGTCGTACTCCTGGTACGCATGTGCCATGCCGATAAACGCGGGCTGTCATAATTCGCCTTCTCTCTCAATCACCACACCAGACTCGTGGATCAACGTTAATGTCTAGACCATACCACATGGTCACGCCATCAAGGTACTTACTTCTATGTCTTCCCCTTCTTCTCTTCTCGTCGATCTTGCCAGTTGTAATCATGTTCTCCAATTTATTTATTCTCATAACATGGACACAACATTTTGACTCTCTAAGCCTACTTTCTATAAACAATTTACATTTCCATTTGTTTCTTGTAGGACTTGGCTTTTCTGTCTGTCCATGGTATTCCTTGCAATTTCCCCAGAAACTACATTTCCACAGCCATCAGATGCTGTTTTCAGTTTGACTGCTTATTGTCCACACTTCACAAACTTGCAAAAGTACATGTTCTATTTAGCATCTCAACACTCTTTTTTCTCATTTCAATTGACATCCGTTTATCTGTCGGTATGGTTGTCATCTTGCAAAAGGCTACCTTCGCCATGGCAATTCTTGTTGTAATCTCTTCAAGGCATCTCCCATCAGATGTTATGACTCTTACTATATAATTGTAAGGATTCATTTGTTTAAGCATATTCTCATTTACCTATTTTGTGGTATTTCCTTTTTCCTAGTGACAACCATAACCTGTGATTACTTATAATTCAATTCTAACCCTAGTTGTTCACTGTGTACAGCAACCGAATCTACTAAATGTTGCAAATCATATGCATTGTCTACAATCAATACTTTATCATTTACACATCTAATTTTATTGATGTTGTGTCCCCGAATGATAATACCTTTCATATCTTCTATATTTCTGAAAATATTTTCACTTTACACGAAAAAAAGAGACCTGGAAACATTACACATCCCTGCCTCACATCTCTCTTAATACGCTGATATTGACCTACTTCAATATCATTTTTTTTTAAATTTGATGCAGCTGGTTATTTCCATATATATATACCCTTTGCCTTCTACAAACCTACATTGTTCTTCTACTATTTCGAGTTGTAGTTTCTTCTTAACCTTTTACATGATAATTATTAGCAAACTCTTCGTTATATGACTCATTATACTAATTGTTCGATGTTGATCACATTCTAAGACTCCTGCTTTCTTTGGGATTACAATAAATACAGGATCACATAATTCATGAGGTATATCTCCATTAGCATATATTGTGTTCAGCAAACTGTGACTTGATCTATCCCATATTCTTCTAAAGAATTAATCATTTCTGCTGTGATCTTGTCTGAACCGGGAGTCTTGATAGTTTGTATGCGGTTAAGAACATTCTGAACCACCATCTTGACAACAGATGGTCCTTCATCATTATTTCCAACATCATACACGTCTTCTATGTTATCATCATACACGCTTTTCATATAATCGGACCATATATGCAAAATCTGATCTTTTTATATTGTGATTTTTCCATGTGTTTTTAGGCAGCCTGCTGATGCATGTATTCTGTTATTATAAGCTCCTGAATTCTTTTGTGCGTTAATTTGGAATTTCTACTGTTGTGTTGTTTTTCAATTCCTATGCAATTTTGCTAAAGCCATGCTTCTTTTGCCTCTGTACATAACGCTCTGACTCTTCTGTGAATGTATTCATACTTGGCAGGATTATTCTTGATGTGTCTTCTTCTTTCCTTTACTTGTAAACATTTCTTCAGTCATCTATTTCTTACGACCCATCCATACTTCAAGAGCTGAATATTGAAGAAGGTTGGCTATTAAAAACGATACTACAAAGACAATTGAAATAGTTTGGTCACTTGAAACGACAATTTTGGAGAGAACATTAATGGAGGGATATATGTCTGGGAAGAGAGGAAGAGGAAGGTCAAAGAGACGAGGGTGCAACGATGTTGGAGCGAGGTTCTGCAAAGGCCATGCTATTGAATGAATGAATGAATGAATGAATGAATGAATGAATGATGTATACTTGACTTTCTTTAACTTTACCCTCATTCCATTGGCACCTTGAAGTCTTGACAGACGATTGTTTGTTATACTGTGCTTCAACTAGGCCTAATAAATACAGACCACGGCGACGGCGAATGTGACTGTAAGGGCCAATTCGCGCTGTAAATGTTCGTTTGCAATGGATGCATGTGAACACATGGTCATTTTCACCATTATGCACAATCTTACGTTTCACACGCTCGGTGTGTGACTTATCTGCAATAATTTTATCCTTTGTCTTTATTCCATTTCTGATATTTGCCCTCCATGCAACAAGTTCAGCGGTGACTTTCTCGTAATGTGCATTATCAATGCACATATCAATCATGTCCCGCTTACACACATCTTTGTATCGTAGTAGAGGCCGACCCTTGAGATCTTTTACCCACATGTAATTCACCAAGAAAGATATCCTTCGGTATTCTATCATCACCCATCCTTCTAACGTGTCCTATTCATCTATGCCTACGAAGACTGAGCATAAAATATACCGTCACGGAACCTGATCTTTCCAATACTTCATTATTTGTGATCTTGCCTTCCCACTTAATATCAAGTATTCTTCGTAGACACCGCATTTGAAAGCTGTTTAAACGTTGTTCAGGCTTCACTGCCAGAAACAAGAGTACGAAGGACACAAGTTTGATAGACAAAGACTTTTAATTTGGCAGTAAGCTTCCTGTTCTCTAAGACTCTTTTTCTTAACCTGTTGATAGTTAGAGCTTTCTAACCAATTCTGATGTTGATTTCCTGATCTAGGGATAATTTGCTATTTACCTCTTATCCTAGATATGTAAAAAGGTCTACTTTCTCTAGTTCGGTGTCGTCAGTAAAGATTGCTGGCACCCCTTGTACACCATGTAACATAATCTGTGTCTTCTTTTGCTAGCTATTAAACTAAGTTCAGAACAAGCATTGAAGAATGCAGATAGTAGACGTTGCAATTCTTCCTTAGAGTGGGTCGTGGTTGCAGCATCATCTGAAAAAAGCAACTCTCTGATCAGTAGCCTCCTTATTTTAGTCTTGGCCTTCAATCTCTGAGCATTGTAGAGGCCGCTGTCTGGTCGTGAGTGAATGCATATACAACCATTCCTGATCATGAAAGGCATATTTCAGTAGAAGTGAAAAGTATTCTCAAAAGACGGTGGGAGCAAGTACACAACCGTTGATTAACACCACTCTTGATTGCAAACTCTTCTGAAGTTGCGCCATCAAACTTGATTATCCCATTTATGCCTGTGTGGAACGATTCCACAATGGACAGAAGAGTTGATGGGCAGCCAATCTTTTTTAGTGCCTTTAACAGACCCTCACGACAGACCAAATCAAATGCCTTTGTGAGGTCGATGAAGGCAATAAACGATGGTTGATTCTGTTCACCGCATTTTTCTGGCATTTGTCGCAATGAGAATATTATATCAATAGTAGACCGATTATGTCGGAAGCCCCACTGTGATTCGGGGTAGACTTGATCTCCGAGTACTTGCAGTCTGAACAGAACAATTCCTGTGGGACTTATCCTTCTTGGCAGCATAGCTCTATTAGCTGGTGGATCTGTAGAATGAGTGTGTCTTACCCACTTTTGAGAACCTCTTTTGGAATCCCATCCTTACCTGGCGCCTTGCCTGATGCAAGTTCATTTATAGCACACTTAACTTCTATTACGGTGGGAAGCACTTGAGTCTCACTTGAGTAAAGATCCATATAGTGCTCTCCCATCTATCGATATGCTGTTTCTTATCAATATCAGTGATGATTTCTCCAGTCAAGGTCTTCAGTGGTGCACTTCTTTTGATCATTGGATCACAAGCTTTCCTTCTCCCTTCATACATGCTTCTGATGTTTCCCTTATCACTTGCATTTTGAACGGACTCGCATAACTTTTTCCAATAGTCATTTGCACACTGCCTGGCAGCCTTTTGTACACCCTTCCTAGCATCCTTCAGCTCTCTGAGTGTTATACACGTTGTTCTTTCCTTGTTTCTTAAGATAGCTTTCTTCTTCTTATCAATCAAGGGCTGTAGTGTCTGGATATTTGCCTCAATCCAGTCCTGCCTCTTATTATCCATTGTGCCGTAAACATCTACATCTTTTTTATACTGAGTTTCCTTAAGTTTACCCCACTTTTCACTTGCTATACACATTTCTGATGTATCAGTGAAAGCCTCTACAGGTTGCTTTAAAACTCAAAGCACTTATCAGGATCGTGGGTATTACTAACATTAATCCTGAGGCTAGATGTGTGTTTAGCTGTGAAGATTCTCGATGGGCTCAGTCTAACTCTTGCAACAACCAAAGAATGATCCCTATCACAGTCAGCACTGTGGTAACTTCAAGTTAATGATGTTTAGTTCAGGTGTTGTCTCCATCTGAAGATGAAGTCCAACTGATGGCCGGATTTTGGATGTTTCCATGTGACATTATGCATCTATTTTGTTTTAAAGAGGGAGTTTGTAATACATGCGTCACTTCTAGTGCAATGCTCCAACAGCCTTTGCCCATTGTCATTTATGTGACCGATGTATTTTTCAAGGCACAATGGCCATGAACTCGTGTCCTTGCTCACACGAGCAATGAAATCACCGAGCATATAAATGTAGTCAGATATTGAAACTGCATTGATCACAGAGTCTAACTCTCATGGTGGCAAAACCACAAGGGGTTACCAAGCAAAAGTCTTTCATTACCTCTATCTGGAATTGCAATCAATCCCAGAAACGAATTATTCAATGCAAATCCCACACCATGTTGCCTTTATCTGCTTGCTCTCTAGCCTTCCAAATACAAGTGTAATATTTTTTCTTAAGTGACTCTTCCTCAGCGAGGCGAGTCTCCTGCAGGCCAGCAATATTAATGTTAAGACGATTGAGTTCTACATCAAAGGCAAACGTTTTTCTCACATTGTCAATATTCGTCAGTCAGTGGGAAATCCTGGAAACATGGTTCTTACGTTCCAGGTTGCAAGCCGTAGCTTGAGGTTGCATTTGTATTTCTATTAGTGCCTGTTGCATTGGTTTAACAGCCTGCGATTCAGAATTTGTCCTAGCCCCGAGCACTCATTGAAGTAAGCAGGCTGTCGCGGATCAGCACCTAATTGGCCGGGGGCTGCCCAGCTTAAGGCTGTCAGTAGCTGATCAGTGACGCCTGGAGGTGTCTCCCACCGTCAGAGCAACCCGTGGCGCCCCATGTCTACGCCAATAGACTAGGGCTTATAATACGTAACTGCTACCTTTCGCTTTGATTCCCAGACCGGTTAAGACCAGGGATAGGGTTATACCTCCCCATAGCACAAAGCCTTTGCTAAAATATATACACCATGTGTTGCCCATGCAGCATGATCCCACTCTCGGCTTCCCTAGTTCACTCCAGAGGAATGGTAAAACCAATACACCCGTAACAAGACAGGCTGCAGAAGCTGCCAGATCAACAAAGCAATGCTGTAACTGTCCGCCTGTCGGAGCTTCGATCCTAGGCAAGCTGCAAACCAAGGCTTATGGCATGGTCTGCTCTGCCATGACATTTTGTCTTTAGGTTGCATTTCCTCGCACCAGGATAAGGCTCGCACCCTCCCAATTGCGCTCTTCCGTCCGAAGCCGTTGGCACAATGTGGGGTGTCGGATTTGATAAGCGACGCCAAATATTCGGCGCTGACAGAAAGCAGTTAGTACCTTCTTCTGTCATATGGTAGCTCAGTCATATCCGACAAAGACCTGACACTCAACTTTACCCTGAATGCTCCTGTAATCAATTTGTGATCACTGTAACAGTACTGCAAACGGCAAGCGACACTCAGACACATACAAACACACATGCACACGCACACAATCATATATATATATATATATATATATATATATATATATATATATATATATATATATATATATATATATATATATATATACACACACTAGCTGACCCGGCCCGGCTTCGCCCAGGCCCTGGAGGGGATCTATCTATCTATCAGTCTGTCTGTCTGCTTGTTTGTCTGTCTGTCTGTCTGGCTGACCCGGCCCGGCTTCACACAGTCCCTGGTGGGGAGTATCTCATTTAATTCATATAAGTAGTCATATAAGCTCTCCCGTTCCCGACTATCTGTCTGTCTGTCTATCTGTCTGTCTGTCTCTCTGACCCGGCCCGGCTTCACCCAGTCCCTGGCGGGGAGCATCTCATTTAATTCATATACGTAGTCATATAAGCTCTCCCTTTCCCGACTGTCTGTCTGTCGGTCTGTCTGTCTGACCCGGCCCGGCTTCACCCAGTCCCTGGTGGGAGGATATAAGTAGTCAAATAAGCTTCCGTTCCCGACTATCTGTCTATCTATCTGACCCAGCGTGGTTTCGCCCAGCTCCTGGCGCACAGTAACTTAAAAGAATGTCCGTCCACACATCATTCATTATTTTTAATGAAAACTTTTTAATCACCGACATGACAGTTGATAAGTTCTTTAAGCAGAAAAAGATGGGTTACAATGTTATGCATTATGCATTATTTTTATGAAAACTTCGAAAATGACTTAAAGATTATATCATTATTTATTATAACTTATATGCCTGAAAATAACTATAGACAAAGAGTTTAACAATAGTGCAAGTAAGTCCAACAATATGACTATAAAGTATATAGAAATGTTATTAAAAGTTATGCCCCTTGAAATAACTTTTCTAGAAATTATATAATGAAAAATGGAAAAGTAAATGTTATTAAATAAGTAGAAGATTTTACACTAAGAAACTATTATAGTCGGTTGCACAGGAATGAAAGGAAGACGTGTAGAAAATTTCATCTCAATCGGATGTACCGTTATCGAACGCATCCAGTACATAGCTAGATGACCACAAACACACAAAGCCACATACACTCTGTTTTATAGATATAGATATATCTTGGGAATATAAAAGAGATCTCCATTGTGGCATATTAAAGCGTCCTTACCCTTTTCCTAGCATTTACTCCCTTAAAAATAACAATCCCTTACAACTACTGTTTAAGTATCTTACTTAATGTAGGAGAAAAACTAACCCGTAGGGTAGCTTAATATATTTGGCTTTATTTTGGCTCACGTACCTGGCCAAGACCAGCTAGTTTGAAAACAAAGGCACTAAAGCGGCCATTTCTAATGAAGAGAGCACACAAGAAAGTCGACCTTTCCCTTCGGGGAGAGGGCAATTTTGCCCTAAAAATATATCATTCTCTGCAAAACATGGTATGTTAAAACCTACATTACTAAAACGTATTCATGTATTTTTATAAAGTACTAGCTGACCCGGCCTGGCTTAGCCCAGACTCTGGTGGGGATCTATCTGCCTGCCTGCCTGCCTGCCTGCCTGTCTGTCTGTCTGTCTGTCTGTCTGTCTGTCTGTCTGTTTGTCTGTCCCTCCCTCTCTGTCTGTCTGTCTGTCCTTGGGTAAATGGAGCGGCGGCAGCAGCAGCAGCAGAAGAAGAAAAAGGAGGAGTACGAGGGAGGAGGAGGAATAAGGAGGAATAGCAGGGAGGAGGAGGGAGGAGGAGGGGGGAAGAGGAGAACGAGGAGGAGGGAGAAGCATGAGGAGGAGGAAGAGGGAGGAGGCGGGAGAAGGAGGAGGAGGAGGAAGGAGGAGGAAGAGGGAGGAGGGATAGGAGGAGGGAGAAGGAGGAGGAGGGAGAAGGAGAGAGGATGAGAACGCAGGAGGGGGGAGGAGGAGGAGAAGGGAAGAGGGAGGAGGAGGGAGGAGGAGGAGGAGGAGAGAGGAGGAGGGAGGAGGAGGAGAAGGAGGAGGAGGGGAGGAGGAGGGGAGGAGTAGGGGGAGGAGGGAGAGGGAGGAGGAGGAAGGAGGAGGAGATGAGAGGAGGAGAAGGGAGGAGGGGGAGAAGGAGGAGGAGGAAGAAGGAGGAGGAAGAGGGAAGAGGGGGAGGAGGAAGAGGGAGGAGGAAGAGGGAGGAGGAGGGAGAAGGAGGAGGAGGGAGAAGGAGGAAGGAGGAGAACGCAGGAGGAGGAGGGGAATAGGAGGAGGGAGGAGGAGGGAGGAGGAGAAGGAGCGACGAGGAGGGAGGAGGAGAGAGGAGAGGAGAGAGGAGGTGGAGGGAGAAGGAGGAGGGAGGAAGAGGTAGGAGGAGAGAGGAGGGGAGAGAGGAGGTGGAGGGAGAAGGAGGAGGGAGGAAGAGGTAGAAGGAGGAGGGAGAAGGAGAAGGAAGGAGGGAGGAGAAGGAGCGGGAGGAGGAGGAGGAGGAATGATGAGGAGGGAGGAGGAGGAAGAGGAAGGAGAACGGATGTGGCGGAAGGAGGAGGAGGGAAGAGGAGGGAGGAGGAGGTAGAGGGAGAAGAAGGAGGGAGGAAAAGGGAGGAGGGAGTAGGAGGAGGGAGGAGGAGAAGGGAGGAGGAGGGATGAGGAGGAGGGAGGAGGAGGGGGGGAAGGGAGGGGGAGAGGGAGGAGGAGGGAGGAAGAGGGAGGAGAAGGAAGAGGAGGGAGGAGGAGGAATGAGGGGGAGGAAGGAGGAGGAAGGAAGAGGAGTGATTAGGAGAAGGGAGTAGGTAGGAGGAGGAGGAAGAGGGAGGGGGAGGGAGAAGGAGGAAGAAGGAGGAAGAGGGAGGAGGAGGGAGGAGGAGAAAGAGGGAGGAGGAGGATGGAGGAGGAAAAGGAGGGAGAGGGAGAAGGGGGAGGGGAAGAGGAAGAGGGTAGGAGGAGGGGAGAGGAGGAGGATGAGGATTATAACGCATATGCCTGTAGATTTAATAATGGCTGAAGTTGTTCCATGTCTTCTTAGAGTTGGCAACAGTGTAAAGAAATATAAAATCTTCAAACTTGATAAAGATAAGGTAACTATTATTAATAACCGACATGACTATAGATAACTTCTTTAAGCATAAACAGATGAGTTACAATGTTATGCATTAATTATTATTTTTATGAAAACTTTTAAAATGCCTTAAAGATTATATCATTAGTTATTATAACTCATATGCCGGTAAATAACTATAGACAAAGAGTTTACATATCTTTGAAAACCATGCACCAATATGACTATAAAGAATACAGAAAAGTTATTAAAAGTTATGCCCCTTGAAATAACTTTTACAGAGTTAAGTCCCCTCGCTATATTGAAATTATAATGAAAAATGAAATATTAAATAATATTAAGTAAGTAGCCGATTTCACACTAAAGAAATATGACAGTTGGCTGCGCGAGAATGAGCGGAAGACGTGTAGAAAATTTCATCTCAATCGGATGGACCGTTCGCGAACGCATAAAGGACACACACACACATACATACATCCTTTTTTATATATAAGACATATACCATTATGTTTAATTAAGAATTAGTTAGAATGGTAAATCAGCAATTCTTGTAAACTAGAGTCTGATTTGATTTTTAGTACTGAAGCACATGTGTGGGCCACGCTGTAATTTTTCCTTTGCTTTACAATTTCAAATCCCTATGTTAAAATCTTTTTATAGGTATTATGAATTTATATCTAACTAATAGTGCTTATAACCTGTGAATATTATGTGTACTGTAGAGTATCAACTCTCATGTCAGAAACACATTCAGAAACTCGTTTCTGCCAATTTCATAGTCCTATGTTAAAACGTCTATGCAAATAATCTATGTACTATAGAGATTGAACTCTAAAAAACATTTTCAAAGGACTTTTTATCCATTCGGAGACATACAATGATTAGGCATATTCCTGACTCTTAGTCAGGGGATAAAATGCTTTGCCACATTCTAATCTGTAACTTGGAAATATAGTGCTAAATTTTAGTACAATCCTTTTGTTAACAGATTAATAACCACTCCATATGAGTGAGGGACATGTAATCATTTCATAAAATAGTGCTATGGAATTGCATGTTTGAGAATATAAATTCAAGAACAAAGAAAATAAATGCTTAATAGAAATGAATGTTCGGATAGGATGCACCTTCAATCCGCATCACATCACTGTATTAGGAAAAGAAGCGAAGATTGATGTGAATAAATTGCTTGCAATATTCAGATGACTGGACCATGCGGCATAAGTTATTCTAATAAATATTCTCCGAATAATAGCAGTAATTGGCAAATATATATCACAGCGGTCACTATCCTTATACTACAGTAAGCAGTGGGGGGGGGGGGGGGCAATGTATGGTTAGTTATGGATTAGCCCCTGAGGAAATCCAAAAACATAGGCTCCTTGCATCATCATTATAATTAACTACTATGTATGATTATCATGTACTTAATATCAGAGAAATGTACATGTAATTTTTCCCTGTTATGAGAATTTTTCTCTGTTCTGATTGTTACTCCTTACTGTGGGAATATGCATTTTAATGTTACCATTGGGGACATGAGGATGTTGATGGAAGAATCCTTGTGCATGTCAGTAAATAAGAGGAACCAAAATAGCCTATGGATGGGTTATTATCTTCAAGTAGAGAGAGAGAGAGAGAGAGAGAGAGGCAATATCAACATGTTCGGATGGACAGAACGGCTTCGCTCATCAAATAGTTCCTAGTAACAATCTCAGGAAAACTTAGAGTGAAAAGATACCTCAATCACTATTAAGAGTCAGAATGGCTCTAAACCAAGCAACGAGGGACATTGGAACTTGGAAACCCACTCCTATCTCCTTCCCCTTTTTTCTTTGTAATTGTGTTGTGAAAGTTAACACATCACAGTAGGTTAATGCTCGTGTTGTATTCTTTGTCATCCCTTTTTCTATAGCGAGTGGTGGATTTTGTGGGACTGCATTGCATCACTATCAACTTGAAACTGGGAAAAAAGCCAGGAGAGGGTGAACATGGCAACCTGTCCTAAACAAAGTCTGGACCAATACCTCAATGTTTACTGCTGCAATCATAAGCTGCCAACGACAGCAGCAAATTCGAAGATAAATGACTGCATGATTGAAGAAGTCCTATTTTAGCTGGAAAATCCATGATGGACTTCGCGATCTGATCAACAGAGTAACTGACAACAGTGTAACGTCTGCTTTACTTCTGAGAAGTACCACCTATGGCCTCATCATTCAACCAAATCAGTGAAACTATGGGACAATCCTACTACACGTTACTAACACTAGCAACAGTGAAAACCCTTCAACTGTTGCTTGGATTACCAAGTTAATATCCAACAATGGGTAAGTCTTCGAAAGAACGTCTCACAGTTGCAACAGTCAAACATAAAGGTTCAGCCACTCAACACCAAGTTCTAGCCATGAACACCAACTCAAACCAATGGGAGAAGACACTGAAATCACATAAGCCAATACAACCAAGGTACCAAATTAAGAATAACTACACCAGATTACCTCAAGGATCCAAAACCTGAACACCATCAGATAAAAGACCATATGAAAGCAACTAAATGCCTCTATATCAGCAACAAGAGGAATCATCTAATTGTTTGCAGCCCTGTTACTGTGCTGGATTTATTCATCTTTGGATATATGTAGGTATAGATCAATTGCGGCCCTAGTCACAGATACTACCATGAGATGCCTCTCAGCCATATAAGTTTCTACACTGGACTAGATAACAACGACTAATTTCTTGCTGGTTCAATGTCAACCTAAATGCCATGGGTTATAGACTCGCGACTTGGTGGGTGTAGCATCTTTGTGAACATTGGGATTCTGATATTAGAAGCAGAGCAGCTGAATGGCTGTATACTTGGTACCATATATGGTGAGATGGGAAAGTACCTTCTGCAGAGCTTAAGTGGAAATTCTGGAAAGTGAGACCAACCAAAGCCAAAAAATTTCACAAAAGACACTGAACCTACTGCAACAGAGTAGTCAAAAATTCTAGCCCGCGGAGGGATACGTGATTGTGTGTAATTTCTATTCTTGAATTATAGAGTATGATTTGCACCAGCCAATTCCAAGTGGATATACATATTAGGAACACACCTGAGTGCATTAATTTCGGTTCCCAGATAATGGGAAAACGATCTATTCTACAGTAGAGATGAACACTTAACCGCACACCAGGAGATAAAGGACTCTATTAATTAGTTTAATTGAGTACCCATTGCTTTTTATATGTGTTGTTTTTATCTATGCCAGGTATAAGGTAAATAGTATATTGGTGGTTATGTTATGGTATATATATGTATAGTATTTTGACACCAACTCATTATTTTTAAACATGAGACTTGTAAAGGGTTTCAGAAACAACTGTTTTATATGATTAGGTTTCTGCACTTAGACCAATGTGGTGCTTTTATCTAGGTAAAATAAGTCAAGTTAGCAGAACCAAGTTGTGGTTGTTGCGTTGTTTGTAATAAGATTGTTGTTTTCTTGGGGGCAAAAGGAGTGTAAATTTATTGAGATAATGCAAATCATTCCCATGCCTGTCATGAATTCAATCAGACTATTACACTTGCATGTATGTAAACTGCAGATCTTGATTTAATACCTGAACTGTTTGTCCAAATTGGTTGTGTACATCAAGTAAATGTGATGTCTGTTCAACAGTGGTTGTTTATATGTTGTGAGCAATCAATATCCTTCTAGCACTATAGTAAAGTTAAAGGGTGATGATGTGGGAAGGGAAACCTACACACAGATGCCATTGTTTCAAGGACTAAATTGTTTTCTCCTGGGGTTTGTGGTAAATATCCCTGATCAGCCTGCATTCTAACAAGTGACCAGAGAATCAATAAAATCCCCTAGACACTTTTAATAAAATATTTTCATAAATTAAAATCCACATCCGACATCCATAACAATTTTTGTTGATTTCATAAAGGCTTATGATAGTGTCCATAGGAATAGTTTATGAAATGCTACGCAGGCATTTGGAATACCAAGGAAGTTAATCAACATGACCAGACTATGCATGGAAGATATTTATAATATAGTAACATATAAAGGCAGGAAATCAGACCCTTTCCAAATAACATCTGGCTTGAAACAGGGTGATGCACTATCGCCGCTACTCTTCAATCTGGCTTTATAGAAAGTTGTAGGGAAGGTAAAGGAGGAATGTGATATTGGAGGAACACCCAAGCTGCTTGTTTATGCAGATGATATAGAATATTATAGGGGAAAATGAATAAAAGACATTAGAAATATTGACTAACTTAAAGGAACAAGCCCAACATTTGGGGCTGGTTATCAACAAAGGTAAGACAGAATATATGGTAATGTCAAGAGAAGGAATGGCAAAAAATTCTGGCCACATACAAATAGCTAATATGACCATTAAAAGAACGGAAACATACAAATATTTGGGTATCTTCAACTGCTCCAACATCATAAGGAAAGAAATACAAACTAGAATCAATTCTGGAAATAAGATATACTATGCACTACAACATCTACTAAAATCAAATGCACTATTTCGTAACATCCAAAATAACAATATACAAAACACTGATCAGACCTGTTGTGCTGTATGGCTCTGAAACCTGGAGTACAACGAAAGGAGACGAAGCCTTCTTACAAACCATTGAGAACAAAGTTTTAAGACGCATCTTTGGACCCATTAGGGATACACAAAATGGAGAGTGGAAAAGAAGAAGTAACAAAGACGTTTATTATCTGTTTAAGTCCCCGCTAATCACTGGTATCATGAAGGCCAATAGACTACAATGGCTGGGGCATATAGAAAGAATGGAAGATAACAGGGAAACACAACTCGCTTACACTCAGGAAATAAATGACTGTACACCTCGAGGTAGACCAAGAAGACGGAGGAGAGATAATATATATATATATATATATATATATATATATATATATATATATATATATATATATATATATATATATATATATATATATATATATATACAAACACTAGGAATCAACGACTGGCAAGAGGTCAACCAGAGAAACGAATGGAGACAGATTGTATCTGCAGCAAGGAACCTCAATATAGTATAAACATCGTTAGAGTGCCCGATTATGGGCTTCATGTATCGATATTCCCATGGACTCTGCTATTCCCTCCGTCCAGCGTTTACGTGGTCGGCCTCTCGCTCTATTTCCATCTGGTCTGTGCACCATTGCTTGTTGTGGTATGCTACTGACTGGCAACCTACTTGCATGGCCAAACCATTTGACTTGCTGCTTTCTAATAAAACCTAGTGCTGCTATAACCCCCACTTTAGTCCTGATTTCTTCATTTCTGATCTTATCTCTTTTTGATACGTTAAATATTCTTCTCAGAAATGTCATTTCTGTTGTTGTGATTTTTCTTTTCTCTTTTTCTGTCATTGTCCAGGTTTGGCATTGGTAGCATAGAGTTGTTAGGAAGATTTATTGTAAAGTGCTTTCTTAGTAGTTATTGATACATGTTTGTTCTTTAGTTTTGGTGCCATTTGTCCAATGAATTTGTTTGCCTTATTGCATCTATTTTCGATCTTATCTTCTGATCTGCCATTTTACGATATTATACTTCCTAGGTACTTAAAACTCTTTACTTGTTTCAAGGGATGTTCGTTTAGGTGAATTGTTGTTGTTTTTTCTGCTTTAGTTATAGTCCTTACCTCTGTTTTGCTTGTGCTAATTTTCATGTTATGTTCTCTACACATTTCGTTATGACTATTCATGTGGTCTTGTAATTCAGCTTCTGATTTTGCTATTAGTGCTTGGTCATCCGCAAACAGGAGTTCTTTAATGGTTTGATATGCAGATGGATCTTCTTCTGTGTTCTCGTCTTGCTGTATTCTTTCGGTCTCTGTTTGTTTGGATTCTTTACATTTGTTTACTATATATTTTATGAACAAGAGAGGGGACAGGACACAACCTTGTCGTACTCCAGATCTTATGGTGAATGGTTCTGTGTGTCCCCCAGTTGCTCTCACTATGCATTCATTGTTGTTATATAAGCTTCTACATAGGTTTGTTAGATGTGTACTCACACCATATTGTTTAAGGATTTCCCACCGCTTGTTTTTAACTACTCTTGCAAATGCCTTTTCTTGGTCGACAAAGGCTAAGTGAGTGTTTCATTGAATTATATTGATTTTTCTATATGATGTCTGTGCATCCTTTGTTTTTTCTAAATCCAAGTTGTGTTTCGCTTAGCAGGGGTTCTATATTCTTCATATATATATATATGTGTATATATATATATATATATATATATATATATATATATATATATATATATATATATATATATATATATACATACACACACACACACATGCATAATGAAGACACGAACAATATGTTGCACAGTTTAATGCCTGGATATAGCTGCATCTCGTCTGTTACATACTGCAGAAACTACACAAAATAAAATGCAGTAAGTAAATAAATTCTTCAAGATGATTGATTGATTGATTGATTGATTGATTGATTTAGGAACCGACATGACAGCATTCGGGACAATCCCAATAAGCGCTCTGTTCCCATCCTCAGCAACCAACGAAGAGTTCCAACACTAGCACCTTCAAGCTGAAATATACACATATTCGCACAATAATTGCAATTGCCTCACACGGCAATTATGATGATATATAAATATTATAATAACACATATTATTTATGATAGAATACGGATCGTCACGAAATCGTTCTCTGTTTGCAGGATGTGATGTAAATGGGACATGTTACCCGCTAGGAGAAACCCACTTCACAAACTGTTCAGTGTTGGCCTGTCACAGGTTTCCGAAGGGAGAGGAAACGCGCTATCAAGCAGTCATGAACACAACGGGTAAGTGACATGAGCGTGTACAATTCTAACAATCAACAGACCTACAACAATTGTTGGACTCTGTATAACAGAGAGTGCAAGGGAGGGACTCTCCTTGAATATCAAGAAAACAGTAACAATGGTGATATTAAAAAAAATGATGATATAAAAATGTGACATAGAAATAGAAGGGCAAGGTCTTAACCAAGTGTATAATTTTAGATACCTAGGGGCATTTATAACAGATGGAAGTGTACAACAGAGATTAAGAGCAGAATAGGGCAAGCAAAAGCCGCATTTGAGAAAATGAAAGATAAGTCACTATCACTGAATGTAAGAAAGATAGTGCTGAAATGTTATGTAGAACCACTTTTAGTTAGTTAGTTAGTTAGTCGATAGATCATCCTCGTTGCACATCGAACCATTCAGTCCATAAGTGATCGAATCCCCTCCTCAGCAAATCTCACAGCGTGTAGCGGCTAACGACACCAGTTCTGTGTTGGTTTATGAATCTTCTTTGGCTTCCTGTGTAGTGCTCTTGTTTGGCCACCCCTCTTTTGATTTTCTGTTCTCGCAGTCTGACCACGGTTGTAGATTCGCAGTCATCACTTGGTTCTCGCAAACATTCAGAATGTCAGCCTGGTCCATGGCGCGTCCGCTCTCCACCTTAGCCTTACCTGCGAGCTTGTCAGCCCGCTCATTTCCTTGTACTCCCGCATGCCCTGACACGAAGATGAAACTAATCTTTGTCAGTCGAGACCGCTCCAGAGACAGAAGCCACTCTCTTCGGATCCGACCCATCTCTATCCTCTTGAGCATGCTCATTGAGTCACTAAGGAAACATGCTCTATTGAATGTCTGTGTATCGTGCATGTTACTGCCATAACTTCCATAGTAAGGTTACTTGTGGTCTCAACAAAAGCACCAGAGTCCTCCTTCACAATTCTCCCACGGCCTGAGCCGTGAAGGCCCTTGTGCTTCTCACATGTCGGACGACCGACCTATCTGTGTAGATGACAGCATCACCGTCTAATGAATTCTCGAAAATTAACGCTTGTACTTCCGCCTCCACAGCAACCGGATTTTCTTGTCTGCATTTTCTGTCTAGTTGGATGCAAACTGAAAAAGGACGTACATAAATCTGTTGATACTTGTACCCACTGCTCGCAGGTTCTAAGTCCTCCAGTGAACACATGTGTTGAAGAATGTCTTCGGCTTGACCCATCCATGACCTTCCTCGTTTTTAATCTGCTTCCCGTCACCTTCCTAATTTCACTATGCAGTGGATGTTGTGTTTGCGTTAACTCTGAGGTGGGCACGTGCTCTGAAAATTTGTAGTTTGTCTTCAATGGTTGGAAAATCAAGAAGGCAGCGCCTCGCCCTGCATGCTGTATCTCTTGTACATCCAAGAATAATGCGCATAGCTTCGTTGTGTATACTTTCCATCCTTTCTATCTGCTTACGTCTGAGAGTCAGGATTGCCATCGCATACTTAAAACAGACATGACCAGCCCCTCATATAGGAGGCATAAATGGCGCTGCTCACAGTTTGCTGCCGCCATCATCCACATCGCAGTCAACCCTGCTTGGCCTTTGTTATCACCTGGTCTATCTGCTTGTTATAAGCAAGGCTTCGATCAAACAGTATCCCCAGGTAATTTATTGCCTGCGTTCTATCCACGGTCTCTGAACACAGATTGACTGTTGGTGTTGGAGTGTTGACAATATGATTATTTAAAGAGAACTATGTCACTATTGCCTTTGTTTGCAGCCATGTTGACCATTGCCTCAGCTTCATCACACCAAGTACTGATGCGATTGAGTTCGGTCTCAGTTTCACAACAACCCAATATCTATCCTTACCCTGACGATGTACTAAAACATCGTAGGCATATGACCTCCCCGGTCCAGTGATCTGTTCGCTGGTGATTCTCACTGTGTAGGCGTTGAACAGTACCGGAGATAATGGTGATCCCTGTGGTAGGCCAGGATATATTGTTGTTGGTTCCGAAGTCCAACTGCCACATCTAAAAACTACTTTCCGTTGGAAGAGGGCTGCGGCGATCCAACTAAGGAGGAACGGACTTATCTTGAGTTCAAGAAGCTGAAGCATTATAAAATCCAATGGTACTATGTTGTACGCGTACTCAAGATCAATCGCTGCAGCAATGGTTTAAATGCCTGAGTGGAAATGCAGCAAAAACTGCTGCATTGGCCCAGGTTTATCTTT
The DNA here is from genome assembly GCA_014155875.1 of Cepaea nemoralis. Classification (NCBI taxonomy): domain Eukaryota; kingdom Metazoa; phylum Mollusca; class Gastropoda; order Stylommatophora; family Helicidae; genus Cepaea; species Cepaea nemoralis. Next base: position 110,716 of record JACEFZ010011666.1, read on the forward strand.
TGGGACGGTGCCCTCCCATGATAGGTGGGAAAACACCTTGCTTCTCTAGCTGGTATGATATTTTTCTGTCAATTAACTTCTCCAGCAGCTTGCCTATTGTATTCTACATGGTGATTACTCGATATCCCTGAATTATTGTGTGGTCTTTGCCAGGCTTTGGCAAGGGAATCAGCTGTGTAACCACTCCTCCTTGATGCTAGCACTTCCTATACTGTTGTTGTACATGTCTGCTAGATTCTCTAGCTCGTTGTCTTTACACCTATTGATGTCGCCATATCTTTGTTTTAATCGTCTAAACACAGCCTTGATTCTTTCACTGTCACTGTGTCTTCATCCGAAATGTTCCGGCACTTAACACCTGTCTGAGGTGACCTCCTTAGGAAGATGTCGAACTCTCATGTCTGTCTGGTTTCTCTGCGCTAGATAGCGTTCGAGGAGGGCTTTGTCCTTGTTCTCGTCAGTCCTCTGCCAGATGAGGTCAGCACCTTGGAAGTCAGAAATTCTCTTATTCTTGACTACCCCACTCATGCTTTTATATAGTCGCCAGAACAATTTCAGTGACTTGTTTGTGCCTAGTTTTTGACATACCTCTGCCCATTTTTCACCTTTAACCATCTTAACCAGTTGTTTGAAATAGCTTATTTTTGTGTGCATCTCTCTGTCTAAGTGCATGTAGGGACCAGGATGGGCAAATCTTGGCGTTTTACCATTTCCTTACAGCACTATGCTTATCCATCCAAGCCTTCTCCACCTCAGAATTCCATCACGGTGGCTGCGCCCAGATGTTTTTCCTGCCCTGAAACTTTCTGCGCTTGTCGAGCCTTAATTTACTCACCACATCTTGCCTATTACAGTCATACAGGAAAGTCTTGACCGCTGACTTGTGATGCCTAGTTCTGCTTTTCTCCACCAATATGCTGCAAGTGTGGTGGTCGCTGCCGTGGTACCCTACGACACCCCGTCTACACACTGTAGTGAGCGAAGGGGAAACCAGCGCCAGATCAATAGCACTGTCCTCATCACCTGGACGGCTTGCTGTCCTGAACCAGTTTTGCTGTATGCAGTGAATCTTGGAATGTAAATGAACAAATTAAGAAGAAATTAGAAGCAACAGAGATGTGGTTCTTGAGACAAATGTTGCGAATTCCTTGGACTGCCAGAGAAACTAACAACGACTGTCTGAAACAGGCTAATTAAATTAGAACATTATATACAACAATAAGAAAGAGACAAACATCTTTCTTCGGTCATGCGATGAGAAGAGAGACATTGGAGAACATCAAGACAACTGGAAAGATCGAGAGGAAGAGAGGCAGAGGCAGACCAAGAGAAATTATGCTGGATGGATTAAGACTGTGGTATGGAGGAATATCAGCAGCAGAGTTGATCCAGAACACCAAAGACCGAGACATGTGGAGAGATATGAACGCCTACGCCAGCTGGCAGGCACTTGATGATGATGACTATTCTAAGGATAAGAGATACTGATTAATATAACTTTAGAATTTGTAAAATGACATCCACACATGTATTATAGGAGTTTCCGACAAATGCATAAATGGCCTAAGTTCGTTGGTCAATATGAGATTAATTTCATGGTAAACTCAATATTTAGTTGACTGTAGTTATCTGTACATTCATTCATGTAGCCATCTGAAGTAAAGGAGGAGGAGAAACAGGTGGAGGAGGAGGAGGAGGAAGAAGAAGAAGAAGAAGAAGAAGAAGAAGAAGAAGAAGAAGAAGAAGAAGAAGAAGAAGAAGAAGAAAGAAGAAGGAGAAGAAGAAGAAGGAGAAGAAGAAGAAGAAGAAGATGATGATGATGATGGTGGTGATGATGATGATGATGATGATGATGATGATGATGATGATGATGATGATGATGTTTATGATTATGAAGAAGAAGAAGATGATGATGATGATGATGATGATGATGATGATGGTGATGATGATGATGATGATGATGATGATGAAGGTTAGTATGTTGATGATGATGATGATGATGATGATGATGACGATGAAGATGAAGAAGAAGAAGAAGAAGAAGAAGAAGAAGAAGAAGAAGAAGAAGAAAATAATGATGATGATAATGATGATGATGATGATGATGATGATGATGATGATGATGATGATGATGATGATGATGAAGAAGAAGAAGAAGAAGAAGAAGAAGAAGAAGAAGAAGAAGAAGAAGAAGATGATGATGATGATGGTGGTGATGATGATAATGATGATGATGTTTATGATTATGAAGAAGAAGAAGAAGATGATGATGATGATGATGATGATGATGATGATGATGATGATGATGATGATGATGATGATGATGAAGGTTATTATGTTGATGATGATGATGATGATGATGATGATGATGACGATGAAGATGAAGAAGAAGAAGAAGAAGAAGAAGAAGAAGAAGAAGAAGAAGAAGAAGAAGAAGAAGAAGAAGAAGAAGAAGAATATTTTTGCACTCTCTGTCTTCACCTAATAGATCATCTGCCTGGCGTCGGTTATGATGTCTCATCACAACAGTCTGTCACATGTAGTGCCAATTAACCCTGATACAGTTATTTCACTATGCCACGATGTCAAAATGCCCCGTTCTTCTTCTGCCTTTCCATTTACCGGTTGCTACGATTTACTCCACTGTCCCTTCTTGTGACGTACAAAACAAAACAATTTTGATTATCCTGTTAAGATGCCAGTACCCCGTTAACCTTGTAAGATAATCTCTTTAATAAAATCTTCACTACACTTTTCACACGTCCACGATGTTAAACCACATCCCGGAAACCACGACATCATTCCTCTTGAGTCCTATAAATTAACGATTCTCTCCACAAATCACAACGGGCTCAATACAGCTCTTAAGTACGCGTTGATTCACCTCGTTTGACAAAGTATAGTCCAGGAAATGTTCATCATATTGTTAGCTGTGCTATTGCTTGCGCTATTCCTTATTTAACTTCCTTAATTCATCTTCTATCTGCTGCTGTTAGTACAAATCAATACAATAATACATGACTTGTTTCTGCACCATGCAATAATGTATTTGACACTTGGTTATGATGATGATGATGATGATGATGATGATGATGATGATGATGATGAACACTAACTTACACACTGAGTTAATTCAGCTTATATGTGTCGCTCAGGTTGCAAAGTTGAGGACACATGTCTTCCCGAGCATTCCGTCCACTATACGAACAGCTGCGATCTATATGTCTGTACCAGAACATCTAAACTCACCGTGACCCTTGTGTTTCAGAAAAAAAGTATGTCAGAGTGTATTTTGTCTACAACAACATCTAAAACATCATCTTCAACACATTATGAACCGACTTGCCTTGACGATGATGTTTCCACACATAAAATATTGTTTATTTGCTTATATCTTCGATATCATCATGTATCTATTCTCGTTGTTTACTTCTTTAGTATTCCCCATACGTTTTCCTGTTATTACATTGTCTTCCTATTTTTATTTTCTCATAATGAAGCCAAAATGTTGAACTCCTATTTTTTGTATGTGTGTAAAGTCTAAGCCTTTTTTTCAAATTAATTAGATTTCGCATTGTGGCTGTGTAGCGAGGTCTTTGAAAGTAGAGAGAAACTCCCCGTATAAAGTTGAAGACCGACAATTGTGAACATCTACCCACTGAATGAAGAGAAAACAGAGTCAGCTCGTTTGGTTCTAGGTGGTAAATATACCGGTGCCAATAGAAATCTACTCTCTTTACAGTGTCCCAGGAAACAGGAAGGCAAATTCTGGAAGTTGTAAACAAGATACTAGACAACAGACCTAATTAACCCCGCTATACTACTCCTGCATAGAAAATGAACCCCCAGTAACTCACTCGTATTACACTATGATAGAGACACACACTATTTAAAATAACTTTCTTCCTAACTAAGTTTGACTCACAAGCTAAACGCTTTGGATTTAAAAGGCAATAAACTTCAAGTTTGCATAGTTTGTGATCTTCTCTGATACAGATATGACGGTTTTATAAAATAATAAGCTGTTCCAAAAAGAGAGAAAGAAAAACACAATATCTAGAAGAGAATAAGGATTGTTAAGATTGTCCTAGAGCTCTTTCGCGTTTAAACATTTAAATAGTCATTTATAATCTGTGGACAAGCTAAAATCAGTAGCTTGGTGGTGTTAGATCTGGGACGTAGATTTGGTACTCAGCTCCTCAATGAATTTCCAGCGATGAATACCTGAAGTTTCCTCCACGGTCCTTAATCTGTTCGTTCTCAAAGATGGCTGTACAAAATACTTCATTGTGAGATGTCTCGTTTAAAAGATTATCAATGAAATACCAACAGATGCCAGGTGCGGCTTTACATACAATGCCAATGCCGTCTAACGTTACTAGGCAGTAAAAATGCATGATTATATTGCGGCGCAAGAAATGGAAGTAGAACAGTAAAGTTGATCACTGGGAAAGGCGCAGACCCGCTATGTTACTGAATGTCACACGTAGCGCATAGTAACATCTCAATCTGTACTTTTATGACAACTCCAGAAAAAAAAGAAATATAACGCTCAAAGGGCAACAACCATCAGCTCACAAAGAATACTAGTCTAATACACACACACACAAACACACACACACACATACACACACGCACACACACACACACACACACACACACACACACACACACGCATACATGCATACATACATATTCCTTGTTGTAAGTCGATAATGAGGCAGCGAATTTATAAACGATTTTGCCCATTTGTAAACTGCTCACTCCTCACGAGCCTTAAAAACGGTATTATTTAAGCGTCTGAGCTACATTTTGACTGTCTCCACTATTTTACTTGCATGTTATAATATAATATATGTCTATTAAGGAGCTTGATCTACGGGTTGGCTGTATTTACACTCTTACCTGCACGTTATAAAATAAGATCTCTCACTTAGTGGCTTTCTCTTGTAATAATACGTCATTCTACGCAAAACTCATTTCTCTTCATTTGTGATTTTTTCTGAATGCTGTAAATTGCCTACTGTATTATTGTTCAACTTTATGAATTGTCATCTGTATTATTGTTGAACAGTGTAAAAGTTACTCGTGTGTAAGATAACTGTTAATGTCAACATTAAACGAATGTATAGAAGCTGGAAAAGATCTAGGATATAATGGCGACAAATTAGAACAATGGGCAGAGAAAAGGTACAAAGAGACAAAAGATGCAAAAAAAAAAAAAAAGAACGTGTACGAGAATGATTGCATCAAAAAGAGCTAGCGGAGTTAGGGGAAGCTAACAAGTTAAAACAACTAGAGTTGGCTGAAGCAACTAAACTGAAGGAGCTAACAGATATCACTAAACTGAAAGAATTGGCGGAAGCGATTTAACTTAAACAGTTAGAAATTGAGGCACAGAATCAGTTAAAAATGAAGGAACTGGAGATATAGTTCCATGTGCACATTGCAGCTACAAAGTTGAAAAGTAGAGAAGAGGAAAGTAAGTATAGCAAATAAAAAGGCACAGTAAAACCCTTCTGCCAAGGTGATTCAATTTCTGCATGGACCGAAATTGTAGAGTTTCAGTTAAGTTCCAAGCAATACCAAGGGAACACTGGGCCATGATATAAATGAAGAACTTGTCCAGGGAGCCCTTACAGGTAATAGAGTCGATTCCCCAAGAATTAAGGAATGACTATGCTTATATTCATCATCGTATTATGTAGCATTTTCTTTTAAATGCCCCAGGGTATCAAGTTCAGTTTTCGAAGTTGAAACCTAAAAGCAATGAAACCTTCATTAACTACGTCTCTCACGTCCAAGACGTATACAATAAGTGGCTGAACGCTGCAAAGATCAATAAGAATTACGAAAAACTTAGGGATTTAATGATTATGGACAAAATTATTTCAACCATCCCAAGTCCCTTTGCCAAATTCTTACAGCAAGCTGATGTAGATTCTTTAGAGCAGTTAGAGAAACGGGGGTCAGCTTATTTTTCTTCGAATAGGGACATATTTAAAGTTAACCTAGAAGAGAGTGAGATAGTGGCAGTTGCCAACATTAAACCCCAAAAACCATTCAAAATTAGGGACAAGCAAAAACCCAATCTACCAAAGTGTCCATACTGTGGATTTGCTCACCCTCAGTTCGAAATGTGTGACCGTAACCCGAACTATCCATCTCATCTAGAGATGATGATAAAGAAACAGCAGAGTAAGAGAGAAACCTACAGAGGTGCTGTTAAATGCTACTTTTGCAAATCTTTCGAGCACTATAGTTCACGTTCTAGGGGACGACAGAGATTGAGAGCAGTAAATGCGGTGCTTGTTGACTCATCAAGTGAAAGTGAATGTAAGCAAGGAGAAATGCGAGAGTGTGAAGAAAATGTGGTAGCAGCTATTGATGTACCTAATTACGATAGATGTGCAAGTTGTTATCAGTTTCATAAAGACGGAGTACAGAAATACGGGCACACCGTAGCTTGTTCAAGTGAAAACGCAAACGCAGCAGTTGCCTCCAAAGGCAAACTAGAGTTCCACTATGGAATGGTGAATGATAAGCGTTGCCAACTCTTGGTCGATAGCGGCAGTACCTTGATCGGTCTAAGAAAGGAACTGGCTAAGCCAGAAGACTACACTGGCGAGTTCGTGAATTGCCGAACTTTTTCAGGCAATATAGAGAGGTACCCACTCGCCACTGCTCGTTTAAATACTCCTTTCATAACCGGCATATATACGTGAGCGATCTTGCATAACACGTGTATAGATCTGATAATCAGGTTGTTTGCCAGAAGTGAAGAAATGTACCACGAATGAAATAAAAGCCTGGAGAGAAGCCTATTCCAATAAGGCTATTGCTGTAACTAGGTCTGAAACAAACAGACAACAAGACGACCTACAGAAAGAAATGTTCTATCTCACTTCACCTTGTGGTACACTAGAGAAAACCACCACAGAAGAGTGTAGAAATGCGCAACGCGCCGAGCCATCAGTGTCATCCTATTTTAAATTTAAAGGTGCAAAAACCTTACACCTTGAACCTGAACAGGGGGTTCTATTACTTTACCTGATAAGAGTGACTTATTATTAACATCATGGCAAGGGCCATTCAAAGTAGTGAGAAAAGTATCTAATGTTGACTATGAAATATCACTGAACAACAAACTCAAGATATTCCATATCAACATGCTCAAACCATACTACTCTAGAGAAGAACAACAGATAGAAGAAGAGGACAGTGCAACCACAGCAACCAACCAGACAGAAGACGACACAGTGCAACCACAGCAACAAACCAGACAGAAGACGAACACGGTGCAACTAAAATAATCAACCAGACAGAGGACGATGACATTGAACTACCAGTACCGACAGTAGAAACTACAACGACGATTAACAGCATACATCTAGCACCGAAAATGACAGACGAACAAAAACAACAGACAATAGCATTACTGACAGAATACAAACAAATTTTTTCAGACATTCCAGGTAGGACAGACAGGATACAACACTCCATCATTCTCTCTGACTATACTCCAATTAAATGTCGACCCTATTCCATCCCTCTAAACTGTAGAGATAATCTTGACAAGGAAATTCTTAGTCTTGAATCTTCTGGGATAATTCAGAAATCCCAATCAGAATATTCCTTTCCCACAATCTTAGTGAAAAAGAAGGATTCCACTACCAGACTCTGCGTCGACTACAGAAAACTTAATTCAGTGACGAAGACAGTCTCAGAACCTATTCCTTCCTGTGACGATCTGAACTTAAACATGTCACATTTTACCATATTTTCAAAACTTGACCTAACCAAAGGCTATTGGCAAATTCCTATGCATAAAGATTCCATCCATCTTACTGCCTTTGCAACATCTTTAGGTCTTTACGAGTGGCGTTTTCTTCCTTTTGACCTTCGCAATGCGCCTGCAACTTTTGTCAGTCTTACAAGGGATCTTTTGCATGGATGAACAAATACAACAAATACCAAAACCTATATAGACGACATGTGTATACATACAACACACTGGACTACACACATACAAACCTTAAGACAGTTCTTCGAAAGAATTAAGTTGTTTTGACTTACAGTCAACCAGCCAAAGTGGAGTTGGCACTGGAGGAGATAGATTTCCTAGGCCATACTATATCAAAGGGCCACTTGAAAAGTGACGATAAAATTGTAACCAAAATTTTGAACCTCACTATGCCGACCACCAAGAAACAAGTGAGAAGTTTGGTTGGTTTAGTTAATTACTACAACATATTTATTCCTAATTTGGCTCAGATTGCTAGTGTATTTTCTGATTTATTGAAATTGAATTCAAAAATAAATGTACAAGATGCTACTTTAATCAGCGCAATGTCAAAATTGAAATATCATTTCAGCAATATCCCTATTTTAAAATTACCTAACCCATTATTACAATATATTCTTAGGACTGACGCGAGCACTTCTACCATTTCTGGCGTGCTCCTTCAGTAATATGAGGGAATCCTCCATCCAGTATTGTATGTGAGTCGCAAGCTCACCCCAACAGAATCCAAATACGACATTTCTCAGTTGGAAGCACTTGCGATTGTATATTGCGTGAGTAAACTGCATAGATTTCTGACAGGAACACACTTTGTCGTGGAGACTGACAACTCTCCGTTGTTAGCTATGCAAACAGGGATGCCAAAGAATAACAGGATTTACCGCTGGTCACTGATACTGCAGAACTATTCTTTTCTGTAAGACACATTAAGGGAAGCAACAATACGTTAGCAGACTTGCTAACCAGACCTCTAGACTTTGAAGTGTGTCAGAAGAACGACGACGTGACATCGTCACCAGTATCTGCAGTTACAACATATTAGCTATTGTATATAGAACTGTGATAGTAATACTAAGACAGTAAGCCGACGTTACATCGTCACCGGCATCATGCAGAAACTATAGACTATCCAGTGTATATAGAACTGTATTGTGTGCTGTAACAGTGTGATATAGAACTTATAGGTTACTATCGTCACCTACACCTGTAGCTATGAAGAGAAAGTAACCAGTGTAGATAGACTGTGATAATAATTTCGCACAGAGGAGGACGCGACATCATCACCTGCACCTGGAGCGACCACTAAGTTAGTTAGCTATTGTGTTGATAGAATATTAATGTATAATGTATTAATGTATAATGCATAACATGATTTTTAGTTAAGTTGCTTGTTTAAATAAATCTTCTTTACAGTTTAAAATACACTTAAAGAAATGCGACAGTAATTCGCATTTAAATTAGTTTACTAGTTAGTTAAAGTTAGTTAGTATACATAAATATAGACAATAGTTAAACCAGTAATACAGTTACATTAGTATAAATAGAACATACAGGTCTCTTAGGAGACTACTGTCTTAAAAGTCAAATGATAGTTGTTAGCTAGAATAACTTAGTTTAGTTATAGTTTAGATTAGTTAGCAAGTAAATACACTTAGAATTCATTAGGCTCATTTACAACATTTTACATTAAGGGAGCCAACACATTTCTCCTAAATTATGTTTAGTTAGTTAAATTACCTTTCCCTTAGTTAGTAACGTTACACCCATTAGAACACATTAGTTAGTAACGCCCATTAGAACACATTAGTTAGTAACACCCATTAGAACACATTAGTTAGTAACACCCATTAGAACACAGTAGATAAAACAGCAGTTAGCTATAATAGTTCGTTTCTTAGCATTGCCTTGTGCAATCCAAAAACAGTGTAAATACTTTAGTTAAAGTACTATTAAAAGGTACTATTATCGGCTCTATGATTGTGTAAAACGAGCCCTTTTTTATTTTAATCAGAAAAACATTTTTAAACTTACAAACGGTAGGTCAGTGAGCAAGAGATGAGTGAGAGGAAGAGTGAAAGGATTAAATATATTGTGAATGTTAAATGTTGCATTTTTTTCGCACAATTTAGTTTTTTAAGAATTGTCTTCGTCTTTCGTGTAACACATGTGAGCGTGTAATTTTATATGTGTTGTAGCCACTTTTGCATTACAGCTATAGGAATGTTTTCCAGCGTCTCAGATCGGGCACGCATCTCACAAATCAATCATAGGCATTCATTTGTGACTTGCATAAACCTACCTGCGACACTTGAAAGCTTTAACCACATGAATTATTAACATACACATATGTTTCTAATTTAAACATACATAAAGTATAAATTAACACGCATACAACCAGGAATACTAACAGATAAAGATGCAAACAGCAGGTTTTCCAAAGGGAGATTACACATGCACAGGGGACACTATAAACTTATAAAAAGGTTGAGGACACAGTTGAGTATTTATCCGCAAGCGGAAGTCAGATAGGTGAACTTCAGTAAACACACAACTTATTAAAGATGTTGAAGTACATTGCATGGGAGCCATGAATTTTATACTCATGTATTGTTTCCTTAACAGGAACAATTTGGTCGGGATATCGGGTTTCGATATTTAGAAAGGCAGTGTTTTAATAACAATTGGCCTTGGGTCGATACAGCTTCCAAGAGTGTAATGTGGAAGAGCAGTGACTCTTATCAACAGTACAGGTGTGAGACACTGAATATAAACCAGTGGATAGATATATCAACTGGGTAGCAGACTGGTATAAGTCGGAAGTGGTACCTAAGGACATGAGTAGTGAAGCCCTACAAACACCTTGACAAATTAGACCCAGCTAATTTTTTATATGCTTCGACGACATTGCGTCACACCTACTAGTTAAATTTGGTGACGCAATACGGGGGAGCCACGGGAGTATGTCAACGTGTTCGATAGGACATAGACTAGGACAGGAGACAGAATAAGGGGTAAGGACAGATAGGACGTAGATAAGGACCTCTACTAGGGAGTAGATAGAATAGAGACAGACCGCATGGGATAACTTAGGACAGTTATAAGACAGGACTTAGATGAGGACACGGACGTGTCATATCTAGGACATTAGCGGGACTAACCCAGAGGATGGGGCGGGGGATGCTAGTTCACGGGACAACACCCGTAAACAGAGTTAGCAGTAGGACAACCCAAGGTTGACACAGACAGGACTACTGTACTACGTGACGAGTGGGCCAGCACGAGGTTTTGCTGACCGCACGAAGTTTAGAACGACAAGGGCAGCGACTGGACTGAGGTTATTCAGACGGGACCCGACAGTCTTCCAGACAGGACGTGTGATTGTTTTCCGAAAGCCAATGTGTAGTTTACAAGAGCGCATGTTATAATTCGCGAGTGTGAGATTGTATTTGAGTATGTACGGGTTGTTGTGAGGAAAGGCGACATGTATATTTAAGCAGGCCATTAGCGCCTGATCTTGTGTATGTAAAGATAGCAGGTTCGCCTGCAAAAAAATAGATTGTCCATTCACACATGAAGTGTCGTTGAGGTGTGAATGAAGTGGAGCGAGTGCCTGGATGCAATTTGAGTTGTTGACAAGCGTCCTTGTCTTTCCAAGAGCCATGTGTATCTAGTAATATTACAAGATTTTCCGATCTCCTAGGTTGTGTGTGTGTGTGTGTGTGTGTGTGTGTGTGTGTGTGTGTGTGTGTGTGTGTGTGTGTGCATATCCTTTACAGGGCATCGCTGTCAACACCAGCATCTTTCAGCTGTATGTTGATTTCTTGGCAAGATTACGCTCAGTAGTTTGCCATTGCTTTCTGAGCGGCCGGCTGACATACCCAGTAAGTTACCGATGCTATTCCAACCACTGCTGATTCTCACCGTCATCACGTTACCTACGAGAGTATACGAGATTACGGAGAAGAGTCGCTAACCTCTAAGCCACGAAGCCGGCATCTCTTGGGTAGTAAGATCAAATTATTTCTCGGATAAGGGCTTAAAAACAGAAGTGTTCGTGTGCAAGGTATGCACGTGAGTGCATGTTGGTGGGCACCCTAACTGCGGTCGACATATAAACAAAAATAAAACAAGCAAAGCTAAAAGAGTAAACCATTTTCCCTTAACAATTGGAACTTGGAATGTACGCACCCTACTTGACAGAGACGGCGCGTCGGGTCCAGAGAGACGAACAGCCCTGATTGGGAAAGAGCTGGGCAGGTACAACATCGACATTGCAGCCTTGAGCGAGACACGACTTGCAGAAGAAGGCCAAATCTGTGAAATAGGTGCCGGCTACACATTTTTCTGGAGTGGAAGGAAAAACGAGGAAAGACGCCAATCCGGTGTGGGATCTGCCATAAGTCGGCCTGGTCGGCAAATTAGCTGATTTCCAAAGGCTATAAACGATAGGCTCATGACCATTAAGTTGCCCCTGCTGAATGGATGGAAGCATTCAACCATTGTGAGTGCCTGCGCACCAACTATGACCAACGAAGATGATGTCAAGAAAAAGTTCTATGAGGACCTGCACAATGCATTAACATCTGTTCCCAAAGGAGACAAACTTATACTCCTTGGGGATTTCAATGCCAGAGTAGGCACGGACACCACCTCTTGGAGTGGCGTTATTGGAAAGCATGGAGTCGGAAATTGTAACAGCAATGGATTCCTCCTCCTTCAGACATGTGCCGAACATGATCTCCTGATTAAGAACACAATTTTCCGTCTCCCCATGAGAAATAGGACATCGTGGATGCACCCCAGCTCGAAACACTGGCACCTCATTGACCATGTCATCGTCAGGAGGAGTGACAGACAAGACGTTAGAGTGACAAAATCCATGTGTGGTGCCGAATGTTGGACAGACTATCGTCTCATTGTCTCGAAAATAAACATTCACATCAGGCCATACGGCGTCCTCAAGGGGTGAAAATGCAAAAAAAAAGCTAAATGTCACCCGCCTAAACAGCAAGAAAATGCAGCAGTCGTTTAAAAATATGCTGGAAGACCGCCTCAACCCCAATGCTGCAGCTAAACAGGATACAGAAACAGAATGGAGAGCTCTAAAGGACATAATTTACAACACTGCTATGGATATCCTGGGGCCAGCCCCCAGAAAGCATAAAGACTGGTTGATGAAAATTCCGAAGACATCAACCAATTGCTGGCCGAGAAACATCTTCTCCTCAGGGCACATTTGAATGACCCGAAGTCAACATAAAAAAAAGATGCCTTCAAGAACATTCAGAGAGTAGTGCAGCAGAAACTTCGGCACATGCGGTACTCCTGGCTGAGCAGCAAAGCTGATGAAATTCAGGGCTTTGCTGACAGACATGATATGAAAAGCTTCTACGACTCACTGAAAGCGGTCTATAGATGGTCCTACATCACCAGGCATAGTTCTCCTCCTCAGTGCAGATGGGGGAACATTGGTCACCGATAAGAAAGAAATCCTTTAACGCTGGGAAGAGCATTTCAGCAACATTTTAAATGCAACTTCCTTCTTCGATGATGAAACCATCAACTGCCTTCCTCAAGTTCCCACCAATGAGACATTTGATGACCTGCCAACCATAGTGGAAGTAAAGAAAGTCATCCAGCAACTCTCCAGCGACAAGGCACCTGGTCCTGACTCCATCCTAGCAGAGATATACAAGGCAGGTGGGCCGGTCCTAACAGAGCAGCTTCACCAAGTCTTTATAAACATATGGGTGAACGAGACCATGCCACAAGAGTTCAAGGACGCGTCAATAGTCCATCTTTACAAACGTAAAGGAAACCGCCAATCCTGTGACAACCATAAAGGCATCTCCTTGCTTTCAATTGCAGGGAAGATACTCGCCAGAATTCTTCTCAATCGCCTCACAGCCCATCTCGATCAATGTCTTCTTCCTGAGAGTCAATGTGGCTTCAGAAAAGAAAGTGGAACTGTTGACATGATTTTCGCTGCAAGGCAGCTGCAAGAGAAATGTCAGGAACAGAACTGCGAAATGTTCTCCACTTTCATTGACCTTACCAAGGCTTTTGATACAGTCAGCAGAGAAGGACTGTGGAAGATTATGGCAAAATATGGCTGTCCACGAAAGTTTGTCCAAATAGTGCGGCTATTTCATAATGGCATGCAGGCAAGAGTACAGGAAAATGGTGAACTGTCTGAACCCTTTCCTGTCACCAATGGAGTAAAGCAAGGATGTGTCCTGGCACCAACACTGTTCAGCCTAATGTTTTCAGCCATGTTGATGAATGCCTTCGAGAATGACGACATTGGAATAGACATAAACTACGTATGGATGGAAAGTTATTCAATCCCAGAAGGCTGAAAGCTAAAACCAAAATTAACAGCGACACCGTCAGAGAGCTCCTGTTTGCTGATGATTGCGCTCTATACGCCAACTCAGAGGCGGACATGCAACATAATGTTTCAGCTTTCTCACATGCCTGTGCCAACTTTGGGCTCAATATCAACTTGAAGAAGACTGTAGTTATGTACCAGCCAGCTGCAGGAAATAATCACACTGTGCCGAATATCAAAGTGAATGATCATAGACTAAGTGTTGTGGACACATTCACCTATCTTGGCAGCACTGTGTCACAAGCTGCCACAATTGATGACGAAGTGAATGCAAGAATCTCCAAGGCCAGTGTGGCCTTTGGCAGACTGTACAAGAATGTATGGGACAGAACTGGAATAAACCTGTAAACAAAGCTAAAAGTCTACGAAGCAGTTGTATTATCCACACTGCTATATGCTTGTGAAACCTGGACTGTTTATCAGCGCCACGCTAGGAAATTAAACCACTTCCACACAGTCTGCCTAAGGAAGCTACTGAAGATTAAATGGCAAGACAAGATTCCAGACACTGAAGTCCTAGAAAGAGCGTCCATGCCCAGTATCCACACTGTACTGATGAAGAATCGGATTCGCTGGGCTGGTCACTTGACTCGCATGGCAGATCACAGGCTCCCTACACGAATTTTATACAGCGAACTGCGTTGTGGTAAACGCTCCCAAGGTGGCCAGAGGAAACGTTTTAAAGACACTCTGAAAATCTCACTGAATGCTTTTGGAATTCATCATGACACCTGGGAGGCTGCAGTCAGAGACCGAAATTCGTGACGTGCATCATTACGCAAGGGTGCAGTCATATGTAAGGCAACCAGGACTGCAAGAGCTGTGAAGAAAAGGCAGGACAGAAAAACCACTGCAGGAAATCATCCTCCAGAAACGTCAAGCATTCTTTGCCCACATTGTCAAAGAACATTTCGAGCCAAAATAGGCCTTGTCAGCCATCTTAGAACCCACGGCTCCATACCTTCAATCCCACCGGATGAAATGAATGGTCATCATCATTCTTGATGGACAAACAACAACATACACGTGAAAAATCATACGGCAACTGGACATCGCAAACAGCAGGCCTTTAGGCTGCTGCCCTAACAAAATTGTTACAAATTGAAAATATAATCTCGGGTTGTAAAACCTATTTACCGTTGATGGAAGCTTTCCAGAGGAAGCAAGGTTTAAACACATACATGCCGAAGTCGGACACACTGAACTTTGAACTGCATAACTATTTGTGACGTAATAATTCTAAAAAGGAACTGATAAGAGAATCCATTGCCTTATTGTCAACTGTACGGACACCACCTCTTGGAGTGGCGTTATTGGAAAGCATGGAGTCGGAAATTGTAACAGCAATGGATTCCTCCTCCTTCAGACATGTGCCGAACATGATCTCCTGATTAAGAACACAATTTTCCGTCTCCCCATGAGAAATAGGACATCGTGGATGCACCCCAGCTCGAAACACTGGCACCTCATTGACCATGTCATCGTCAGGAGGAGTGACAGACAAGACGTTAGAGTGACAAAATCCATGTGTGGTGCCGAATGTTGGACAGACTATCGTCTCATTGTCTCGAAAATAAACATTCACATCAGGCCATACGGCGTCCTCAAGGGGTGAAAATGCAAGTGAAAAAGCTAAATGTCACCCGCCTAAACAGCAAGAAAATGCAGCAGTCGTTTAAAAATATGCTGGAAGACCGCCTCAACCCCAATGCTGCAGCTAAACAGGATACAGAAACAGAATGGAGAGCTCTAAAGGACATAATTTACAACACTGCTATGGATATCCTGGGGCCAGCCCCCAGAAAGCATAAAGACTGGGTTGATGAAAATTCCGAAGACATCAACCAATTGCTGGCCGAGAAACATCTTCTCCTCAGGGCACATTTGAATGACCCGAAGTCAACATAAAAAAAAGATGCCTTCAAGAACATTCAGAGAGTAGTGCAGCAGAAACTTCGGCACATGCGGTACTCCTGGCTGAGCAGCAAAGCTGATGAAATTCAGGGCTTTGCTGACATACATGATATGAAAAGCTTCTACGACTCACTGAAAGCGGTCTATAGATGGTCCTACATCACCAGGCATAGTTCTCCTCCTCAGTGCAGATGGGGGAACATTGGTCACCGATAAGAAAGAAATCCTTTAAACGCTGGGAAGAGCATTTCAGCAACATCTTAAATGCAACTTCCTTCTTCGATGATGAAACCATCAACTGCCTTCCTCAAGTTCCCACCAATGAGACACTTGATGACCTGCCAACCATAGTGGAAGTAAAGAAAGTCATCCAGCAACTCTCCAGCGACAAGGCACCTGGTCCTGACTCCATCCTAGCAGAGATATACAAGGCAGGTGGGCCGGTCCTAACAGAGCAGCTTCACCAAGTCTTTATAAACATATGGGTGAACGAGACCATGCCACAAGAGTTCAAGGACGCGTCAATAGTCCATCTTTACAAACGTAAAGGAAACCGCCAATCCTGTGACAACCATAAAGGCATCTCCTTGCTTTCAATTGCAGGGAAGATACTCGCCAGAATTCTTCTCAATCGCCTCACAGCCCATCTCGATCAATGTCTTCTTCCTGAGAGTCAATGTGGCTTCAGAAAAGAAAGTGGAACTGTTGACATGATTTTCGCTGCAAGGCAGCTGCAAGAGAAATGTCAGGAACAGAACTGCGAAATGTTCTCCACTTTCATTGACCTTACCAAGGCTTTTGATACAGTCAGCAGAGAAGGACTGTGGAAGATTATGGCAAAATATGGCTGTCCACGAAAGTTTGTCCAAATAGTGCGGCTATTTCATAATGGCATGCAGGCAAGAGTACAGGAAAATGGTGAACTGTCTGAACCCTTTCCTGTCACCAATGGAGTAAAGCAAGGATGTGTCCTGGCACCAACACTGTTCAGCATAATGTTTTCAGCCATGTTGATGAATGCCTTCGAGAATGACGACATTGGAATAGACATAAACTACGTATGGATGGAAAGTTATTCAATCCAGAAGGCTGAAAGCTAAAACCAAAATTAACAGCGACACCGTCAGAGAGCTCCTGTTTGCTGATGATTGCGCTCTATACGCCAACTCAGAGGCGGACATGCAACATAATGTTTCAGCTTTCTCACATGCCTGTGCCAACTTTGGGCTCAATATCAACTTGAAGAAGACTGTAGTTATGTACCAGCCAGCTGCAGGAAATAATCACACTGTGCCGAATATCAAAGTGAATGATCATAGACTAAGTGTTGTGGACACATTCACCTATCTTGGCAGCACTGTGTCACAAGCTGCCACAATTGATGACGAAGTGAATGCAAGAATCTCCAAGGCCAGTGCTGGCCTTTGGCAGACTGTACAAGAATGTATGGGACAGAACTGGAATAAGCCTGCAAACAAAGCTAAAAGTCTACAAAGCAGTTGTATTATCCACACTGCTATATGCTTGTGAAACCTGGACTGTTTATCGACACGCTAGGAATTTAAACCACTCCCACACAGTCTGCCTAAGGAAGCTACTGAAGATTAAATGGCAAGACAAGATTCCAGACACTGAAGTCCTAGAAAGAGCGTCCATGCCCAGTATCCACACTCTACTGATGAAGAATCAGATTCGCTGGGCTGGTCACTTGACTCGCATGCCAGATCACAGGCTCCCTACACGAATTTTATACAGCGAACTGCGTTGTGGTAAACGCTCCCAAGGTGGCCAGAGGAAACGTTTTAAAGACACTCTGAAAATCTCACTGAATGCTTTTGGAATTCATCATGACACCTGGGAGGCTGCAGTCAGAGACCGAAATTCGTGACGTGCATCATTACGCAAGGGTGCAGTCATATGTAAGGCAACCAGGACTGCAAGAGCTGTGAAGAAAAGGCAGGACAGAAAAACCACTGCAGGAAATCATCCTCCAGAAACGTCAAGCATTCTTTGCCCACATTGTCAAAGAACATTTCGAGCCAAAATAGGCCTTAGTCAGCCATCTTAGAACCCACGGCTCCATACCTTCAATCCCACCGGATGAAATGAATGGTCATCATCATTCTTGATGGACAAACAACAACATACACGTGAAAAATCATACGGCAACTGGACATCGCAAACAGCAGGCCTTTAGGCTGCTGCCCTAACAAAATTGTTACAAATTGAAAATATAATCTCGGGTTGTAAAACCTATTTACCGTTGATGGAAGCTTTCCAGAGGAAGCAAGGTTTAAACACATACATGCCGAAGTCGGACACACTGAACTTTGAACTGCATAACTATTTGTGACGTAATAATTCTAAAAAGGAACTGATAAGAGAATCCATTACCTTATTGTCAACTGTACGGACACCACCTCTTGGAGTGGCGTTATTGGAAAGCATGGAGTCGGAAATTGTAACAGCAATGGATTCCTCCTCCTTCAGACATGTGCCGAACATGATCTCCTGATTAAGAACACAATTTTCCGTCTCCCCATGAGAAATAGGACATCGTGGATGCACCCCAGCTCGAAACACTGGCACCTCATTGACCATGTCATCGTCAGGAGGAGTGACAGACAAGACGTTAGAGTGACAAAATCCATGTGTGGTGCCGAATGTTGGACAGACTATCGTCTCATTGTCTCGAAAATAAACATTCACATCAGGCCATACGGCGTCCTCAAGGGGTGAAAATGCAAGTGAAAAAGCTAAATGTCACCCGCCTAAACAGCAAGAAAATGCAGCAGTCGTTTAAAAATATGCTGGAAGACCGCCTCAACCCCAATGCTGCAGCTAAACAGGATACAGAAACAGAATGGAGAGCTCTAAAGGACATAATTTACAACACTGCTATGGATATCCTGGGCCAGCCCCCAGAAAGCATAAAGACTGGGTTGATGAAAATTCCGAAGACATCAACCAATTGCTGGCCGAGAAACATCTTCTCCTCAGGGCACATTTGAATGACCCGAAGTCAACATAAAAAAAAGATGCCTTCAAGAACATTCAGAGAGTAGTGCAGCAGAAACTTCGGCACATGCGGTACTCCTGGCTGAGCAGCAAAGCTGATGAAATTCAGGGCTTTGCTGACATACATGATATGAAAAGCTTCTACGACTCACTGAAAGCGGTCTATAGATGGTCCTACATCACCAGGCATAGTTCTCCTCCTCAGTGCAGATGGGGGAACATTGGTCACCGATAAGAAAGAAATCCTTTAACGCTGGGAAGAGCATTTCAGCAACATCTTAAATGCAACTTCCTTCTTCGATGATGAAACCATCAACTGCCTTCCTCAAGTTCCCACCAATGAGACACTTGATGACCTGCCAACCATAGTGGAAGTAAAGAAAGTCATCCAGCAACTCTCCAGCGACAAGGCACCTGGTCCTGACTCCATCCTAGCAGAGATATACAAGGCAGGTGGGCCGGTCCTAACAGAGCAGCTTCACCAAGTCTTTATAAACATATGGGTGAACGAGACCATGCCACAAGAGTTCAAGGACGCGTCAATAGTCCATCTTTACAAACGTAAAGGAAACCGCCAATCCTGTGACAACCATAAAGGCATCTCCTTGCTTTCAATTGCAGGGAAGATACTCGCCAGAATTCTTCTCAATCGCCTCACAGCCCATCTCGATCAATGTCTTCTTCCTGAGAGTCAATGTGGCTTCAGAAAAGAAAGTGGAACTGTTGACATGATTTTCGCTGCAAGGCAGCTGCAAGAGAAATGTCAGGAACAGAACTGCGAAATGTTCTCCACTTTCATTGACCTTACCAAGGCTTTTGATACAGTCAGCAGAGAAGGACTGTGGAAGATTATGGCAAAATATGGCTGTCCACGAAAGTTTGTCCAAATAGTGCGGCTATTTCATAATGGCATGCAGGCAAGAGTACAGGAAAATGGTGAACTGTCTGAACCCTTTCCTGTCACCAATGGAGTGAAGCAAGGATGTGTCCTGGCACCAACACTGTTCAGCCTAATGTTTTCAGCCATGTTGATGAATGCCTTCGAGAACGACGACATTGGAATAGACATCAACTACCGTATGGATGGAAAGTTATTCAATCTCAGAAGGCTGAAAGCTAAAACCAAAATTAACAGCGACACCGTCAGAGAGCTCCTGTTTGCTGATGATTGCGCTCTATACGCCAACTCAGAGGCGGACATGCAACATAATGTTTCAGCTTTCTCACATGCCTGTGCCAACTTTGGGCTCAATATCAACTTGGAGAAGACTGTAGTTATGTACCAGCCAGCTCCAGGAATAATCACACTGTGCCGAATATCAAAGTGAATGATCATAGACTAAGTGTTGTGGACAAATTCACCTATCTTGGCAGCACTGTGTCACAAGCTGCCACAATTGATGACGAAGTGAATGCAAGAATCTCCAAGGCCAGTGTGGCCTTTGGCAGACTGTACAAGAATGTATTGGACAGAACTGGAATAAGCCTGTAAACAAAGCTAAAAGTCTACGAAAGCAGTTGTATTATCCACACTGCTATATGCTTGTGAAACCTGGACTGTTTATCAGCGCCACGCTAGGAAATTAAACCACTTCCACACAGTCTGCCTAAGGAAGCTACTGAAGATTAAATGGCAAGACAAGATTCCAGACACTGAAGTCCTAGAAAGAGCGTCCATGCCCAGTATCCACACTGTACTGATGAAGAATCGGATTCGCTGGGCTGGTCACTTGACTCGCATGCCAGATCACAGGCTCCCTAAACGAATTTTATACAGCGAACTGCGTTGTGGTAAACGCTCCCAAGGTGGCCAGAGGAAACGCTTTTAAAGACACTCTGAAAATCTCACTGAATGCTTTTGGAATTCATCATGACACCTGGGAGGCTGCAGCCAGAGACCGAAATTCGTGGCGTGCATCATTACGCAAGGGTGCAGTCATATGTGAGGCAACCAGGACTGCAAGAGCTGTGAAGAAAAGGCAGGACAGAAAAACCACTGCAGGAAATCATCCTCCAGAAACGTCAAGCATTCTTTGCCCACATTGTCAAAGAACATTTCGAGCCAAAATAGGCCTTATCAGCCATCTTAGAACCCACGGCTCCATACCTTCAATCCCACTGGATGAAATGAATGGTCATCATCATTCTTGATGGACAAACAACAACATACACGTGAAAAATCATACGGCAACTGGACATCGCAAACAGCAGGCCTTTAGGCTGCTGCCCTAACAAAATTGTTACAAATTGAAAATATAATCTCGGGTTGTAAAACCTATTTACCGTTGATGGAAGCTTTCCAGAGGAAGCAAGGTTTAAACACATACATGCCGAAGTCGGACACACTGAACTTTGAACTGCATAACTATTTGTGACGTAATAATTCTAAAAAGGAACTGATAAGAGAATCCATTGCCTTATTGTCAACTGTGCTACACACTGCAACACTGGTTGTATTCTGTGCCATGTTATGTCCAGACGTGATGACAATGCCCTCTGTACTCATGTGTGTGAATCAATTCTTTAAGGTGAGCTCATCTGCAACACGATTAACTTGCATGATTGTCTCCCAAAAAAGAATTCAGTCATTTTCCACATAGATTATAATTTTCACATTTTCTACACTCTCCTTCTTCTTCTTATAGTTCATCCGCGTTGCGTTGGTGATCATGTCTGTTCACAACATTATGTCTCGTGTACTGCCAATTAACCGTGATACAATTATTTCTCCAGGCCACGATATCAAAATGTTCAATATAGTTTTCTATCATGTTGTCTTCTTGTCTTTCCACCAAATATTATGTATGCTGTTATAAAAGGAAATTAATACAATAATACATGACGTGTTTCTGCATTATACATAATATATTTGCCACTTGATGATGATGATGATGATGATGATGATGATGATGATGATGATGATGATGATGATGATGAAGACTAACTTACAAACTGAGTTAATTCAGCTTATATGTGACACTCAGGTTGCCTCGTTGGGGACAGATGTCTTCCCGAGGGTTCCATCTACTATACCACCAGCTGCGAAATATATGCCTGTACCAGAAAATCTGACCGCACCATGGCTCTTGTGTTTCAGAACGAAAGTATGTCAGTGTGTGTTTTTATACGACCACATCCAAATCATCATCTTTATCATTACATGATGACTCAGCTTGCCTTGACGATTGTGATTCTCCAACATAATATAATCAGTATCTCTGCATATATCTTAGATAGGCCTACCATGATGTATCTTCTCTCGTTACTGACTTCTGTATTATTCGTCATACATTTTCCTGTTGTTACATTGCGTTCCTGTTTTTATCTTCTCATATCAAAGCCAAACTATTGACCTCCTATTCTCTATTTATATGTGTTTACGGTCTTCCTTATGTCTAAGCATACTTCAAATTATTTACATTTCGCATTGCAGCTGTCCAAAGTTATATTATTCATGAATATCAGATTAATAAGCTTCAATGTGTTATTTTGCATTTTTAATAATTGTCTCCGACTCACAGCTATATGTTAAAACTGGTTATATATATATATATATATATATATATATATATATATGACATGGAGTCTGCTTTGAAAAACTAAAAAATCAGAAATAAATATCATAATGGGTGATTTCAACGCAAAAATAGGAAAGCATAGCGATGGATGCAGTGTAGGCAACCATGGTTTGGGAGAGAGAAATGAAAGAGGATACAGACTTGTAGAATGGGCAAAAGAACAAGAAATGGTTGTAGGAAACACCTGGTTTAAACAGCATCTAGAATATTATGGACATGGAGGAGTGTCAGAGTCTTGCATAACACAAGACAAGTAGCTCGTTTTCTGGCAAGTGTGAAGTAATATCAAACTATCAAATCACACGAAGTGAATATCCGAAAGTATTATTCACACGCTTTATTGACGCGCTGCATTCATTATCGCACAAACATCGCGCACTGACAATCTTTAGCAATCATTTCAACATGAACAAGATCACTACAATACATAATAATACATGCAAGCAATAAACATCTCACTTACAGTTAAACTATACAAGCGTTCGAACCAGTCTCCCACTGTCATACAGGCTAGCTCTCAAGGCATTCCCTTGCGACCTGTCCGTTCAACGATCTAAGCCCGTCTGCCAGTTCTGGCGTCTTACACGCTTACACGCTCACGTCAGCTGGTGTCCCCTGCACGGTTCACGGGGTGAACTCAATTGCTGTGCGTGGCTACCTATCCGGGCGTCGGTAACGACGCCGCGTTCTCTCTGTCGTGTTTAACATTACTCAGGGTTGCGTGTTGTTATGGTGTCTGGCGTTGGTACAGACAACGCGTCGCAACCTCGGATGTGAGACCTTGACACTCTCCACACCCCTTTTCCATGAAAGGATTTCCTTACATGTATAATATATCTCTAGGTGTTCTTAAACATGTCAAAGTCGAACATTATACATTAACAATTATCATAAATATATACAGGTGAATAGTCAACAATATGTATACACCACTTATGTTGCACTATGAAGTACAACAGTCAAGTGCAATCTATTTAATGGGCATTACCTCGCTGTGACCCAGCTAGTCCGGTAGGTATCGGCTAAACTGGCCCCTACCTCACAACCAAGAACAAAAATACTAAAATAATCAGGTCAAGCCGTGAGCATCTCCCTCTGAGATGACTCCTCCATCAGACCTATTTAGAGTTTCTAATGAAGGTCAACAGTTTTGGCAATATACTGTCCATATCTAAACGATGTTACATTCACATGTTATTTATCAAGCACACATGTTAATGGTTACAATACATATTTACATATCACCAACAATTTAGAATAATGTCCCCTGGTTATTATACAGAAAATTTAGGAACAATAATTTATCGTCGTTTACAAGACATAAATTACAATTGCAAACTCATTTCTTAGTGTCATAATTTGATCCTTATTGACAAATGTGCACAAAAAGTCACGTTTGTAAAGAAGCAATCAAGTTATGATGCTGAGATTACATCCTATACAAATCAACATATACAATTCCGTATATGGGAATATTTTAAATCACATTTTAATACAACGTCATACATTTATATACTTTTAATAATATGCAAAAACTCGGAAGTATACAGCTGTACTATTACATGTGTTGTGATGTCATTCAAACAAAGCTGGTCCGTTCTGGATGGATCTTCTATAAACGGAGTAGTAGTTGTTACTATCAGCTGTTGGATCATCTCTTCCGCCTTCTGCTCGGATTGTACTGTCGCAGTCATCTTTCGTACCTTGTTAAAACGTCTTGGGCACCTCGGTCTGGATACTTTAGGATTACCTCACGTTTTAGTGGCTTGGTAACTTCTTGGATCCTCTAGTGTTGTCCCGTGACACTTCTCCGTAGTGTCTGGTTGTTATAATATTTATTTACAATAATAATTACATTCTTTCTCATATCTCAGTTATACAACACATTAGTTTACATAATACTGATTTCATTCTTTCACATATCTCACAATTATATACGCATTCATTCGCATGATAATAATAAGAATCACAATATGTACATACATTATATACATTGGGAGATACAATCTTCCCCATCACAATGGTGTACCCAGCGTTACTGACACATTGTCAAAATTGGCTGTGGTACTGAGCACTATCTACGTTGCAGTTTTATACACCCTCTGCACTGTGCTCTGGTGTCGACTGGGTATTAGGTTCGTTGTATGGACATCTCGACAAAAGGTCTGCAAGACAGTTTTGTGAACCTTTTATGTGGTTAACCTCATAGCTATAGTCCTGCAGAAGAAGGGACCATCTTGCCACCCTGCTGTTACTAGGCGTTCCTCTGGTAACAATTGTCAGCGGAGTATTATCTGTTTCAATAATGAAATGTTTTCCTAACAAAAATCTAGAAAGTTTACGTACCAAAAATACCATGGCAAGAGCCTCGAGTTCCGGTGTACTGTAATTTCGTTCGCTGGTGTTCAGTTTTCGAGAGACGTAGTATACTGGGTACAAGATTTGGTCGTGTTCTTGGAGAAGCACACCTCCAATGGCTACGGAGCTCGCATCACATCTTAATCTAAAAGTAATATTCACATTTGGCAATTTCAAAATAGGTGATTTAGAAAAATAAGAAAGAATTTTCGTAAATGCTGGCCTTAAACATTCACTGTTTACAATCACATTGGGGTGTTTATTTGTTAGTAGATCAGAGAAACATTTGGTCAATTCAGCAAAATGAGGAATAAACTGTCTATAATAGTTTAACAGACCTAACACACTTCGCAACTGTTTCTTAGTTGTCGGAAGCGACAATTTCAAAATTCCTGGACATGATGTTATCGTCCAGACAGTAGGATTTAAAACCAGACAGATTACATCCTGATTAGCAAAGGGTTTCAAAATGCGTTAACAGTGGTAAAAACAGTTCCAAATGCAGACTGTTACAGTGATAAAAGATTAATTAAAGGCACATTGAGTGTAAAGTTAAAGAAAGTCAAGTATACAGCAGGAAACCCTAAATATGACTTGTGCAAATTGAAAACTGACAAAGAAATGCAAGATAATTTTAACATAGAAGTAAAGAATAAATTTGATTTATTGTCTGATCTAGAGATCCTATTTCAAGATGTAGATGATCAATGGGAAATGCTGAAGAACTCAATCAGTTGTGCAGCAGAAAAAAACTATTCCAAAAGTACAGAAAGTTGGGCCGTAAGACATTGATGACTGAAGACATTTTACAACTAATGGAAACAAGAAGACAAAACAAAAATAACTCTGTCAAATATGAAGAAATTCACAGAAAAGTCAGAACCTTATGTAAGGAGGTAAAAGAAACATGGCTTGAGAAAAATTGCAGAGAAATTGAAAAACAACACAACAGTAAAAATGCGAAACTAATGCACACAAGAATTCAGGAGCTTACTAATCAAAGAACACGTACATCAGCAGGCTGCCTAAAGAGAAAAGATGGAAGGGTCATTCATAATAGAAAAAGATCAGATCTTACATGTATGGTCAGATTACGTGAAAAGCCTTTATGACGATAACAGAGACAAACAGTATGATGTTCAAAATAATAATGAAGGACCAGCAATTTTGAAGAAGGAGGTTCAGAATGCTCTTAACCATATGAAATCTGGCAAGACCCCCGGTTCAGACAGCGTCACAACAGAAATGATTAATGCTTTAGAAAAATATGGAATAGATAAAGTTACCAGTCTGCTTAATACAATATATGATACTGGAAATAGACCTCAGGAGATTTGTAATTCTGTATTTATTGCAATCCCAAAGAAATCAGGAGCCTTGGAATGTGATCAACATCGAACAATTAGTATAATGAGTCACATCACAAAGATTTTGCTAAGAATTATCATGCAAAGAGTGAGGAAGAAGATACAACCTGAAATAGGGGAAGAACAATGTGGGTTTGTAGAAGGAAAGGATACAGTAAATGCTGTGTATATGCTGCGAACAGTTATTGAACGTGCTATAGAAGTAAACAAGGATATACATCTTTGCTTTATTGACTACACAAAGGATTTTGGTACAGTTAGACATGTCAACATGGTAGATATGCCTGCAGATCTACAAATTGATGAGAAAGACATTAGAGTTATTTTAAAAAAAAAAACATATATTGGAAACAAC
>JACEFZ010011666.1:145000-320472 GCA_014155875.1 Cepaea nemoralis
TATAAATCTTTGAAAACAATGCAACAATCTATATAAAGAGTAATAGGAATGTTATTAAACGTTATGCCCCTTGAAATAACTTTTCTTATGTTATGTCCCCTTGCGATATTGAAATGATAATATAAATTTAATTATTAAATTTTCAAAGTAAATACTATTTTAGTTAGTAAAATACTATGACAGTCGGTTGCACAGGAATGAAAAGAAGACGTGTAGAAAATTTCATCTCAATCGGATGTACCGTTATCGAACGTAGCCAATAAATCACCACATACCCACCCACAGACACACATAAATTCTGTTTTATATATATATATATATATATCTTCTTCTTCTTCAGCGTTCCGAGCCATTGAGGTTCTTTGCTGCAGATACAATCCGTGTCCATTCGTCTCTCTGGTTGACTTTCTATTGCCAGTCGTTGATTCCTAGTGCTTGTAGGTCTGTATATGAAATAACATACATGCATGCACATGTTCTGTCCTGGTCTGTCCTCACGAGCCTTAACGGCAGTACTGTTTTATAGCCTGATCTACGGTTTGTCTGTGTCCACACTTATCCTTGCATGTTATAATATAAGCTCTGTTACTTAATGGCTTAACCAATAGAGGTTATCAGGAGTGGGCAAGACACACTCACTATACAGATCCACCAGCTAATAGAACTATGCTGGCGAGAAGGACAAGTCCCACAGGATTTCAAAAATTCAAGCATCATAACACTGTACAAGAACAAGGGCGATCGCAGCGACTGCAACAACTATAGGGGTATCTCACTTCCTGTGTATTGTTGGAACAGTATTTGCCAGAATTGTTCTGCGCAGACTTCAAGTCCTAGGAGATCAAGTCTACCCCGAATCACAGTGTGGCTTTCGACAGAACCGGTCTACCACTGATATGATATTCTCACTTGCGACAAATGCAAGAAAAATGCCGTGAACAGAATCAACCACTGTTTATTGCCTTCATCGACCTCACAAAGGCATTTGATTTGGTCAGTCGTGAGGGTCTGTTCAAGGCACTAAAGAAGATTGGCTGCCCACCAACTCTTCTGTCCATTGTAGGAATCGTTCCACACAGGCATGAAGGGTATAATCAAGTTTGATGGTGCAACTTCTGAAGAATTTGAAATCAAGAGTGGAGTTAAGCAAGGTTGTGTACTAGCTCCCACCCTCTTTGGAATATACTTTTCACTTCTACTGAAATATGCCTTTCGTGATCAGGATGGTGGTATATACATTCACTCACGCTCAGATGGCGGCCTTTACAATGCTCAGAGATTGAAGGCTAAGACCAAAATTAGGAGGGTACTGATCAGAGAGTTGCTTTTTGCAGATGATGCTGCAGTTACGACCCACTCTGAGGAAGAATTGCAATGTCTACTATCTGCATTCTCCAATGCTTGTTCTGAATTTGGTTTAACAATTAGCAAAAAGAAGACACAGATTATGTCACAAGGTGCACATGGGGTACCATCAATCTTTATTGACGACGCCGAACTAGAGATGGTAGACCATTTTACATATCTAGGATCAGTGGTAAATAGCAAATTATCCCTAGATCAGGAAATCAACATCCGGATTGGTAAGGCAGCAACAACAATGAACAGGTTAAGAAAAAGAGTCTGGGAGAACAGGAAGCTTACTGCCAAAACAAAAGTCCTTGTCTATCAAGCCTGTGTCCTTAGTACTCTTCTCTATGGCAGTGAAACCTGGACAACTTACTCACACCAAGAGAAAAATTTAAACAGCTTTCATATGCGGTGTCTGCGAAGAATTCTTGGTATTAAGTGGCAAGACAAAATCACAAATACTGAAGTATTGGAAAGATCAGGTTGTGTGACAGTTTATTCCATGCTCAGTCTTCGTAGACTTAGATGGATAGGACATCTTAGGAGGATGGATGATGGTAGAATACCAAAGGATATCTTTTTTGGTGAATTACAGATGGGTAAGAGATCTCAGGGTCGGCCTCTACTACGATACAAAGATGTGTGTAAGCGGGACATGATTGATACAGGCATTGATAATGCACATTGGGAGCAAGTCGCCGCTGAACGTGTTGCATGGAGGGCAAACATCAGAAATGGAATAAAGACAAAGGAGAAAATTATTGCAGATAAGTCACACACCGAGCGTTTGAGACGTAAGATGGTGCATGATGGTGGAAATGACCACGTGTTCACATGCACCCACTGTGAACGGACATTTACAGCGCAAATTGGCCTTATCAGTCACACTCGCTACCGCCATAGTTAAAAGTTATTATGCCTTTTTAAAGCACACACTATCGTCTGTCAAGACGGCAAGGTGCCAATGTGTTACTTAATGGCTTTCCCTTGTACTAATACAACACACTACATAACACTGTCATTTATCAACTGCCTTGTTTGTCCAAGAACCATATGTATCTAATAATATTACACATCCCCGGGATCTCTTAGTAGCAAGATAAAATACTTTTATGTTTTCTCACATAAAGGTGAATTACTGAAGTTTTGCGTGCAAGTTAAGCACGTAAGAAAACAAACGGCAATCGGTAATTTCAAACAGCAGGTCTTTAGGCTGCTGCCCTGGTAAAATTGTTAAGAAAACAAATCTAACAACGGGTAAATAAAGCTGGTTACCGTGGATGGAGCTGTCTAAAGGAAGCAAGGTTAACACAAATGCATACCGAAGTCGGACACACTAAACTGTGATCCTGTATAACTAGGTGTGACGCAATACTCCCCAAAAGGAACGGATAAGAGTAGACGTTGCCTACTTTTCAACTGTGCTACACGACTGTAACACCGCTTGTATTCTTTGCCATGGTGTATCTGGACTTGATGACATTGTGTTCTGTACTCGTGTGTCTGCGAATCAATTCATAAATGTGAAGGACATCTGCAAACACAAGTAAATGCCTGCTTGTCTCTAATGAAGAATTCAATCATATTTCCACATTGTTTATTACTTTTACTTTTTCTGCACTCTCCTTCTTCTTCAAATATTTCATACGCGTGACGTTGGTTATGTCAGTCTGTACACAACCTTCTGTCTCTTGTGCCACCAATACCGCTAAAAAAGCTGTTTCTCCAGGCCACGAAGTCAAAGTGCCCAACATCTTCTCTCTCCTGTTCTCCTCCTGCCTTCCACCTGATTACCGGTTGTCAAGATTTACTCCAATTTTCCCTTCTCGTGACGTGCCAAAAGAATGTGGGCTGTCTTTTTCTGATGCTAGTAATCAGTTCTCCTTGTGAGATAACGTTTATAAAGATATCTTCACTACTCCTTTCAAATGTCCACTGTGTTCTCATCATTATTCCATTAAACCACATCTCGGCAGCCTCTACATTATTCATTTCGAGTCTTATAAATCCACGATTCCGTCAATACACCAGGAATGGCGCAATACAACTCTTAAGAACACTTTTCGTTACCTCGTTTGACAAAGGTATATTCCATGAAATGTTTTTCAACTTGTGAACTGTGCTATTGCTTTACCTATTCTATATTTAACTTCATTAATACGCCTTCCATATTTTGTTATTAAAGCAACTTAATACGTACCAGCAACTTAATACGTACATCAATGCATGACTTGTTTCTGCACCATTCAATAATGTATTTGGCAGTTGATGATGATGGTGATAATGTGATGTATATGATGAAGACTAACTTACAAACTGAACTAATTCAGCTGTATATGCGACATGTAGGTTGCTACCTTGGGTACGCATGTCTTCCCCCGGGTTCAGTCTACTATTCTAATGGCTGCAGACGAGATGACTGTGTTGGAATAAATAAAATCGAAACGGAGTTTCGGTTTTACAGTGAAAGTATGTCAGTGTTTATTTTCGTATACTACAACATCCACAATATCATCTTCATCACCACACGATAAACCAACTTGCCGTTGATAATAATGTTTCCCTAACATAATATATCAGTTTATCTGCGTATACCATCGATACCATCATGTACCTTCTCTCTTTTTTTTTTTTTTAAATTAAAATTTTTTTTTTTTTTTTTACGTTTGTATTATTCTCCATACATTTTTTCGATGTTAAAGTCTGATCCTGTTTTTATCTTCTTATACTGCAGCCAAAATATTGACCTCCTCTTTTTTATATTTGTGTAAAGTCTTACTTGTGCCTAGCGTCTTTCAAATTATTTAGATTTCGTATTGTGGCTGTCCAAGTCATTTCCTTATTTAATATCAGATGTATAAGCTTCAATAAGTTATTTGCTTGGTAACTAATCATACCGGATTCACATTTATATGTAAAACCTGGTTCAAGAAATATTATTTTTTTTTTTAAATTGTAATGTTGTGGCACTTTGCCGTCTTTACAGACGAAAGTATGTGGACTGGATCAAAATCTCCACCACACAATGCATATATTGTATTAAGAGATTATGTGTAGCGAACGCAGCGTGATCCCTTTCTCGGTCTGCATTGTTTTCTCCAGAGGAAAGGCATAACCAATGTATTTAGAACAAGAAAGGCTGTAGATGCTGCCCAATCAGCACCACTCCTCCGTGGAACAGAAGGTGAATAACGGCCAAGCCCTCACATCCAGTTGATTTTGACTTAGAGGCGTTCAGCTTTATCCCTCAGATGAGAGCCACAGACCAAGTGTCTGGACCTGCCGCCGTTCTCTACCGTAGCACCGACACGTCATAAGTAGGATAATCCTGACCCTTTGCTCATTTACACTTAGCATTACATTTGTCATCAGTTATCTAAGTAGGATCGTGTCATGTAAGGAACCTCGACTGATTTAATGAACCATTCGCAGTTTCACCGTGAGATGGGTGTATTAGCTCTAGAATTGCCACACGACGGACTATTTATGCACACGCAGGACAAGAGCAGCATCGCTCAGCGCGCCCCTTAGGTACCCGATGATACATGGAAAACCACTGGACGCCTACCGACGAGCTTCAAACTACGCCAGGCAGTACTGACCGAAAAGTAATGCCAGCCTACTGACTGCAAGACCACTACTCCGAGAGAGAGAGAGAGAGAGAGAGAGAGAGAGAGAGAGAGAGAGAGAGAGAGAGAGAGAGAGAGAGAGAGAGAGAGAGAGAGGGAGAGCGAGCGAGCGAGAGAGAGAGAGTTAGAAAGAGAGAGAGAGAGAGAGAGAGAGAGAGAGAGAGAGAGAGAGAGAGAGAGAGAGAGAAGGACACTTATCTATATCTTAATCGAATAATCTTATAAAAATTGCTTTTTCTTCTGCTCAAACCGTGACTTCGGATAAGCGTTGTGGTCATTAACAGACATCCGCTACAACGAACACCTGACACGGGACTGATCTTGATAGACAGACCATCCCCATATCAATCAATCATGTGCCATGCCGGAAAGCGTGGGCTGTCATGACTCGCCATTTCACTCGATCACAAGAGTTGTGGATCATCTCAGTGTTCCTGTCTCGTCCATGCCATGTGGCCGAATCCATCCAGGTATTTTTCTCTCGGTCTTCCTCTTAGTCTGCTCCCCACGATCTTGCCAGTTGTCAATAAGCTTTCGAATCCACTTCTTCTCATAACATGTCCAAAAAATGTTGACTGTCTTCGTCTAATTTATCTAATTAGTCTACGATTTTCATTTGTCTCCTGTAGTACTTTGTCATTGGTTTTTCTGTCTGGCTATGGTACTCTACGCATTTTCCTCAGAAACCACATTTCTGTAGCCATCAAATGTTGTTCAGCTTGACTGCACATTGTCCAAGTTTCACATCCATACAAAAGAAAAGGCTCTATGTACCCCCTCAACACTCTTTTTCTCGTTTCAATAGACATATTTTTATTGGTCAGAATGTTTTTCATCTTGCTAAAGGCAACTTTCGCCATGGCGATTCTTGTTCTTATCTCTTCAAGGCATCTCCAATCAGATGTTATGACTGTTCCGAGATAATTGTATTGATTCACTTGTTGAAGAATATTCTCATTTACTTGTATATTACATTGTGGTACTTCGTTCTTCAAAGTTACGACCATAACCGGTGTCTTCTTAAAATTTTAATTCCAACCCCACCTGCTCACTGTGTACAACAACCGCATCTACTAATTGTCGCAGATCTTGTGCATTGTCTGCAATCAATACTGTATCATCTGCATATCTAATGTTATTGATGTTTCTTCCTCCAATGCTGATTCCATTTAAATCTTCTACATTTCACTGTACAGGGAAAAAAAGATCTGGAGACATTACACATCAATGCCTAACACCTCTCTTAATATGTTGACATTGTCCCACTTCATTATCAATCCTTATGACAGCTTGTTGTTTCCAATATATACTTTTTATAAGTCTAATTTCTTTCCCATCAATTTGTAAATCTGCAAGCATATCCACCATGTTGACATGTCTAACTCTATCAAAAGCCTTTGTGTAGTGAATAAAGCAAAGATGTATATCCTTGTTTACTTCTATAGCACGTTCAATAACTGTTCGCAACATATACACAGCATTTACTGTACCCTTTCCTTCTACAATCCCACTTTGTTCTTCCACTACTTCAGGTTGTATTTTCTTCCTCACTCTTTGCATGATAATTCGTAACAAAATCTTTATGATGTGACTCATTATACTAATTGTTCTATGTTGATCACATTCCAAGGTTCCTGATTTGTTTGGGATTGCAATAAATACAGAATTACATTATTCAGAAGGTATATCTCCAGTATCATATAATGTGTTCAGCAGTCTGGTGACTTGCTCTAGTCCAAGTTCTTCTGAAGCTTTAATAATTTCTGTTATATTATCTGCACCGGGGGCCTTGCCAGCTTTCATATGCTTAAGAACATTTTGAACATCCATCATTAAAATTGGTGGTCCTTCATTATTAAATCTAATATCATACTGTTCCTCTCTTTTATCATTATACAGGTATTTCACATAATCTGTCCATACATGTAGAATCTGATCTTTTTCTATAATGATTTTGCCATCTTTAGTTTTTAGACAGCATTGATGTACTTGTTCATTTATTAGTAAGTTCCTGAATTCTTTTGTGCACTAATTTGGTATTTTGACTGTTGTGTTGTTTTTCAATTTCTAAGCACTTTTCCTCATGCAATGATTCTTTTGCCTTCCTACATAATATTCTGCCTTGTCTGTGAATTTCTTCATATTTGGTAGGATTATTTTTGTTGCGTCTTCTTGTTTCCATTAGGTGTAAAATTTCTTCAGTCATCCATTTCTTACGACCCACCTTGTTTTATTTTGGAATAATTGTTTCTGCAGCCAAACTGATTGAAGTCTTTAAAATTTCCCATTGATCATTCACATCCTGGAATAATATCTCTAGATCAGACACTATATCAAATCTGTTCTGTACTTCTCTGTTGAATTTGTTTTGTATTTCCTTGTCATTACTCAATGTACACAAATCATATTTAGTGTTTCCTGTTATATACTTGACTTTCTTCAGCTTTATCCTCAATTTTCCTGTAAGTAGTCTGTGGTCATTATAACAATCAGCACTGGGAACTGTTTTTGCTACTGTTAAGTGTGTTTCTAACTCTTCTGCTAATCAGAATGTAGTCAATCCGGTTTCTGATCCTGCTATCAGGACTCCTCCATGTCCACAATCTTCTAGGGTGTTGCTTAAACCAGGTGTTTCCTACAATCATTTCCTTTTCTTTTGCCCACTCTACGAGTCTATAACCCCTTTCATTTCTCTCTCCTAAACCATAGTTTCCTACTGTGTATCTATCACCTTGATTTTCTACTTTTGCATTGAAGTCCCCTATTTCCACATTGTTGACTACTTTCTCATTTTCTGCACTCTGCTTCTTCTTATAGTTTATGCGTATGGCGTTGTTGATCATGCGGGTCCGCAACGATTTGTCTCATGTACTGCCAATTACCTCTGAAAAAGTGATGTCTCTATGCCACGATGTCAAAATGTCCAACATCTGCTCTCTGGTTTGCCTCCTGCTTCCCACAAAATTATCGGTTGTCACGATTTACTCTTGTAACGTGATAAAAGAATGTGGACTGCCTGTATCTGATGCGAGTAACCAGTTCACTTTGTAAGATATCGACTTTAAAGCTATGGTGAGTACTATTTTCACACATCGATGGTGTTCTCAACTTTATTCTATTAAACTACATCTGATGGCTGTGGAAATTATGGTTTCTGAGGAAAATGCAAAGAATATCATGGACAGACAAAAAACAAAACAAACAATACACAAGTATTTCAAGAAACAAATGAAGATCGTTATGTGATTAGAGTTATTCGACCTAGACAGTCAAAAAAAAAAAAAAAAAAAAAAAAACTAACAATAAACAAGTCTTTCAAGAAACAAATGAAGATCGTTATGTGATTAGAGTTATTCGACCTAGACAGTCAAAGATTTTTGGGAATGGTATGAAAAGAAATGACTTGGAGAACTTGATGACAACAGGCAAGATCGAAGGGACGAGACCAATGGGAAGACCGAAAAGTTGGCTTGGCCACGTGGTATGGTCGAGACAGGGACACGGAACTGATCCACGACTCAGGTGTTCGAGTGAGATGGCAAAACAGACCGCCCACGCTTATCGGAATGGCACATGATGGATGGGTGGATATCTCAGCAGCTCTACATCGATGCTCTGGAGACTTATAAATCCGCGATTCCTTCCATAATCAGCACTGGCTCAATATAGCTCTTAAGAACGTTTTTCGTCACGGCGGTTGACAAATGGAAATGTTCTTCATCGTGTGAACTGTGCTATTGCTTGGGCTATTCTGTGTTAAACTTCCTTAATGTATGTTTCACCAGTTGTTATTAAAGCACCTTAATGCAATAATACATGACTTGTCTTTGTGCCTTACAATAATATATTTGACACTTGATGATGATGATGATGATGATGATAATAATGATGATGATGATGATGATGATGATGATGATGTTGATGATGATGATGATGTTGATGATGGTGATGATAATGGTGATGGAGGTTTACTTAATAAACTAAGTTAATTCAGCTGTATATGTCACACTTAGGTTGCCACGTTGGGGACACATGTCTTCCCGAGGGTTCCGTCCACTATACGAACAGCTGTCAACGGTATGTCTGTACCAAAACACCTGAAGACACAATGGATCTTGTGTTTCAGAGCGAAAGTATGTCAGAGTGTATTTTTATTCTACAACATACAAATTATCATCTTGATCATCACATCATGAACCAACTTGCCTTGACGATGATGTGTCCCCAACATAATATAACAGTTTATTTGCTTGTATCTTCGATTCCATCATGTATTTCCCCTCGTTGTTATTATTCGAAGTATATTTTCCTGTTTTTTACATTGTGTTCCTGTTTTTATGTTCCTATAATGAAGCGAAACCGGCTCAATGGCGATGGGGTTACTGAAGCAGTTCGTAATCCCGCATACCCGTGTTCGAAAAACAGCTGCAGACAATTTGGCAACAAACCGCCTCGTGGTGGCTTTTTACGACATAGAATGGGAGCCTGTCGTTCAGATTACAACAGCAAATTACTGAACGTAAACTTCCCAAGAGATCACAACAGCAACAATTCTGGTGTTGACCGCGATGTCCTGCAAAGGATATGCAAGTAACTTTTTTTTTTTTTTGAATGAGGCCACAATGCTGTCCTGTCTTGTGTATATTTGTGTACCGTCTTTCTTGTATCTAAGCCTCTTTCAAATTATGTAAATTTTGCATTTGGGCTGTATATCTATTTTCTTCTTTAATATCATATTGATCATCTGCAATAGGTTATTTTACTTGGTTAATAATTGCCCCGGAATAACACCTATATATTAAAACTGATTCTATGAAATATATACATAGTTAGTTAGTTAGTCGACAGAGAATCCTCATTGCACATCGAACCATTCAGTCCATAAGTGCTTGGATTCTCCACCTCAGGATATTCCGCTAACGACGCCAGTTCTGTGTTGGTTTATCAATCTTCATTGGCTTCCTGCGTAGTGTTCTTGTTTTGTCACGCTTCTTTTAATTTGCTGTTCTCGCAGTCTGAGCATGGTGGTAGATTCGCAGTCATCACTTGGTTCTCGCAACAGTCACGTTACAAAACTGACTAATTTTAGTGACGTAGTTCGCCGTGACGTCATCTAGCAACTTGCGTATTATGCCGCTTCTTGGTTACCTCTTCTTGTTCTGTTTGCCCCAATTTCCATGTCTTATTCTAAATCACTGTCCCTTGCCTCCGACGCTACATGGCAGTATCTATTTCTCGGTCTCCCCCTTGGTCTGTTTCTTTCGATCTTGCCAGTTGTCACCAAGATCTCTAAGTCATTTCTTTTCATAACATGTCCAAAAATATTTGACTGTCTACATCTAATTTCTCTAATCAATTTACGATTTTCATGTGTCTCCTGTAGTACTTGGTCATTGGTTTTTCTGTCTGAACATAGTATTCTTTGCATTCTCCTCAGAAACCACATTCCTGCAGCCATCTTGACTGCTCATTGTCCAAGATTCACATCCACACAAAAGCACAGGCTCTATGTAGCACCTCAAGACTCCTTTTCTCGTTTAAATTGACATATTTTTATTGGTCAGTGTGTTTGTCATCTTGCTGAAGGCTACTTTCGCCACGGCGATTCTTGCTCTAATATCTTCAATGCATTTCCCATCAGATTTTATGATCGTTCCGAGATAATTGTACCGATTCACTTGTTGAAGAATATTCCCATTTACTTGTATATTACATTGTGGTATTTCGTTCTTCGTAGTGACGACCATAATCTGTGCCTTTTTACAGTTTTATTCTAGCCCCAGTTGTTCACTGTATGTAAAAACCGTATCTACTAATTATTGCAGATCCTGGTCATTGTCTGCAATCAATACTGTATTATCTGCATATCTAATGTTATTGATATTTCGATCTCCAATGCTGATTCCATTTATTTCTTCTACATTTCTGAAAATATATTCACTGTATAATGAAAAAAGATATTGAGACATTACACATCCTTTCCTAACACCTCTCTTAATTGGCGGATATTGTCCCACTTCATTATCAATCAGTATGGAAGCTTGTTGTTTCCAATACATGTTTTTTTTTTAAACTATAATTCTAAATTCTTTCCCATCAATGTGTAGATCTGCAAGCATTTCTACCACGTTGACATGTCTTACTCTATCTCCCTTCACGTGACCTTCCAAAAGAATGTGGACTGTCGTTTTTTGATCTAGTTATCCTTGTAAGATAACGTCTTTAAAAATATTTACTACTCTTTTCACACTTCTCATTATTGGTCTCATTATTATTCTGTGAAATGACATCTCGGCCACCTCTACACCATTCCTCTCGAGTCCTATACGCCCCCAATTCCTTCCTTTAACCAGGTTTGGCCTAATACGGCTTTTCAATTCGGTTTGCTTCACCTCGTTTGATAAAGACATGTTCTGAGACACTTTCTTCATCTTGTTAACTGTGCTATTGTTTGGACTATGCTTTACTTAATTTCAATAATGCATCTTCCATATGATGTTATTATAGCAATTTAGTACAATAATACGTGGCCTGTTTCTGTACCGTTCTATAATGTATTCTACACGTGAGGATGATGATGATGATGATGATGATGATGATGATGATGATGATGATGAAGACTAACTTAATAAACTGAGTTAATTCAGCTGTATATGTGACACCTAGATTGCCTCGTTGGGGACACATGTCTTCCCGTGGGTTCTATCCACTATGAGAATGGCTGCGATCGTTACGTTTGTACCAGAACAGCTAACAACACAGTGGATATTGCGTTACAGGAGAAAAGTTAGTCAGTGTGTATGTTTATGTTACACTATCCAAAACATCATCTTCATCATCACATGATAAACCAATTTTTCTTGACGATTATGGTTCCCCAACACAATGTATAAGATTAACTGCTTATATCTTCAATACCTACATGCATTTTAATTCGTTGTTTACTTCTGTATTATTCGCCATACATGCACCTGTTGTTACATTGTTTTCCTGTTTGTATCTTCTATTAATCAGGCCAAAATGTTTAATTTCACTTGATTATATTTGCGTAAAGTCTTACTTGTGTGCCTCTTTTAAATTATTTAGTTTCAACATTATGGCTCTCCAGTAAATTTCCTTCTTTAATATCGGGCTGATAAGCTTCAATAGGTTATGTTGCTTATTCAATAATTTTCCAGATTCCCAGTTAAAACTGGTTATATGAAATATGAATTGTTGTTTAATTTTTGTAATGACATTCAATAAATTTTGCAGTCTTATAAAAGACGGAAGAACGAACGAAGGAACGAACAATCTTTATTCTCAAATAGTTAAGAATTGGACACGCAGGCCCGTCTGACATTCTGCCCTTCTTCTCTAATTCATCTCATACATTATTTCATTCAACATCACTTATGAAGCTAATCTTAGACAACAACAACAATAACAATAACAATAATAATAATAATAATAATAATAATAATAATAATAAGCATTAATACGCATGAAAAATAATTAATATTACAAGCTCACTGAGGCAACGTTTACCATGGGCATGATAATGATGACAGAGTATGCTAAGCTTGTTTTATATAAGTTTATCCTAGGTTTAGGGACATGATGTATATTTATCCGTTTGCTATGTCTTGCGTTATATTTGAAAAATAGCCAAAGGTAGCTTGGAGCACTTTGAAATAGGATTTTTTGAATTAGTTTAGCCTTATTAAAAAGTAGGCGTTTGTGGAGTAACAGTAACTGAAGACGTTCATGTAGATTATAATTGTCTGTAAGCTTAGCACCATTGATTAAACTCACTGCCCTTTTCTGGAGTGAATAAAGGCGTTTTGTTATTGAATTGGAACATCCATCCCAGATTGTGGAGCAATAATCAAAATGTGTTTGTATGTGGGAAGTATGGAATATCTTTCTTGTGTTTTCGTCGAGGAAATGTTTGATGTTAGCAAGTTGATATACTTTTTTTGGGTTTTTTGTTTAACTAGAGCATGGACATGGGAATTAACGTTTATATTTTGGTCTATGATAAGACCCAGTGCCCTGTGCTCGGTTACACTTCCTTTAGGCGTGCTACCAATGTGCAGCTAAAGAGTTCTCTGCAAGTTTAGAGTGTGCAGTCTTTGCCTGGTTGCTATTAACATAGATTTTGTTTTAGAAATGCTAATTTGCATGCGGTTTGCATGACTCCAGGTAACTATACTATGTATTTAAGGTGCAAGGATGATTGTAGTACATTTTAATCAATAGCGTTTGTATATACTGTGCAGTCGTCTGTAAATGCATAGCAGGACAAATGTAACAGAGTTAGGAATAGGAAGAAGGGGCAACGAGGTGTGCATAGTCAATAGGGAAGTAGGGCACGGTCAAGCACCATAATATGGGGTAGTTAGGGTGGCTCGTCCTATGACGAGCATCGTAGAAACAAGGTCAGTTGTGAACGACCCATCCTTCGAGATGGACGTATGATTGAACTGGGCAACATCTGGCTTGATTCTGAATAAAGTAATATGAAGCCAGAACCGTCTTGGACTTGTTGATAGTTCATCGTCACTTCGCTGTACTGTTACAGTACAGAAATGTTGCCCAATGACCAGGATGAACAACTTCAATTGTCGCGGTACATAGCGGAGGAACTGGGCCACTATATTTGATACAGCCACTACTTCATACTGCGCTTGTTGGGAAAATGCGGTGCCTTTGACACTGGCACGTTATCAAACCTCTGCTGAACAGATTTCAAGAAGTTTCTACAAGAATATGTATGCGGTTGTGAAGCCCGCTTCGCTGTGTCAGCTCTCGGTCGTTTTCGAGCCTTACTGGTGGTGAAGTCCAGTCCGCTCTCAAATCGTTTTCGAGCCTTACTGGTGGTGAAGTCCAGTCCGCTCTCAAATCGTTTTCGAGCCTTACTGGTGGTGAAGTCCAGTCCGCTCTCAAATCGTTTTCGAGCCTTACTGGTGTGTGAGAGCCGCTATCGCTGTCAAGTCCTCGCCGGGCACTGTGGCATTGTTGTTCGAGCGGTTTGCTAACGGGATTGATTTTGGCGGACGACATGGAGATACCTACTTCTGATCGTACCTCCCACTGTTGCAGGGACTTCAAAGACTTCTGCATTCCGCCATACATAGTAAGTAGACTGAATCGTTGCCACACAGCCTGCTCGTTACCATAGCCGTTGCCTGAACTTTTATCATTTTCAAGAGGCTTGGTATAGCCGTCGCTTTACACTGTTCACTTCAAGAGGCTTGTTATAGCCGCCGCTTTACATTTTTTACCTGCATTGTCGGTTGTTTCAACGGGCTACCTACCAGGGCCGCTGCCATACAATGTTGTTTCAGGGAACTGACCAA
The DNA here is from genome assembly GCA_014155875.1 of Cepaea nemoralis. Lineage (NCBI taxonomy): Eukaryota > Metazoa > Mollusca > Gastropoda > Stylommatophora > Helicidae > Cepaea > Cepaea nemoralis. The sequence continues at coordinate 159,321 of JACEFZ010011666.1, forward strand.
AGCTGCTCTCTGATCGCAGTCTGATCGTGGTGAGGGCCTACTGTCGAGAAAAGCTGCTCTCTGATCGATGTCTAATCGTGTGAAGTTGGGAGGTGCTGCTCTTTGAACGCAGTCAATTGTTCCAGGCCTTGTCAGAAACCGCAGTCCTTGGGCGTCACTATGCTGGAAACCAAGATGCCTGCCTGCCTTGAGGTTGCTGTATTATCGGGGCTGTTAACTTAACCGTTGCTGTGAGGTCGTCGTATCGCTGGATTTTCTTTCTCCATCATGCCTCTCTGCCCAGTGTGTGATATGGAATGACACTGATTTGGGAACGTTTTTGCTCGAGCATCCTGAGAGATCCTGGAAGTCATTGCCTGTCCGTTTGTGTAGAACCGAAGGACAATGTTGGCTGAGTAAGCGAAGTTTAATTTAAATTAGTTAAGGAGTAGGCATATGTGTATAATTATTTGTTTTAAGATAGAATTGAAGAATTGAAAACCTGATGCATTTTTTTTAAAGATTTGGCTTTGAGTAACCTTTTTCAGAGTATGTGCTAGCGATAGGAAAGCTGCCTACGTATTGAAAACAACAAGGCTTTATATCATAAAAGCGTGGTGAGCTACTATGGAAATCTTTTATAGGAAGTTAGGACGTGTGACAGAGTTGATGGGTGACTTAAAAATGGACGTAGATAGAATTTCGTCTATGATAGAATTGATAAAGAGGCAGACGCTTGAACGAACAGAGCACAAGACAGGTATGAGACGTTTTGAGGTAGACAAGTCCAATAGAAATGATAACCAGCGTGGTTACAATTTTAAAGTTGTCAACCATATACATATGAAAGCAGATAAGAATGAGACACAGAGACATATAAGAATTAGTAATGGTCAGAAAAAGAAACAGTGGTCTTGGCCTTCAAAGAGTGATAACGCAAAGGCCTTGCGAGAGAACTGGTTTCAGATCAGACACCTGCGATATTCGGTAGCAAAGTTGAATAACAGAGAAAGAAACATAGATAAGATTTTGGGTAGTCAGGAGGTATCTTCAGTCTTTTGTGTCAGACAAGAAAGAGAGACTCAGACACAGGTGATTGAGGTGGTAGAAGAAAACACGCAGACACCAGTTGATACAGTAGAGAAAAAAGTCCAGGTACAACCGACTAGCAAAGTAACGAAGGGAAGTCAAACTGACTTAATAGAAATTCAGTCAAAACCAACTTACTTGACTAAGGGAGACACGGTTGAAATTAAGAAAGATAAACAGACAAGTGCCAAAGATGTTAAAAGACGGGTGAAGAAAAGTATTAAGGAAAGGAATAGTATGATTGTTAATAGAGGTACTGCTATGTCAAGTTCCTCAGGTATAGACATTAAATTAATCCCTAAATGGTGTAGAAATATTAGGTGTGAGAGTTCAGGTTATGGAGAGGATATTTCTACCTCTACCGCCGCATTTTATAGTAAATACTACGCTGCTGAAACAACTACAGATACTGATGATTCAGAGAATGAGAGGATTGCACTACGAACAGATCCTGACTCGAAGCGTGATGTTTCCTCATACGGTGGGCTTGCTGGTGGACAGACGGACAGAGTTTTGGTTGGTGACTCTTTAGAACTAGATACCAGTTTATATGACAGGAAAGTAGGGAAGGCTAAGAGACGAATACCAAGAGAGAGAGAGAAAGATACTTCCAAAAAGAAAGATGTTTGCCTAGTAGAAAGTGGAACACAAAAACAGCAAACAGCTGAAGCGTCGCTGGAAAAAGCTAGAAGTCTCATGAAATCGGTAAGACCATGGTTGTATTTAAATAACCCATACGAGCAGATTTGAGCATTTTGTAACTGAGCTTGGGGTAATTCAAGTTTGATGAGGCTCAAATTTCGACTCAAATGTGCTGTTGCTGTGGAAAATGGTGGAGAATCATTGCAAGTGATGTGTGACGTCGAGAACTGATGTAGTATTGTCTTGTATTACATAGGTTATTTTGAGATATAAAGTGGTCATAGAATAGTGATGACGATTGGGTAATGCGGATGTCATAGCTCGAAGAAGTATTATGAAGTGATGAGGAGGTTAAGATAGGATAAATGAGTAATTGACCGTCAGAGTAGTTTGACGTTGAGAATTAAGTAGGACGGAGAATAGTAGCATTATGATGGTTGAGAATGAAGTAAGAAAGTAGTTGAATTGTGAAAGTCCTGTTGAGTAATTCGTCAGATTATGCGTTGTCCGTGCGTGAGTATAAGGGTGGACACGTCAGGTTGTCGCGATGCGAGAGTAGTAGTGAGATGAGAGCGAGGTTGTGTATCACTGTCTGAGCAAACAAAATACGAATAACGTGTGAATATGCGAAGAGTGGCTGATAAGTGACGTTGATAAAACGTGGAACATAGAGTATGCGAAAATTGAGAGGTAGAAAGAACATGATTAGAGAATTGTGATGTCTTTTGTGTGGAATATCTGAAGTTAGACAGAATTAATGATAATGGTATGACAGGATGACGGAAAGAGAGTTAACATTCTGAATGACGTTTCATAAAACATGTTTAGTAGTGTTGACAGGGACATGTCGAAACATGAATGCTTAATACTGAGAAATGAGAAAAGTGAGGTCTGTTGTCAGTAATAAGTGGTGTGGTTTGCTGTTTCTGAAAGAATCCCGATAAATAGGAAGAGGAGTGAAAGATAGTGAGGTAAACAAGATTAGTTAAATGAATGTTGGAGAACGTGTTCCGATAAGTGTGACTGGTTTAACTATCATCGCGGTGCAAGAACGCTAGGAGAGACTTGAGGATAGCTTAGAGTAGTTGTGGTGAGATGTTGGAAAGTAATGATACGTTAGTTAATTGCGTCGGGTAGACGAGAAACTTAAAAGTAGAATTAGTTGTTGGTACAGTAGATAGAGGCATGGGTGAGGTCTATAGTAAATAGACAAGTTTTTTTGCTGGTCGTAGTAGGGTGGAGATACCGTAGTTAACGGTAATGATTAAGTAGTTGTAGCAATTCTAGGTACTAATACAAGGGAAACAATTGGTGTGCCGAGCCACAGGTTCTATTGGTAGATAGTACGGTCATTGTTGGTTAATGATTTTTGTTGAGAGAACAGATATTGTTCTAAGTCACGAATTGGTCTGTAGGTAACAGATATATATATATATGCATTGAGTTGTTTTGTTTAATATGTTATAAGAATAACGGGATAGGCATGACTTGGGTGAATAGATATGTTTTTCATTGGTTAGTATAAGAGACCAATGTTGATTGAATATGTATGATATGTGATATTATTTTTTGATTTGGTCTTGTAAAATGATTGTTACTATTTAATTTTGGAATAGAATTATTGTGTTTTTAGTCTTTTGCGTACAAACTACTGGTCCGTAAAAGAGACCAGTAGTGTTAGGTAACACTAGATATTTTCTTCTAATTTAAATTGAAGCATGTTTTATTGTTGGGGATAAACAGTTCAAAACTTGGGGGGTATGACATCCTGTTGTGATTTTATTTCGCTTAACTCATAATTTAAGTGAATTGTCTTGTGTGTTAAAGTTTATAAATGTGTTGGTTAAGTTAAGTTTAAATTATAAACAGTTATGGTTTTGTCCAGTACACGGGACTTTATATAGTACCCTTCGTTCAGAAAAGAGTTATTAAACTACTGAGAACTAGTAGAGAGACACATTCTCTTTCTGAATAATAAGCATACCCTGTTGGTGGGATTGCTGTGATAGTCAGCGTTGATAAATCAATGATATAAGGGCTGCAAAGTTGTGGAAACATATGCCATACGGGGTTACTACACAAGTAAAAGGGTTATGGGGAATTTAAGTGAGCATTAATGGAAGATATATGGATTAGACGCCATATTGGGAAGAAAAGATTAAAATGAATATAGCAGTGGGGTAAATGAGGGGAAAGTTTAGAACATAGTTTCCATGGGGTCAGAAGAGCCGTGGTGTACTTTCATAAGAGACACGAGATTGCTGGCTTATAGAAGAAGAAGTCAGTAACGTGCTGTAATAGACAGTGTGAAGACAAATAATAAAACATGAATTGAATCCATGTTTGACTCCGAAGAATGATTAGATAGACTGTGGATAGCAGTACAATAGTAAAGGGGTGTAAGTGTGTTAATGAGAAATGAACATTGTCACCGTGGAGACAAAATGACATGGGGTTTTTGAGGGTCCGTGATATATGGACTGTAATAGAATAACGTTGATTGCAAGCAGTCACAGACATGAGTTCAATGGTGGTGTTTTTGCTGCTGTGGGTTACGGCATGAATTATGAATTGAGAGGTGGAAGATTTTAGAGAGGCATTGTGTTCCATGGCCTTGGCATGATGTTAATGTTTATCCCTTTGGGTGTTATAAGCTTCAGAGATAGGATGAAGAAGCTGGTAATAAGTGGGTTGCTGGAGTAGTGTATATAATGGTCGGATTACGTGAATATTTATGATGTTGTGTTTGATGGTTAACATTCCGAAGTTACTGATGTCTGTAATAAATAGACATTTAAGGGGAGGTTCGGAGTTACTAGGTTGCTGTTGATAACGGCATAAATTGACAAGTAGAGGTTTTAGTAGATATGCCCATAATAAATGGACATTAAGAGAGAATTTTGAGTGAGGTGATGTGTATAATATTGGAACAGGTCTTGAGGGATAATGGACCTTTTTAATTGTGTCCTCGGGATGTGTTTTGTGGTTGACATTACAATGCGAGTTTGAGGTAAGGTTCATAGCCATAAAATTAGTAGTGTCTGTAATATATAGACATTTAGGAGTGAATAATATTTTTGATGGTTGGTATTTGATGCTGTAGATAGCAGCGTAAACTGTTACCATAATAAGTGGTACTGTAGAAGATATAATTGTTTTAGACTTTATTACATAAAGTCTCAAATGACATAGGGGGGTAAAGGTGTGTGTGATTTAGGTGAGTGTGGTTTTTTGTGTGGAAGAGTTCTACTTCTTTAAATCTCCGGTGCGCACCGATTCTTTGTCTTCCTATCGTGTGCAAGTGATTTCAGGTTGGTTGAAAGTGGAGAAGTAGTAATGTGGAGATAATACTGTTTGAGGTAGTATCAGAAGAGTACGGCGTTTTGAATTTTTTGAGATCGTGATAAGAAGGTTTAAGCGGATTGCTTACGAAGAGTAGAAAAAGTATTCCGAAAATATGTTGTCATGTGTTGTATAAAACTAAGATCTTGTAATGCAGAAATATTATGATGTATGATAGATACATATACAAGAATGAGCTTTTGTGATATGATATATGTGGATTTTATTACGAAGAAGAAGTATGGTTTGTTGTAGGTCGTGGCGGCTGGCACTACGATAAATAGTGGGGATAGAGAGAAGTGTAATGAGTAAGGGGTATATGATTTCTGTAGTTGGGAGTTGAGTAAGTTCAGGTGGTAAGCGGAATTGTTGATGACTTTATAAAATGAAGAAGAAGTAACTTTGATTGTGTGGAATTATTGGGTTAAGTGTCTTGGGTCATAGATGTGGGGTAAATGAGTTGTGGGATCAAGACTTTTCAGGGAAAAGTCTTGGTTGAAGAAAGGGAGGAAATGTAACAGAGTTAGGAATAGGAAGAAGGGGCAACGAGGTGTGCATAGTCAATAGGGAAGTAGGGCACGGTCAAGCACCATAATATGGGGTAGTTAGGGTGGCTCGTCCTATGACGAGCATCGTAGAAACAAGGTCAGTTGTGAACGACCCATCCTTCGAGATGGACGTATGATTGAACTGGGCAACATCTGGCTTGATTCTGAATAAAGTAATATGAAGCCAGAACCGTCTTGGACTTGTTGATAGTTCATCGTCACTTCGCTGTACTGTTACACGATGACACATATAAGGGAAGGTCATATATATATATATATATATATAATATATATATATATATATATATATATATATATATATATATATATATATATATATATATATAAATGGCAAATAACAGAGGGCCAGGTATAGTAATGGCTTGAGATAAAGATTTATTGTGTGATACTACTTGTTTTCTGTCTAATAGCAATTATTTTATTAATGTCATTGTAGTAAAGCTTACTTTCATTGTTTCTAGTTTGTTTGTTTTTTGTTTTTGTTTTTTAAATTAGAATAGTATGACCTATCATATCGAATGCTTTTCTAAAGTCTTTAAACACCGCTCCACATAGAGTATTGTTGTTAATATTCTGAGGCCAGATGTGTATCTTGTTTTATAGCGCCGTATGACAAGAATATCTTTGACTGTCAACTATAAGTTTGTGGCGAACTAAGTGCTCTAGTGTTGTTTTGTTGATGTGCTTGTCTAGCGGTTTGGATAGTGAGGCTAATATGGAAATTTGCCTATAGTTACTCATGACACGATCGTCCTATGAACCAGCTTTTAAATGAGGATACACTTCAGCGATTTTAAAGGCTGATGGGAAGTGACCTTTGGTGAGACATTGATTATATATGAAAGTTAGTGACTCGCAGATAGCCGATGCATCATAGCGAAAGATCGGATTGCTGATTCCATCTATTCCTGGTGAGTTATTGTTTTTTTAGATTACTGAGATGAGTAAATACTTCAGTGGTCGTCATTAGCGGTATGTTGAAGGGATTGTCTCCATAGCATTTTCCTCACAAATTAATGATAATAAAGGTATATCATGAGGCGCATCAGGTATTGCAGTCTTCAGTTGATTTATGTCGGACTGAAAGAATCTACTGAAGTGATCACATGTAACCTGATTTGATGGTAATGGTTTTGATGATCTGTGTTTGTTTGTCAAGGAATTAATTGCTTTCCATATATCTTTAGTGTTAGTTTTATCTATTATTAAGTTCTTAAAATAGTTTTTCTTTTGAATAACGAAGACACAAACAATAGATTGCACTATTTATTGCCTGGCATATTTCGCTGCATCTCGTCAGGTACATACTGCAGAAATCACACAACTTAAGTGAATTAATTAGATAAATCCTTCAAAATGAAATATACACATGTTCGCACAGTAATGTCGATTGTCTACCATGGTGTGTTGTTCCACACACAAAGTAGTCGATTGTTAAAGTTTGCTGAAGATATAATAATCAACCTTCGTAAGCCGTCCTTGTGCAAGCACAAAGACATGTTAGTCAGTTTAAAATTACCGTGGTAGACAATCGACATTACTGTGCGAACACGTGTATATTTCAGTTTGAAGGATTTATCTAATTAATTCACGTAAGTTGTGTGATTTCTGGAGTATGTACCTGACGAGATGCAGCGAAATATGCCAGGCAATAAATCGTGCAATCTATTGTTTGTGTCTTCGTTATTCAAATTCATCACGGGAAAACATTGTTTTCAGTTTTTCTTTTCCTTTCGAATTACATATTGAACTTTGTTTCTCAGACTACGGTACATGGTTAGATCTCTATTTTTATGTGCCATGTCCCGGTCTCACATAAGTTCAACTACCTGCTGTGTGATCCACAGGGAATTAGTGTAATGTTTAACTAGAACTTTCTTACATGGAATATGCTTGTCAAATACACTTAGAAAGGTCTTCAGCAAGTGGTTCCGGATGCTGGTAAACGTAGTCCAAAGATGAGTTTAGCAAGTCTTGTATAATGACATCTTGATTGAAATTTTTATTATTTCTATATTTTATACATATATGCTTGTGTTTCGGAGTTCCGGTACCTCTTTGCGACCATGTGCAACGTACTGGGTAGTGATCGCTTATTGCATTAATAGGTACAGTACATTATGTGATGTTGTCAGCACATGTAGTATACATGTGATCTATAAGTGTAGCAGATGATTTTGTTATTCTAGTTTCTTTTTTTTTACTAACTGTTGGCAGTTAATGACTCTATGTTGAAGTCAACTAGCAATATTATTTCTTTCCAATTACTAAATACTACATCCATCATAGTGGGGCATTTTTGATACCAGATGTTTCCTGCACTGATGTTTTGATAAAGATAACCAACTACTAGGGGTGTGCGATGTCGAAGTTTAACCTCAAGCCATACATACTCAATTTCACCGGTTCAAAATCTAGCCTGCAGTTGACGTTAAGCGAGTCAGAAATATAAACTGCAATACCCGTCTCTTGTTTCCGATAATGATCTCGTCTTATGGCTTTAAAACCTCCGAGAGCGATGTCATCATCTGTGATGTTACTATTTATTCGACCTTTGCTAACGCCGAACGTGTGAATATTTTGATTGAGTATACGTGATAGTTCGGGTAGATTCCCTATTAAATGGTAAATATTTAAATGTCCGATTATGAGCTCATCATCACCGAGCCAGTGTTCGTACTTATTAGACATTTTAACAATGCGTAATTATACATTTTGAAAATGAATACAACTTACGTCCCTTATTACATTACACACTCTAAAGTACAGAGGTAGCAACACTCCCTGGGGTGAGGAGAACTGATACCACATCTTAACCATGGGGTGTCTTTAGATGGGGTACTAGGTATATTCAATCTACTATACCCAACCAGCCTCGGATACCTATCTCTCTTTCACTCGCCCAAAAGACGTTAACTTATCACACTCAGTCCTGAATGCATGACACGACTCTAGTATCTATCAATGACAACGAAAGTGTGTATTGTACAAATGAGGATGATGATGTTCAGGATGAGATAGACTTAGCGGCTGCTAGTAATGTCCAGACAAAGAAACACCGGAGTAGCTTCATGAAGTATTTGTCATCATAAGAAAATTCCAGTGTAGTACGCCACAAGTCGTAAGTAACAGGCCTCACCGCGTGCATCGCGTCCCGTCCTCCAGCAAATCTCTTCTTCTCAGGAAGGGTGGAAGGTGTTCGTGCCGACTAACCGTTGCCTGGAACCTCTCTTCTAAGCCGACTTTGAATGCCGGCTAACACTGTTTACAATAAGTCATAATTCTCTAGTCGGGTGGACACATGCCACTCCGTCGCTCACCCTCTATAAATCTCGTAGAGGGTCGTGCGTGTGGAATCACCGGCTCAGTTTCTGCGGGTAAGAGTCCCTACTGTCTCTAGTATATCTTTACTCCGGCAGAATCATAAGCCAAATGGCCTGGCACAAATCGCAGATGGTATCTTGTCCTCTCTGACAGTTGTTCAGTCTAATGTTTTCACGAGGAGGCCAAGAACTAGGCACGGATACTTTCCGTAAGGTAAGGTGACAACCACATGAAGTGGCCTTGTTGAACTATAAGTGGTATTGACGTACTCTGCCGCAGTAGACTCTCTGGAGCAGGTACACTTTGAGATTCGTTGAGGTGTCCCCGGACTGCTGACCACGTGACTTGCCTGGGTCCCAATTACTGGACCCGTCACAGACGTTCGACACCTCAATCAGGAAGGCAGAATAAAATTTGGTGAAAGCATCATGTAACAAGCTTGCCATAAGCGAGGTAACCCTCACCACCTCTCCTCAGTATTATGGACTCTTCACACAAGAGTCCAGTCTCGCTCATAAGCTGCTCCCCCATGTAGGGAATAAACTGGGCCTAGGTCCTGTCAGGCCGCTCTTTGAACTGCATCGTCTTTCCTGGACTGGGGTTGATGTAGTACCGTGCTTCGGGTACTCTATATCCAAATCGAGTGTTATGTACATGGCGCACTCTTCATGCAGCAGATATCCACTCCCCGTTCTCTCCTCATGGACTCTTCACACAAGAGTCCAGTCTCGCTCATAAGCTGCTCCCCCGTGTAGGGAATAAACTGGGCCTAGGTCCTGTCAGGCCGCTCTTTGAACTGCATCGTCTTTCCTGGACTGGGGTTGATGTAGTACCGTGCTTCGGGTACTCTATATCCAAATCCAGTGTTATATACATGGCGCACTATTCATGCAGCAGATATCCACACCCCGTTCTCTCCTCCCTCGTCAAGGGCAGGGGCATTTAGTACGGTGTCACTTTTCCTCGCGAACAGCCCCGTTCAGTCGGTCTATTCGCCCATATTATCCTCCTCTCCGGAATCCACTATATATTAAGCTGGCATTCCGTTAAGGCATACTAGCTACAAGACAGATGTGAGGAAAGCCAAGAAGGAAAGCCAGTGGCCGCACCACCATGCGACAACGGCCTTCGACTCAATGTACGACCTTGGAACGCCATCCGATACTTCTGCCACCCCCGAAAGGGATTCCGCCTCGACCGGCCGCGTCGCTAGATACACTACACGCCCTACTATAGACGACGCCGTACTCGACTTCCGGTCTCCCGCCAGTTCAGCCACGCAAACTCCGGCGACATTAGTTTTCAGGAAGCTGGGCCATGTGTGAACTCAAATTAAATGTTTCGCTGCCATGAATTCAGTTAACCCAATCTATATTGGCTGCAAATGATCCACGTGCCACTAGGATGCTAAACATCCCTGTGTTACACTACCTGTAATTTCACAATCCCCAAAAATATTGATTCCAGGCCCACACAATGTTACCAATTCACACATGACCCACTTTCCCGCTTGACGACTGTTACCCGGCTGACTAGCTCTACCGCGGTCCCCGGCTACCGACACAACTCTAACTAAACAAAGTTACTCAACATACCTTCTAATTGCAGTCCAATCGGCATGTTGAAGACTATGTCGAGGTCCTTCCAATCCCCTGAAGACATCATTCGTCGCAGCTTTAAGGACTTGGCGTCTGGCCACTGTGAACAACTCAGCCCAACTGACTGCTTTGTCTGGCGGGCTCTATGAACAGCCCATGTGCGCGACTTTTGCTCAGTCGGTCTCACTGAACTATGCTCACCGTGTCCTGTTTTTCGAATCGTCTAGATTGGCAAAACAAAGGGTGATCATTTCAGAAGGGTACCAGGTCGGATAATCTCAGGTATGCTTCCATTAGACCACACGGCCGAATTACGGCATTTCATGACACAGATAGGCAGTAATACCTCTGTCAATATACAATAATACGTAATACGTTTGCCTTACCTCGTTTGACAAAGGTATATTCTAGGAAATTCTATTATTATTGTGGAATGTGCTAATGCTTGGGCTTTATTTAACTTCCTAATTGCATCTTCCATGTGCTGTTCTAAAACCAATTTAATACAATTATGTGTGTTTACATTAATGTATTTGTCACTCGATGATGATGATGATGATGATGATGGTGATGATGATGATGATGATGATGAGGATGATGATGATGATGATGATGATGATGATGATGATGATGATGATGATGATGATGATGATGATGATGATGATGACGACGACGACTAACTTACAAACTGAATTAATTCAGCTTTATATGTGACACTTAGGTTGCCACGATTGGGGAACATGTGTTACCGAGGGTTCCCTCCACTATTCGAACAGCTGCCAACGATATGTCTGTACCAGAACACCTGAAAACACAATGGCACTTATGTCACAAAACAAAAGTATGTCAAAGTGTGTTGTTATACTCCAAAATCAAAAACATCACCTTGATCATCACATGATGAACCAGCTTGCTTTGACGATACTGTTTTCTCAACATAATATATAAGTGTGTCTGCTTATGCCGCCGATACCATCTTTTCCATCTGTATCTTATCTCGTTATTTACTTCTCCATCATTAACCAATCTCGGAATGTAAATGAACAAATTAGGAAGAGATAGGAAGAAACAGAGATATGGTTCCTTAGGCGAATGTTGCGAATTAATTGAACTTCAAGTAACTACCAATGAATGCCTGAAAGAGGCTAATGAAACTAGACCATTATATACAACAATAAGAAAGAGACGAACTGATTTTTTTTGTTGGGGGGGGCGGGCAATGTAATGAGAGGAGAGGCGTTGGAGAACATCACGACAACTGGAAAGATCGAGGGGAAGAGAGGCAGACCACGAGAAATGATGCTGGATGGTTTGCGACGGTGGCATGGAGGAATATTAACTGCAGATGTTGTAACAGGATGGCCTCTTTTGTTGTGAATGACCACAAGCCCCGAGGTATCCCTGTCACTCACGTGTATACTAACTTCAGGAGTTGCACAGGTAGATACACTGATACTACTATTGTTGACCCACTCTGCACGGTGACAAGTGTCATGGGTCTACAAACCCCTCCTAGATCCTAAACCTCTACCATCTACCCTCTGCCTTGGAACTTTACTCCCAGGCCTCGTCCAATATCACACCTAATAACTGTGTAGAAAACATGTCAACAATTCAATAATTTAATTTACATTATAGACACAAGTTTACACGGAACGTCCTGATAGGAATTTATTTACAATATAGAAAAAAAGATTAGAGATAGAGTCAGAGATGTTTCTGGGTCATCACGAGGTATAGCGGAGGAATTGCGGGTGTTTCCGTCGAGTCGGTCCAGAAGACTCACCCGGGTCTTTTCCAGCACTAAAGTCTGGAACACTTATGTATTGTTCTGCCGCAAGCAACCGGCGGTCAACGATGGGATTTAGCCATCAGGACTCCGATGACTGGACTAAGAACCCACCACTACAACTGCGAGAATTGTCAATACCTATTGTCTCTAGTCTCTATTACTGCTCTTCCTACACAGTCTGGATATGAGATCCTCGACCATGAGGTATCCCCTGATGCACCTGGACAATAGCTGAAAATAAAGTCTGGGAATAATCACTAATTATGTTCAAGTGATGCTTCACCCCTGGTCGGATGACGTCGGTTTTCCACACCATGATTATAAGAAAATCTCTCAGGATACACAAAACACAGTCTTCCATGTGTTTCGGGTGGACTTCTACTCTCTAGTAGACAACTAACTGCAGATATGGCTGAAACTCAAGATTAACTGAACTCCATCTAAGTCTGGTTCAGAACAATGGTATATAATAACATGATGAGTGTCTATACGATTTGATGAAGACGTATCACTGTGAAATCATAAATCTTTCACGTGGCATCTTGTAGAAGGATCAGTGATATTCAACACTGATTTTCAAGCTGAAATGCTCCCAGAACTATGACGTTTTCCCAGCTGGGGTTGTCCTCTGGATCAAGAAAATAAACAACGTCTTCCATTGTAAGTTCAGCTTCAGCGTGGAAGTTATACAACATAAGTTAATTGTAGCCTTCATTACCAAACCTTCGTTGAAGAATTCTCTACCACACAGGATCATGATGGAATTCGTGTAGGCTACCACAACGGTTCAGTGTAGAATTACTGATCCACACACAGGCTAGGTCTTATGTATCATCACTGCAGACCTCATACAACAGGCATCACCTGAGAGGTAAGAGCAGGCGGTGAGAACACTCAGTACCAACTCGGATCCACATGCTATCATCCACTGAAAAATGTACTTTCACTATAACGATTTAGGATATGCCTAATTAGGGAATCATCCATAATAATTGTGGAAGCATGCTTAGACATCCAATGTTTGGGAGTCTCTGTGGTGAAGTGGTCAAGCCGTTTGACTCGTGCTCCGAAGGTTGTGGGTTCGATTCCGGGCCGCGTCCTTCGGTTTACGAGTTAAATGTTACGGAGACTCCTGTGGGTCGTCGCTAAAAGCTACGGAGTTCGTGCTTTGTGCGACGCTTTCCGTGCTGCGGAAAGAGACCGAGCCATATGGGATAAAACCGGTGCAATGAAGTCGACCCTGTCGACTTTTAAGCTACTTTAATTATTATTTATTATTATTATTAAATATATTATTTAATTATTAATTAAAATGTATTATATATATATATATATATATATATATATATATATATATATATATATATATATATATATATATATATATATATATATATATGCCAGTCAGGTCTTAGTCAGATATGACTGAGCTACCGTATGACAGTAGACGGTACTACCTGCTTTCTGTCAGCGCCGAATGTTGGGCGGCGCTTACAAAACCCGACACCCCACATTGTGCCTACGGCTTCGGGCGGAAGAGTGCAATTGGGAGGGTACTAGCCTTATCCTGGTGCGAGGAAATGCAACCCAAAGACAAAATAAGTCATGGCAGGGCAGACCAGGCCCTAAGCCTTGGTTGGCAGCTGGTCTAGGATCGAAGCTCCGACAGGCGGACAGTTAGAGCATTGCTTTGCTGATCCGGCAGCTTCTGCAGCTTGTCTTGTTCCAGATGTATAGGTGTTAACTTTCCTCTGGAGTGTACTAGGCAGGCCGAGAGAGGGATCATGCTGCATGGGCAACACATGGTTTCTTTATTTTAGCCCAGGCTTTGTGCTATGGAGAGAAATGGAATAAAGACAAAGGAGAAAATGATTGCAGATAAAGCACACACAGAGCGTGAGAGACGTAAGATGGTGCAAAATGGTGGAAATGACCATGTTTTCACATGCACCTACTGTGGGCAAACATTTGCAGCAAGAATTGGCCTTACCAGCCACACTCGCCACCGCCATGGATCGTAGTTATTGCCATATGACAGTTATTAAGCCTTTTTGAAGCACAATGTACCAAACTATCGTCTCTCAAGACGGAAAGGTGCCAATGATGATGATGATGATATATATATATATATATATATATATATATATATATATATATATATATATATATATATATATATATATATATATATATATATATTGATTACACCGCTGTTATTACTTTGCGAGCCACTGCTGTCCTAAAATAGTATTTGAATATGTTATATATCATGGGCTAACGTGGCTATGGCTCGACAAAGGGAATGGACATCCTATGATCAGATTTGTGTCCTAAACCTGCGACTGGCCTAGCAAGCCGACAAGGGATCGTCACACTGCTCGTAGAAAAACCTGGCGATGTTAATGGACTACGAGATAGATCAGTGATTTAACAAAACATAGGCACAATGAACGTGTACGGTTTTAATAGTAAAGAAGAAGAACTTATAGAAACATTAGCAGAGAGGAGATTTGGACTCATTGGAATATGGGATACCAGAATAAACGGGGAAGGATGCAAGGAGATCCGCCACAGCTACACGTTTGTCTACTCTGGTGTGGAACACCAAGAAAGGGCAAGCCACGATGTTGAGATAGTCATTGAATGACGGCTAGCATGAGGAACACTAGAAATAATATATATATATATAACAGAAAGAATCACAACAGTAAGAATAAAAGAATAAACAAGTACAACATATGTACAAATATTCACACCATTTTATACACACAAAATAAATGAGCAAGACTGCGAGGGATTCTCGAGGGCATCCATGACATGCTATATAAATTAAATAAGCAGGACAATATCATAGTTATGGGAGACTTCAATGCAAGACTACGACATAACACAGAGGGCATATAAAATATCATGGGGCAATTGGAGACCAACATAATGAAAGAAATGATAACGGAATTAGACTGATATAGCTCTGCAGCCAACACGACCTGTATATAACAAACACATTCTATAAACACAAAATCTCTTAAATATACATACCTTGTATAAATGGAACGATATGGATACTAAAGGCAAAACTGATTTTATATTAACAAGAAATAACAGAAAGTTAAATATATTAGATTCAAGGGCAGTGTCCAACGTAATTATAAACACCGACCACAAAGCAGTCGTTGCTACAATAAGAACCATCATAACTAGAAAGCAAATACCAGGAAATGCATCCCTTGCTAATCAGTACACTAAAACACCCTCAAAGAATAGGCAATGAGGGAAAATTATGAGAAAGTGTCAGAGTCTTACTTAAACTACTTCTGACTCGCATTTCTGACAGAGGCGAAACAATTACACGCATTCAAGAATTACACTCTTTATTCACAAAACGCTTCCCATGGAAAAACTCCCAGAAGTTGCGCCCTTGGCAACTCGCAATTTGTGCAACATTATTATCACGGTGTCCTAATTATTCATGAGAAATAATACAATATAATAGCCTTGGATGGCTCTCACACTGTCTCTGCTCAAACACAGCTCGCTTCGCAACTTAACCACGCCATCAATATTACAGTTACTTCACAACGCTCACAAACACTGCCCTATGTCTGTCCGTCTCGATGTCCTGAACCCGTCTGACCAATACCGGTACGTTTGGGCAGATCACGGCTGCTCACAGTTCGTGAGACCCGTGACGTGCGGTGCGGTGTGATGCGGTGACCACAGGCGCCTGGTTGTTTGTTGACTTGCACTCGGCGACACTACTGCAGGATGCCTGCCGTGACATGTCACCTGTTTATCCCTGTCGTACAGGGTATTGGGTCCCTGACAGAAAGAACTAATTGAAATCTTTGTAAAATTACCTATAGAAAGAAAGCCAGTGGAAGAAGAATGGGATCTTTTCAAATCAAGCAATTTAAATACTGCAAAACCACGAAAAACGCACAGCACGGATAAAGAACATAACAAGTTAGTGGAACGCAGAGGTAAAGAAAGCTGTAAAAGATAACACGGAAAAATATTTTTAAAGATGTGATTGATAAGCAAACAGGAAGGTGAAAATATAAAATATAGAATAGCGAGAAGATATGTGAATAGAATAGTAAAGAGAGAAAAACAAAAAGACTGGAAAAGGGGGGGGGGGGGGAGTATGGAGAAACTCTAAACAAAAACTACAAGGAGACAACACAAACACCTACAAAAAGATGAGTGAAATGAGAACCAGAGGAGAACCCTTTGACCCAACTGAAATAATTAACAGCGAAATAATATGGAAACAGTAGGCCTACTTCCAACAACTTCTCAACATCCCTTCAGATGTCACAGGAATTCAAGAAACTGACACAGATGCCACCGAAGAACTAGAACCAGACATACAGAAAGAAGAAATTACAGACGCCGTCAGATTAGCCCCATTGAACAAATTACCGAGACTAGATGAAATACCCAATGAACTAATTAAAGCAGCAAGAGAAGTAGGAACAGCATGGCTCCATACACTATTCAGCCATGCATTGGTAGAACAAAAGTTGAGTTGAGTTGAGTTAAGAACCGACATCACTGCACTCAGGACATTATCATACGTGCTTAGGCCCCTCGTTCAACAGCCAGCGAAGAGTCATACTACTAATCGTTCCCACCGCCATCTGATTAAAAGTTCTCCTTGTCTTCCCTCTTAGTTTTGAGATTCTTCCAGAACCCCTGCCGATCCCCCGCAATCTCATTCTTTCCACATATGGGTTCTCAATCTGTTCCTCAACGACCACCTCCCCCTTGTCCATAGGCAAGATATCACCAAGAGGTGCATTCCCTGCTAGCCTATCAGCCTGTTCATTCCCCCGTAAACCCGCATGGCCAGGGCAAAATATCCATACAATTCTCACAATCTGTGACCTCTGAAGCGACGAGAGCCATTCCACACGAAACATTTCTTTCTCCACCTTGCTAAGGATATTCTTTGAATCCGTAATGAACACAACGTGTGTTGCAGTAGTCTCCTCTAGCCACCGGAATGCCGCTGTTACTGCCTTCACCTCCATTCTCATGCAAGAGGTCGTAGTCTCATATGCCAGGCTCTCATTTTTCGAGACTCGTCCACGGGAATATCGATACATGATGCCCATAAGCCGACACTCTCCCGCTCTTTTACTTCACCTCGACACAGCAAGGTACAGGAGGAACGTGATGAGATTAAATGATATGAGATGCGGGGACTGAAAACAATTATACATGTAGTGCATTATTTTTTTCCTTTCAGTGCAGTGGCTTTATTTATGAAACCTCTGTTATTACTTTCCGAGCCACCGCTGTGGTAAAATAGTCCCAGGAATATGATCTAAGCGAACTGAAACACATTTATACATGCCTGGATTATTTTCGCCTGCTTTGACTTCGAGCGTGGTCAACACTGGACCTATGTCTGCATGTGGGCCAGCTTTCCCTATTACCAGGGTCCTTCGCCATCAGCTGAATCCACTTCAGCTTCTGAGGTACTTGTAATTTACGTCCCCATGTCAAGGACTAAAAGGTTAGTCCATCTGACCGATGTAGGGTTGAACCCGCTACCTCACCATCCGCCCACTGGAAGATCAAGAGGAAGCTGCTTATCCATTCGGCCATTACATGTCACATATAATATACTCACCAGATGCTTGCTGTTTTCTTGGAGATAGATATGAACATGGGCATATCTTCACCATTTCTGGACCACAAAGTTGTTTCAAGTACAGATGTGATCAGGGAAATGTCACCTTAATAGAAGAGGGTAAATGGGTTGTTCTATTAACTTTTGCTTTCGTTCATCATCAACAACATCAGCATCATCATCCGCATCATCAATATCATCATCATCTTCAAATGTTGCCGACAAGCGTCGTGGGAGTGAAATAGTTGACGTATAAGCACCATGTGTGACACTGGATAATGTCATACTGTGTAATCGTACACCACCTTTAATATCATCAATCCATTTATTATCGGTCATTTCGCGGACATTGATATATTGTATTGTTTCAGTAAATGTGGTAGTCGACATATACGCAGACTTGCATTTTGCCATTTGATTTCGATTGATGTGACTATTCCGCCATCAACTATGATCACAATACCTAAATATTTAAATTCTGGAACTTGTGTCAGAGGTGTACAGTGTATCTGTATATTTTCTTGACCATGAGACATGCATTACTTCGGCACATGGACCTTACCGTTCCCTAACATGTGGGATAGGCATTTGAACCGTTAATCACTAGAGTGTTTATGCTTCTAGCTACGGGTTGCAGTTGCATTTTCCTCATGTTGGACTGGTAGTGTATGGTTCCGTCGCCTTGCTACTTGATTTGAGAGCGTGGCGCGAACTGTGAGTGTGAATTTCGTTTGGAATGTTATTACTTCTGTCCGCGGTTGTTGTAGTGTGAACTGTATGTTTCGGAACAATAGGCGTCGGGCCTGTCATTTTAATTGACTGGAATTGCTTTTTCAGTTCAGAGTGATTTTATCGGAGACTCATGGGGGTCGTCGCTGGAGCTACAGTGTTAGTAGGTTTGTGCGTTTACATTCCAGCGGGCGTCCCTGCGAAAGGGTCCGAGCCATATACGATAAATCCCGGCAAACATGAAGTCTATCCTCTCGACGCTTAACTTGTAACGGATAATGTGTGGCCGACTTGTTTTCTTAGTGACTGCCGCTTCCATTGACAGTGAACTGTATTTTACGTGGAGGGTTTTTGTGTTGGCATACTGACGGTGGTATTATGCACAGTGTACCTGTGCGGGCTGTTGGCTTGACGAGACTCCTGTCTGTTCCACTTTTCACATAGGTCAGTTAGGAGTATTTAGTGTGGTACTCACTGGCACAGAAACGGAGCATAATGGGGACGACCCGATGCCGCGAAGTTAGAACCGCGACTAACTAATTAACTAACTTCGGACATATACGATGATGTTTGTCCATGAAGAATGATGTTGACCATTCATTTCATGCAGTGAGGTTGAAAGTTCGGAGTCGTGAGTCGGTTTGGTTCGAAATGTTGTTTGACAGTGTGGACAAAGAATGCTTGACGTTCCAGGAGAAGGATCTCCTGCAGTGGTTTTTTGTTATTGTTTGTTTGTTTCTGTTTGTGTTGTGTGTTGTTTGTACATCCCTTTTTTCACAGCTCTTGCAGTCCTGTTGGCTTTACAAGTGACTACACACTTTCGTAATGATGAACACCACGAATTTCGGACTTTGGCAACAGTCTCTCAAGTGTTGTGATCATTTCCACCATTTTTTATTGAGATTTTCAGTCTTTAAAGCGTTTCCTCTGGTCGCCTTTGGAGCGTTTACTAAAACGTAGCTCGCCGAAAAAAATGTCTTAGGGATTATGTGATCTGGCATGCAAGGCCAGCAAATTTGATTCTTCATTAGTAGAATTAGTGGATACTGGGCATGGACGCTCTTTCCAAGACTTCAGTGTCTGGCGTCTTGTCTCGTCATTTAATCTTCAATAGCTTCCTATGTCAGAGTATGTGGAAGTTGATTAACGTCCTGGAGAGTCGCTGGTAAACAGTCCATTGTTCACAAGCACATTGCAGTGTGGATAATACGACTGCCTTGTAGACTGTTAGCTGTGTTTGCAGTTTTCACTCATTTCTGCCCCTGCCATTTTTGTACAATCTGCCAAAGGCCGCACTGGCCGTTGGGATTCTTGCCTTCAATTCAAAATCAAGTGTTGCAGCTTGTGACACAGTGCTGCCAAGATAGGTGAATTTGTCCACAACATTTAGTCTATGACCATTCACTGTGATATTCTGTTCGTTTTGATTAATCCATGGAGCTGGCTGGACATTGCTACAGTCTTCTCCAAGTTGATATTGAGCCCAAAGTTGGCACAGCCATGAGAGAAAGCTGAAACATTGTGTTGCATGTCTGCCTCTGAGTTGGCATAAAGGGAGCAATCGTCAGCAAGCTCTCTGACGGTCTCGCTGATAGTTTTGGTTTTAGCTTTTAGCCTTCTGAGATTGATCGTTTTTCCATCCATCCGGTAGTTGATGTCTATTCCAATGTCATTGTTTTCGAAAGCTTTGGTCAACATAGCTGAAAACATACGGCTGAACAGTGTTGATCCCAGGACACAGCCTTGCTTCACTCCATTGGTGACAGGACATGGCTCAGATTATTCGCCATGTTCATGTACTCTTGCCTGCATACCATCATGAAATATCCGCACTATTTAGACAACCTTTAGTGGACAGCCATATTGTGCCATAATCTTCCACAGTCCTTCTACGCCGACTGTATTAAAAGCCTTCCGAAGATCAATAAAAGTGGAGAACATTTCGGAGTCCTGTTTCTGACATTTCGCTTGCAATTGCCTTGCAGCGACCTAATGCCAACAGTTCCTCTATCATTACTGAAGCCACACTGATTATCAGGAAGAAGACCTTGATCGAGATGGGCTAAGAGGTGATTAAGAAGAATTCTGGCGAATATCTTTCATCCTACTGAGAGCAAAGTGATGCCTCGGTGGTTGTCTCAGGATTGGCGGTTTCCTTTATGTTTGTAAAAGTAGAGTGTTGACGCGTCTTTGAGATATTGTGGCATTGTCTCGTCCACCCATATGTTTGTAAGGACTTGGTGAAGCTGCTCTATCAGAACCGGTAGAGCTGCGTTGTGGATCTCTACCGGGATGTTGATGGGCATCTTTGTTAATTTCCACTATGGCTGGTAAGTCAGCAATAAGACCATTAGTGGGGACTTGGGGAAGACAGTTGATGATTTCGTCACTGATGAAAAAGGTTGCATTTAAAATGTTCCTAAAATGTTCTGCACAGCTTTGGGGGATTTCTTTTTTATAGGTGACTAGAGTACCCCCAATTGCACTTATGAAGTGATGTGGGGCCACAGACCGCTTTTAGTGAGTCGTATAAGTTTTGCAAATCATGTCTCTCAGCAAAGCCTTGCATCTCATCAGCTTTATTGCTCAGCCGCCAGAGGTTCCGCATGTGCTAGAGTCTCTGCTACATGCCTCTTAGAATATTGTTGAAGGCATCTTTTTTTGACATCAAAAATATGCCTGTTGAGAAGGTGTTTCTCAGCCAGCAGTTGGTTGATGACTTCGGAATTTTCATCGAACAAGTCTCTATGCTTTCGGAAAATGGGAGGGGAGGGGATGGATCCATGATTTATACATCAGTGTTGTAGATTGTATCCTTTAGTGCTAACCACTCTATTCCCGTGTCTTGTTTAACTGCGGCACTGGGCTGGAGGCGGTGCCCCGACATATTTACAAACGACAGCGCAGAACTTTCTTCCTATTTAGGCAGTAACATTTAGATTTTTTATTTTTTTAATTCTGTTCACTTTTCCCCTTGAGGATGTTGTGGTGGTGTGATGCGCATGCTTATTTTTGGGACAATCAGACGATAATCTGACCAAACATCTGCACCACACATGGATCTGGATGTCACTCCTCCTGACGATGGCATAGTCAATGAGGTGCCAGTGTCTCGAGCGAGGTTGCATCCACGTGCCCTATTTGTCGTTTAAAGACGGACAATTGTATTGGTAATAAGGAGTTCGTGTTCAGCACAGGTCTGTAGGAGAAGGAGCCAATTTCTGTTACAATTTCCGACTACGTGCTTACCAATAATGCCACTCCGGGAGGCGGTGTCAATACATACTCTAGCATTGAAGTCCCAAGGAGTACAAGTCTGTCTCCTTTGGAAACAGATGTTAAGACATTGTGCAGGTCCTCGTATAACGTGCGCTTGAATTCACTATCATTGGTCATGGCTGATGCGTGGACGCTCACAATGGTTGCATGCTTCCTTCCGTTTACCAGGGGAAACTTAATGGTCATACGCTTGTCGTTTATAGCCTTAGAAAATCCAGCTGGTTTGCCAAAGAAGACCGACTTATGGCAAATCCACACCGGACTACGTTTTTTTTTCCCCTTTTCCTTCCACTCCAGAAGTTTGTACTTCATAGGTTTGGCCATCGCTTACAAGGCTGCAATGCCGATGTTGTACCTGCCCAACTGTCTCCGAATCAGTGCTGTTCGTCCCTCTTGGCCCGACACGCCTTCTCTATCTAGTACATTCCAAGATCCGATCGTTAAGTGAATCAATCAATCAGGTAGTGTCTCCGCAATGAAGGTTTTCTGCAATAGATTTCCAACATTGTCTGTCTCTCGCCTTGACTGTACATTCTGTCAGGCTGATGTTCGTCCATCTCTTGATGTTATATTCCCACTTGTATCGTTTTCTACCTCTTGCTCGCTTGCCTTCAACCTTGCCTTCCAGTATAGATTTTTTAAGAGTATCATGTCTTTTAACGTGGCAAAAATATTTCACTTGCCTCCTCTTTATTTCTTTCACCAATTCTCTCTTCATTCTCACTTTTTCTAGGACTTATGCATTTGATTGTTTTTGTTTCCATGAAATACCACCTAATCGTCTGTATATCCACACACATCCCCAGGGCTTCTATGCGACTTTCGAGTTGCTTGTTCAATGCCCAGGCGTCCGCGCCATACAGTAGCGTTGAATATACGTAGCATTTGACAATTCTCATTTTTAATGCGTTATTACTCTCTCTAGATGTTAATACTGATTTCATGACGTTGAAAGCATTTTTGGCCATTCCTATTCTCTTTTTTATTTCCATTTCAATTCTGCCATCATCTGTTATTATATGTCCACGATAAGAGCAACTTGTTACTTGTTCTAGTATCTGCCCGTTTACTGTGATGTTCATTGATGACCTTTCCTTTTCACTGCTAATTATCATTTTTTTTTTTTTTTAGATGTTTATATCCAAGCCAAATTCTGCACTGTGTCTGCTTACTTCTTCCTCTAGGTCTTGAAACTCTTGCTCACTTTCTGCTAGTAACTCGGTATCGTCAGCATATCTAAGATTGTTTCTGATTCTTCCATTGATGTTGAGTCCAGGCATTTCAACTTGTTTAAAAATTCTTTCTGTGTATAGGTTGAATAGAGGTTTGGGCTCATCCCTGCTGTACACCTCTTTTTATCTCTATAGGCGACAAATAGTTATTTCCGTATCTAATGGACACCACTTGTTCCCAGTACAAGTTACTAATAAGTCTGATGTCCTTTCCGTCTGCTCCTATATCTTGAAGGCACGTAATTAGTCGTTCACACTGTACTCTGCCAACAGCTTTCTTGTAGTCTATAAAACAAACATATATACTTGTTTGAACTTCTATATATTTTTCAATTAACATCCTCAAACAGATAATTGGTTCTCTGTGTCGTAGTATTTCCTGGGGTGAGGGAAGCATACTATTACATCTTAATAACGGGATAGATGCACTCTGGGAATACAATAAATCTCAGTCTACAGACCCCACCAGCCCTTGGATTCCTGTCTCTCTCACTATCAACCGATGGACAATACCTTTTTCACCTCTCATCCAGAACAGATGACACGACTCTGGTGTCTACACATAATGACTAGATGATATAATGTACAAGAGGATTATCAACAAGGGGAATGTTCATGAGAGAATCCTGGCCACCGCCAGGCGATAGAAGAAATGGCTATCTGGATTAGTCTCAGGCCGTCTCACTCATCACTGCACACTGGGTACGATACCACAAGGTTAAAGAGGTCACTCATCTGCACACGTAGCGTGGAATGTCTCTGCCGAGGTGTAGACTCAACTGGAATGACTAACACGTCAAGGTGGTGACTCTTAGTTGCGGTGGTACGTGATGACTAACATCCCTGTAGAAGTTCTGAAGGCCTGTCATTCAAGCTTCACTGGTAATGGCCTGTGCTAGACAACGGTCCTAAGAAGCCACCATAACATTTACCACACAGTTAACAATGTCAAAGTTCTGGAAATAGACTGGTGGTCTCTAATGGGATCAGGATGGGTATAACTGGGCCTATAAGCACAGAAAGTTGGCACAGTTCCAGTGGACTCTGTCACTCAAAGTCAGTACTGGTAGCTCGTGACCCTGTAATGAAGGTCACCAATGTTCCTATTACGAAATGGTAGACTGTTCCCGGAACACCAGGCCATCCTGAAATAAAGGGTAATGTAGTTCTTCTCTACCCTTTGGCTAGTGGGTCACCATGTCACAATTGCTCACAGACAAGAGGACACGATACTCGCCCGTGAGTAGCCATCATAATACTTGGGGACTGACTGAAGATCATTTAGCGGTTGAGACGGGACTAGACTGTGGCGTAGTGACTTCCCAGCTCGTGGTGTGGTGTAGAAGCCTCACTTCACGTCACATAGGTAAGCCAGTCATTGAGCAGCTTTCACCAAGTCCTCTTCCTCTGGTCCCGTCACGTAAGTCTCTCAGAAGATAGAACCTGCCAAAGACAACACCATGTGTGAATATCGTGACACAGACTTACCCCCAGCGGTACTCGTTACCTATGTGTACTCAGCATAGGTCGGTGTCCCCATGACCCGGCCAGCAGCCTCACAGACCAGGATCCACTGCCAAAAGTGAACTAGGTCTGGGTCCTAACAATTGCTGGCTGAACCGTCCTCCGTCTCTAACCCGTCCCAAGGTAGGGCTGCGTATCTGGTCATGGTGTCGGCGAAATAATTCTGTCCTAAAAAGACTTCTAAGGACACAATATACCAGGTTAGTAGGTTAAAAGTACCTAGAGACAGAATGGCCCTGAAGGAGGGCCGGTGACCACCGAATTCCCCTCCCTCGGAGGTAGCCCCCTCTCCCTGTTTCTATTTTATGATTACCTACTATACAACAGGTTTTCCGGAGCTCGAGCTTTGATCCAGGAATTTAATAGATGATACAGGGAAATCCCCCTGTAGCGGAAGTCCACATCCCGTTCCCTCCTCCCCTAGTTAGGGTCAGAGCATTTGGAACGGTGTTCAGCTGGCTGTGACCAGCTCTGTCGCATTCCCCAGTTTCTCCAGTGTCAACCTCTCGAGAACCAACTGCCTATCAAGATGGTGTTCCGTTACGGCAACCCATAACATAAAGAGTAAGCGGAAAGTCCAGCAAAGCCAGTGGTCGCCACACCAAAGAATTCGAACTTCGACACCCGCAAGGTCCTTCGAATGACCTTCGACACGTCCGGCGACCATCGCATGGGTTTTGTCTAGTTCGGCCGAGTTCCCTGATATCTCACTCGACCTATGTTCTACAACGCCTTCGCCAACTTCCGTCTGTGTCGACTACGTTAGAGTTCTAAGGCCGCCCAGGAGTGAACTCAGACTACTAACACTATTGGGCCTGTCCTAAATTTCCCTAACTACTTGTAGTGGTGATAACACGCATTCACGCACTTGTACAATTGTAATGTAAAACCAGGCCTACAATCCATCGTGTTCAACTAGCCTGCAGTGTTAAGTTAAAACACAAGCCCACAGGTTCACCCCTGACTGACCTTTGTGAGCCGGGCGGGACATGCGGTCGAACAGCTTCGGGTCAACGCGGTATCGACATACATTATTTATCTAAATATGTTTAACGTACCTTACGACAAACTGTGCAGTCATAATTGAGGAGCTCCCGTCCCAACACTGAACGTTCTGTCAGTTTTCTTCGACAAACAGCAAGACACTGGCTTCCTCTTTCCCATTTACGAATTAACACAGTCGTCGAAACACACCTTCTGGCTCGCAAGGCCCTATCTCAACTGAGCCTCTC
This sequence comes from Cepaea nemoralis, assembly GCA_014155875.1. Classification (NCBI taxonomy): domain Eukaryota; kingdom Metazoa; phylum Mollusca; class Gastropoda; order Stylommatophora; family Helicidae; genus Cepaea; species Cepaea nemoralis. Next base: position 185,290 of record JACEFZ010011666.1, read on the forward strand.
TTTGTTCTGAGCAGGTTCTTGCGCATGCGTTAGCGGATCTGGTTGGGTTGAGCTTTCGTCACCCGAACAGTCTAGAAGTCAAGGGCCACCAATCGCCCTTGCGTGGGGTACATTAATACCTCGGTTGTATCCCTTCGACTAGATCGGCTGTTCTACTCTTACTGAAAAAGGGGAATTGGACTTTTAGGAGTTTTGCTACGTGAATTCTCAGCAGTTCCATGACACTCTGGTGCCGCTGTTTTTGCGGAACCGAAATTGTTCTTCAGCTACTTCTTCATCTATTTTATGTTGAATTCTTTCTTGTATGACCTTGAGCAGTATCTTAGTTATGTGGCTTATTAAGCTAATAGAACTGTAATCCTCACACTCAACAGCTCTTGGCATCTTAGGTAGTGTGATGAAAATGGATGTTTTCAAATCCTTGAGGATGTACCCAGCATTATATATATATCATTACATAATTCTGTGATAGTTCCAATGCCAAAGCCGGATAAGGATTTTATCATCTCTGATGTTATCTTGTCAGGACCTGCAGCCTTTCCTTCTTTCATCTTTTTAATAACTTTTTCTTCTTCAGCCGTTAATATGTTTGGTCCATCTTGAGTATTATACAATGTTGGTCTATTGACCCTGTTGTCCCAGAATAAATTTTCTGTGTACTCTGTCCATCTTTTTATCATGTCAGTGTTATTAATTATAATTTCTCCATTTTTTCCTCTTATACAACCGTTTCCTGTTATATTGTTTTTATTCTTTGTAAATCTTTTCATATGTTCATGTAATTCTTTCGAGTTGTGTTTTATTTCCAGATCCCCTGTTTATTTGCAATGTTTCGACAGTCACTTTTCTTTGGCAGCTCTGCACATGTGACGTATTTCGCTATCTATTACTATATACTCAGGAGTGTTCTTTGCTTTCTTTCTTTGAGACATTTTACTCAAGATTTCATCGGTTATCCATAATTGCTTTTTCTTATTAATCTTCACTGGCAAGGTGGTATTTGCAATCTCAATACTGGTTTTTACACTTTCCCATTTTGTATTAATTTTATCCTCGGGATTTTCACGTCGATATTGCTCCATACTTTCAATGATTAGCCCATCATATCTATTTTTGACTTCAACTAGGTATAGTTGACTTATTTCTGGTTTTTCAATGCCGATATAACTACTTGAAGTGTCTTCCATTTCCTTTTTCCTGGGTCTTTAAGTTTTATTTGTAATTTTAAAGCTACAGGATTGTCAGCAACCGATGTTTCAGGCATCATAGGATTACTTCTCTCGCACCACACAAGGAACTTGCAAGTCGTGTGAGAGGAAATGGATGATACATTTTATTGCCGTTGGCTCTTTACATTTACAACACAGTCGCTATCAAATCACACACAAAGCCACAGAATTGCCTATCACTAGTTTCCTAACCCTATTGCTAATCTCTATCTACTTGGCTACAAAAAATCTCCTATCGACACTAAACGGTGCGCTCGCTAAGAAGTCAGTCCCCCGTCTGACTTTCCTACTCGCGTGGCTACACAGCACGCGGAAGGACCTTGTGCGTCCTTCGGCTTTTTGCGTGCTGTCACACTCAGCACGCTTATAGCAGCCGTCTCCTATTGAGTGGCAATCCACTTCTCCGTGGCTATCACGTAGGCGTGATTCTGCCGTGACCAGAGTACTAACTATCTGGTCGATACCTCCGTGTCTCATGAGAGAACTAGTTCATAGTCCCCCTCCCTATCATCTACCCTGCCCTTATACCGGGGCACTATGTTACCTCTAATCTACTTGAGGTTGACCACTCTTCCCGGTGGTCTTCTATCTTGAGGCAGACCTCAGACCTCTATACTTCAGTCTTTGACACACACCCTCCCCTCCTGTGTTGCGTCATCAACTTTGACTCATTGGTTATGACGCAAGAGGTTTCTAAAAAAATTAGTGTATCTAATTTTTGTCAAAGACTGCTGATAACCTGGCTTTGGGTAACTCAATAGACTTCTACTGACTATTGTCACAATGTAGTATCACTTTACTTGGCTACTGGCAATCGCCACAAACTTGTCTGGTTGGCGTGAGCCCTCTTCTCAGTCGCAATATTATATTTATTAGAGGTATGTCTGAACCGGACCATTGTCTTATAAGACCTGCCCTCAAATAGTAAATTAACTCACTACCCATACAAAGTTGACTTTCTTAGGGTCAACACATGAATTGCTTCATGTCCCCCATCTAATATTAAGCAACCATTACACAAGCTGTGTGCGAGAGGCTTTACCTATCTCGCTTCCGCGTGTAAAGTTATCTTTCACTGTTAAGTTAGTGTTTCGTTGTCTATTATGTCCCCTGACCCGGAGTTATCTCCCTTTGATCTACACAAAATGTATGCAATTTACATGTGTGTTTTTCTGGTTGTTTGCGTGTTTGGATGTAATTAATAATATAATCTACATTCTAGCGTGTGTATCTATTTATCATGTGTATGTAAGTTAGTTTTCAAGTGCCATAATTCGGTTAAATGTGGCCACAAACAAGTGTATAACACTAATTCGTGACTACGTTTCCGTCTTATGAGACTTAAAATATTTTTTTCTACGATCTACACTAAACTACACACAACACATTCAAGACAGCACATTTTCAACATCGAAAGCAAACATCTGACGCAGACAAAAAATAAAAAGTCGCGTTGAGCGGCAGAAAAAATCCGCTGACTGATCTCACTCTCTCTTGTATAATTTACATTTGCTCTCACTTTCACACTTCTGTCACACATCTTTTACCCTCACAATTATTTAAAAACCTTGGAGTGACACTGTACAAGTTTGGCTCAGTTTGACAAAGTTGAGCTTAATGACTGTGCGTAAATTGCTGCACGAGTCATGTATTTACAAACTATTTACATGTAAGAAAAAGGGTTGATGGTTTGTACCCTGGTATTAATGACTACATTCTACTGAAATAATATTCTAAATACTGAAATACTAATATTAGTTCTATAAATATGTATTTAATGTTTTACCTACTTTAATCTAGTTTAATGGAAGTAATCTAACTATTTAAGATGAAATTGATGTGAGATGAGTTATGTAACTAACTAAAATGGGTAATGTGAAATGTAATAAATTATGTCCCTTTCTAACATGGGTAATGTGAAATATAACAAAATTATGAATAATGTTTTTAAATGAAAAAAAATATATGATTGATATTTTTATTCTAAATGGTGTAAATGATGTATGTTTATTTGTATACTCCTTTCATCCTATCCGATGTAAACTAATCCTAATACTACATGAACACGTTTGTTAAATGGACTGGTTCATTAAAATGGAATGGACTCAAATGAAATGAAACAAAGTGAAATGTAACAACCTAAATGGTACTATTACTTTCTAAACTTTTTATCCTAGTTTATAATTAGCTGTTATTACGTTTAAATTACTATCCTAATCTACTTGTAAGCTAAGTAAGTGGGTAAATTAATGATCTATCTAAATTATTAAAAAATGAAAACTATTATATTTCCTAAATCTAAATGTATCTTAGAGTGACCTAATCTAACTATAATTTATCACTATATTAAAACGTTATAATACATATCACAATAAGTCTATATATACATGGTATTCAATTACCTCAGGTTAGTCGTTGCCCTAATGTTCAGAAATTGCTTTCATTGGCATACTATATATACACAATTGTCCTGGGTATATTAAATACATTACACAGTCATACTTGTGCCCTATGGGTATTGCACTTGTAGAGTTCGCTGGTGTCGTAGACAAGTATTTTCGTGTCTGTTATTTATGTACTGTTCTGACACTGTTTTTCCCTGCTTAACACAGATGATTCACCGGAACACATATGGAGCTTAGTATGTAACGAGCTGTCTCTGTACACATGGTGATATACTTGTTCTCGGAGCACAGTTCTTATTTTGCTGTCTACGGACATATGGTAGTTCACTGTTCTTAGTACATAGTTCAGAACATAATGTCTCTGTATTCGTAACATATTTCACATAGGATATTCTAATGTACTAATTTAACCTCTATTACTCTACATTCTCATGTGGATTCTCCGGTATTTCTACCTCAGATGGTCGACTAAGGGTATCAGCCAGAATGTTGTCCTTACCCTTAATATGCACACCACTTTGTATGACCGTGATTGGGGAGTTGTCAGTCTGGACAACGAAGTGAACACCCGCTAGAAATCGATGCAGCTTCCTCACCGCATAGATGACGGTTAGGGCTTCCAACTCTGATATGGAATATCTGGACTCAGCAGGTGTGATCTTGCGGCTCACGTAGCAAATCGGATGGAAAATGCCATCATAAAACTGGCCTAGTACTGCAGCGATGGAGATTCTGCTGGCATCTGTCCTAAGATAATAAACGACCCTAGGATTAGGCAAGCGGAGGATTGGTACATTACTAAACAGGATTTTCAATTTTGACAATGCAGAAATTAATAATGCATCTTTGACATCTAATTTTACAGATGCTTTTAAAACATTTGAATATACACTTGTAATTTCAGCTAAGTTTGGTATGAACTTGCTATAGTAATTTACTAACCCCAAAAGGCTTCTGACCTGCTTCTTTGTTGTAGGCATGGTCAGGTTCATAATTTTGGTAATAATTCTATTGTCAGTTTTTAGTTGACCTTGTGAAATGACATGACCCAAAAAATCAATTTCTTTTAGGCCCAATTCGACTTTGCTCGGTGTGACAGTGAGACCGAAGAGTCGCAACCTATCGAAGACATGTCTTAGTTTCAGTAAGTGTGGTGTCCAGTCATCTGTATGGACAAATATATCATCTATATACGTCACTGTATTCGTCACTCCATGAAGTAAATCTCTAGTTAAGCGTACGAAGGTGGCAGGAGCGTTTCGAAGTCCGAAAGGAAGAAAACGCCACTCGTAAAGTCCTAAAGGTGTTGAAAAAGCAGTAAGATGAATGGATTGAGTCCGCATAGGGACCTGCCAATATCCCTTAGTAAGATCTAATTTAGAAAAGATTTTGGAGGTGGACATGTCAAGAATAAGATCTTCGCAGGAAGGAATTGGTTCTGCGTCGATCTTAGTGACGTTGTTGAGCTTTCTGTAGTCCACACACAGACGAATTGTGGAGTCTTTTTTCTTAACTAGGACGATTGGAAAGGAGTACTCAGATGTGGATTTCTGGATAATCCCACTAGCTTCTAAATTAAGAATTTCCTTATTTAGACCTTCTCTATAGCTGAGTGGGATAGAGTACGGCCTGCATTTGATAGGCTTAGAGTCCGAAAGAAGAATGGAGTGCTCGATTCTGTCCGTCCTACCTGGAATGTCAGAAAATATGTCTTTATACTCCGTCACTAATTCTAATAATTGTCGTCGTTGACTGTCTGTTAGTCCCTGTTCTATCCGTATGCTATCTAATGTCGCAGTTTTGTCTACAATAGGAACAGGTAGTTCCATTCCGTCGTCGTCTACCTGATTCAGTACGGTGGTGGTGCTAAGTGCGTATTCTGTAAGCTCACTAGGTGTATGGATATCGTCGGATTTGCCAGTCTCGCTAACTAGTGTAGTTGCGTTGTGTACGTCTGTCGTCTGATCACTAGGTGTGAGTGCAATGTGTTCGTCTGTCTCTACTTCTGTCTCTTATCGTGAAAAGTAAGGTTTCAACATGTTGACATGAAATATCTTTAAGTGTCCGTTTATCGATATTTCATAGTCAACATCTGAAATTTTTCGTACCACCTTGAATGGCCCTTGCCATGAGGTCAATAATAAATTTCGTTTGTCTGGAAGTAACAGAAGTATGTCTTGATCTGGTTCAAGATCAATTGTTCTCGCACCTTTGTTTGCGTATTGGCGGTAGATTTGACCCTTCCTCTCCAAAGCTGCCTTTGCTATGATACACGATTTCATGATCTTATCTCGTGTTTCTGTCACCATTTCATAAGGTGTTTTTGGGGTTGGAGTTTCGATGGAATTAGTTATTACCTGATGATAAATGGTTAGGGGTCCACGTGGGTTAGCCCCGTATACTAATTCAAACGCTGAGAAACCCGTGCTTGAATGGGGGATCTCCCGATAGGCGAACATCACTGTTGGTAACAGTGTATCCCAATCAGCTGGGTTTTCTGCTGTTACCTTAGCCAGCATATGCTTAAGATCTCCGTTAATCTTCTCTACTATCCCATTGCTGGCTGGATGGTACGGTGTTGTAAAATGCTGTTTAATCCCTAACATTTTTGTAAGGGCTTGCGTTGCAGCCGATATAAATTGAGTTCCACGATCGGATAAGATGGTACGTGGAAATCCGAATCGTGAGAACAAGTGTAGAAATGCATTGGCAACGTCTTTGGAGGTGATGTATTTCAAAGCTACTGCCTCAACCCACCTTGAACATAGGTCGACCATCGTTAATATGAAGCGATTTCCTTTGCTGGACACCTGATTCAGGGGTCCAACAATATCTACCGCCACACTCTCAAATGGCCTAGAAGCCAGTGTAGAAGGTTGTACTTCAGCTGTAGGATGTTTACCCTTACGTACTAGTTGTTGACAGACATTACAAGAACGACAAAATAATTTTATATCATTACAAAAACCTGGCCAATAAAAATGAGCCTGAATTCTGGCCCTGGTTTTGTCATATGCAAGGTGACCAGCAAACGGTGACTCATGTGCAATCTTTAGCACAGTTAGGCGGTGTTGTACAGGTAACACCGTTTGCTGAATCTCATGGTTACCAGTTGTATAATACCTAGTAAGAATGCCATTATTAAGTCTAAAGAACCCTGATGCGTTTTTTGTCACTTTGGCTCTTTCTTTCAATAATTTTAAATATGGAGACACACTAGGATCAGCTTTCTAGCTGTTCTATGAATTCTTGTCTGGTGGTATCATCCGTGCTAGTTGGTGATAGCAACAGTAGTCTCTCATCTTGTAGTGTGTCTTGATGTTTCATAGCGTCTGCTATGGTTGTTGCATTAGCTGCATTTAATTTTTCCCATGCAGCTATTTCATCGCTAGTACATTGTTTCAATTGGGGTAAGCAACCCAAAATTAAATCAGTACAAGGGTTGTCAAGTATTGCACAAGTAAAGGTACCAGAAAGGAAAGGAGTGTTAATACGGGCTTTGGCCAAAGGGTAAATTTCAATGTTACCCGAAAAGGTTCGGCATTTGACAGAGTCACCTGTATAATCATCTGGACTCACCAGTTCCTTTCTAAGACCAATAAGGGTGCTGCCGCTGTCCAGTAAACATTGGCATGGTCTATCGTTGACCATTGCATTGTGGAACATCAAATTGCCTCTGGAGGCTAATGCTGCATTTACACTCTCAGTTGAGAATGGTACTGTATGTCCACATTCTAATTTTCCGTCTGCATGAAATTGGTGACATCGTTCACAACTGTCAAAGCTTAACATATCGTTTACACAACAGACATCTTCAGATTGGTTAACAGGTAATTCATTTTCAACTTCACACTCAGTCTCACTACCACTATCAGAAGATGTATCAATCAAAATAGCATTGTTGGCTTTCATACGTTGGCGGCCCAGGCACTTATTTGAATAATGGCCGTAGCTGGAACAAAAGAAGCATTTGATTGCACGCCTGTATGCAGATCTCTTGTTTTATTGCTTCTTAATGACATTCTCAAGATGTGCCGGATAGTTAGGCGATTTATCACACATAGAATAAGTGTCATGCAAACGTTGACAGTAGATACATTTTGACACCATTTTTTCCTATCTTTCTTGTCGACTCTATGAAATGGTTTTCTATTACTCTGATAGTTTTTAGAATGGTCCTTTACAAAAGAAACTATTTCAGAGTCGCTATTTGAAGTCTTAAAAATATCTCTATTTGAGGAAAAATATGCAGAGCCTTTCTTTTCAAATTGTTCTATGGTCTCAATGTCTGACTGCTGCAGGAATTTAGCAAAAGGAGATGGTATAGTGGATATAACTTTATCCATGGCTATTAAATTTTTAAGTCTGTCAAAGTCTTTTCCTATGTTAGCTGCATTTAGCCACCTATTTAGTACACTTTGGACATTTGAGACGTAATCAATGAAAGTCTCACTAGGCTTTGGTTTTAAATTTGAGAACTGAACCTGATACCCAGGGGCATCAAGTAAAAAGTGTTGCATTATCCTATCATGGATGTACTGATAGTTAGATCTAAGATCAGTTGGTATTGATTCTATCACTTTAAGGGGCTCACCACTAAGGTTCTTCATATAAATCATAGCCCACATCTCTATTGGAATTTGGTGATATTTAAACTGATACTCGACATTTTCTGTCCAGGCTGATATGGATTCTTCTTTACAGAATGGTTTAATAATATTTTTTTATTTATTGAACTTGTTTTCTTCTTGTTGACTTTTTAGTTTAGTAGCAGAGATCTCTACGTGTGAGTCTACATCCATACCTTTCATCTTTAACTGTGTCTCTGATTCCACTTGTATTTGTTTTTCCTTAACTCTTGCCATTTCATCTATCTCTTTTTGCTTTAGTTCTTTCTCTTGATCTAATTGCTTTTGTTTTAATTCTTTTCCCTGATCTAACTGTTTTAGCTTAACCTTCCTATCATGTTCTAACTGCTTTTGTTTTGTTATCTCAGCTAGTTCTGCAATCTCCTTTTGATGTTGTCTTTCTTGTGCACGTTCATTTCTCTCAGTCTCTTTTGCTTCTTTAAATTTTTGGTCAGCATATTGTTCTAGCTCCTTTCCTGTGTATTGTAACTCTTTACCTGCTTTTATGAAATCAGCTAAAGTAGCCATGTTGTTGGGTAATTGGCTAGTGTTGACCCGCACTGAGCTCTTTAATCACTTATTTATTTTAGATATGTTATGTTTCTTAATCTCTGAGCACTACAAATTGTACTCTTAGTTTATACCCTGGAAAATTTTATCCTGAAAAACAGAGCACAAAAATATGCTAATGCATCACACGCTGATAAAGAGATGCATTATTAATCACATTGCATGCCAAATACGTTGAGTATACTCATCTTAATGTTCGAGAAAATCAGGCACAACGTTTGGCAACTCAGGTCCCCTCGTTTGGCACTTCGGCATACACACGAGTTACTTTTCTAATCAGCTGTTGTTCACCCTGGTTCACAGAGCAGCAACAATTAACAAATTGCAAACGACATATAATTTTTGACAATTTGGTACAATCACAATGACATGCCCCCGGACAAATACAATGTAGTTTAACTAATATTAAATGTCAATGTCCTGTCTTCGTTCTACTGTTTTATGCCTTTCGTTCCTAATCTAGTTTAATCTATGGAAGTGTTGTGCAGACCAAGTTTAATTTGCATAGCCAAAAGTAGTGCCATCGCGACGGTAAACAAATAGGAAAAGTACGAAAAAAATTCAATAACTGCTTTAAATTAAATATAAATATAATAATAATGTTTAAATAAATAAATATATTCGTTCACTAACTTAAATACACAAATAATAGTTAATATAAAGCACAGATTCAGGCGGGCAGCTCGCAACTTGTTCTAGTCTACACACGTCATCAGTCACTGACACAAATTAAACCTTGTAATTCACTACTAGTAACCTTAGTCTAGAGCCGTGGGTAAGTGTATTAGCTTGAACATTTGTCCAAGCCACACTTCTGACACCACATTAATCCTAGCCTGTCAGCAACCGATGTTTCAGGCATCATAGGATTACTTCTCTCGCACCACACAAGGAACTTGCAAGTCGTGTGAGAGGAAATGGATGATACATTTTATTGCCGTTGGCTCTTTACATCTACAACACAGTCGCTATCAAATCACACACAAAGCCACAAAATTGCCTATCACTAGTTTCCTAACCCTATTGCTAATCTCTATCTACTTGGCTACAAAAAAACTCCTATCGACACTAAACGGTGCGCTCGCTAAGAAGTCAGTCCCCCGTCTGACTTTCCTAACTCGCGTGGCTACACAGCACGCGGAAGGACCGTGTGCGTCCTTCGGCTTTTTGCGTGCTGTCACACTCAGCACGCTTATAGCAGCCGTCTCCTATTGAGTGGCAATCCACTTCTCCGTGGCTATCACGTAGGCGTGATTCTGCCGTGACCAGAGTACTAACTATCTGGTCGATACCTCCGTGTCTCATGAGAGAACTAGTTCATAGTCCCCCTCCCTATCATCTACCCTGCCCTTATACCGGGGCACTATGTTACCTCTAATCTACTTGAGGTTGACCACTCTTCCCGGTGGTCTTCTATCTTGAGGCAGACCTCAGACCTCTATACTTCAGTCTTTGACACAACTGTGAATTACAAGTTTTATTTGTAATTTTAAAGCTACAGGATGATGGTCAGAGTTGATATCAGCACAAGGGTATGTTTTGTCATTTTTAACATTGTTTTTAAATCTATTTCTAATCATAATATAGTCAGTTTGGTTTCTTGTTCTATCTCCATGGCTTTTCCATGTATACAGTTTCCAAGGGTTATGTTGGAAATATATGTTGCAAACAATAAGATTGTTTTCTTCAAAAAAGTGTATCAGCCGGTCTCCTCTGTCGTTTCAGTTTCCCATACCATATTGCCTTACTATCTGCATATATTTATTGTTTCCAACTTTTGCGTTCATGTTTCCCATGACAATTAGGACATCTGATGATTTTACAACTTTCAGTGTTTGTTATAGGTCTTCACAGTATTCTTCTAGATGTTCATCACTATAATTAGTTGTTGGAGCACATGTCTGAAGAATTACTATGTTGAACGTTCTTGCGTTAATTTTGAGAAGTATCATCCTATCTTTATGAGTCCAGAATCCACTATTATTTTTCTCTAAATCTCGTTTTACTAAAATTATTACGCCTCTCTCGTGATGATCTTCTCCTGAATTAATGAATACGTAATCTTCTCGTCTTATATAACTTGTATCTGTCCATTTAGTTTCAGATACGCCTATGATATCTAAATTCATGTTTTTTGTCTCTGCAATAAGGTTATCAAAATTCCCTCTGAATATAAGGTGCGTCCGTTCCACGTACCAATTCTCAGACTTCTTCTACTTTTCAGGTAGGTATTGTCAGAATGCACCCTTTCAAAAGAATTTGGGATGCCTTCGTCATTATGCACTTCCTTATTCACTATAGGAGCTGGGACGCAGAAGTGTTTCCAAGGCACCAGGGCCGGGTTATATACTGGCCAAGACCTATTGACGCGTTTTCGTCGAGCGTCCTGGGCAACAGGTCCCTTCGGGGTCCTGGCTAAAGTCAGCAGGATCGCCGATTCCTCCGAAGTCGGAGAGTGTCTGTCTGTACGGCGAGGAACCACCAGTCTGCACACCAATAAGCCAGACATGGAACAACGGATACTCACGCAAAACTCAGGTCCTGTATGACATCACACTGATGTTGGACAACAGGATGCCTTCATCCGACATACAGGACTTCGCGTTGGAGCTCAAGCCAATGAACACAAGCAAGCAAGCAAGCAAGCAACTATAGGAGCTGTCTCTCACTTGTAAATATTTACAACAGGCTCATCTCCATGTGATCAAGAATTACCCGTATCGCTTTTTTCTTGTTGTTGAATTACAATTGCTGTCTTTAGGACATTACATGGTTAGGTCCCAATCTCTTCCACTATGGCCAGCTATGTTCACTCCTCACGGGTGCCACACACTCTGCTGTTTTGCTTTCGAAGCTGTTGATCTATGTAGATGCATGCGCCTTCTCCACCGTGCCAGTGTTAAGGGAATACGGTTTGCAGTTTTTGCTTTACCTTTTTTTAAATTTGGTTATATGTCGACAACGGTTATAAGGTATCCACCAACCGCGGCCAGCTGGTTAGATAAGAATGGTGCACCTGTTTCTAGCCCTTTCCTCACGCTATTTAGACGAGCAGTGCTTTCCTATAGAGGTCTGCTCAGTCGCTCAGGGAGCTGTCGAATCCCTCTGCTGCTCTGGTCAGTAGAAGACGACCGTATGATCTGAGCCGTCTGTGTACAGGTCTGCGCCATTGGCTGCCAGCGTATCCATGCCTGTCGCTGGCCTATCGTTACAGGGCCTAAAAGTGATAGATGATGTAGGATGAAGAATGCCTTACGCGATGAATTCAATAAGAGTAAGAGTTGCGAAATTCTTCTCTCTCTCTCTCTCTCTCTCTCTCTCTCTCTCTCTCTCTCTCTCTCTCTCTCTCTCTCTCTCTCTCTCTCTCTCTCTCCTGAGTTCATCTGAATCCAGTGGCAAGACAAATCAAGACGACTGGAGACAAATACAGATGCAGTGGATGTCCAGGGCGTTCTACGTGCATTGCCGTGCTCATTACTGTCCACACCACTTTGCTGGTAAACGCCATCTTGCCCGTTGAACCATCAATGATTTCTTCCGCGCAGTCTGTCGAATGATGTCTTCACATGCTGGGTTAGCATACCCTAGTTTACCAATTGGTTTGACGCCGAATTGCTTATTCTCGCCTAGTTATGCCGGCCTGACTCAACCGTTGTCCAGGGCTTCGCATGCTGACAACTACAATGAGACACATTCGTAAGCTGGATGACAGACTTGGATCAGTGGGGAATGGGTCATGGAAATGGCCGGACGTACTTACATGCATAGATACATACATTTTCAAAATTATTATCTCTAGCTACCATCTTGAGCATTGGCAAGCGTTCATCATCTCTACACAACGATAACGTTTGCACCATTCTACACTGAGCTCATCTACTGCCATTGTGAGACGTCAGATGGTGTGTGGTGTGGAAATGTCCATGTGACAACATGCATCAATTATGGACGAACATTTACGCGCAAACTGGTCTGTCCAATCATATTCGCTACCGTCATTTGCTGTAGTATGTATGCCTCTTTGAAGCACCATGACAAACTGTCAAGCCGGGCAAAGTGCCACTACAGTAGTAATCTCAATTATTATTTCAGTTTGTAAAGATATGGCACGACACCATTCTCTTGTTACAGGATGTGTGTTACTTGGCAACTGTATTGGCAAGGGAGACATGGAAGAAACAGAGTGTAGAACTTTTGCCTGCGTGCAGACTGAGGGGACCAGTAGCGACTACAAGATTGCTTTTACAAGAGCACGTAGGTTACATGTATGTCTGACTCTTTTTACTTCTGTACACTGAGCTGACAATGAAATACATAAAATCTGGCGGGAAAATAACCAAACTGGGCTGGAGATGGGTCAGCACAAAATGATCTTCTAAGTGGAGGAGCGGGAAAGTACATAAAATAACCAAATAATAGTAGGGACACGGCCAGAATACCAGCTAGTAAGTGCTGCCATAACTAAGATGCTGACATCCAGGCAATCAAGATAGCAAGCAGAGAAATAACTAAATACCAGCCATGGTAGCACACCATGTAGTGTTATTGATAGTATGCCAAATCAGTACTTGATGCGCTCCTGTCTGGGAAATTGCCAGTACTACGGTCACTACTTTCTGAATTTTGCAGCCAGCGTAAGTGTAAGGTCACAATACAGTGGAAACAATCTCACCGTACAATACTTGGAAACGGGAGATCTTATCGATTAGCCAAGGAAGGAGCACAATAAGATCTACCTGATGTGCTCCTTACATATCATCATCAGAAAAGGATGATAAAATCAGCCGGAAAGCCACCGAAACCTGCTCAATACAACGACCACGTTATGGACAGGAGAGAACAAGTTATTATTCTTCATCCCAGAAAAGGACACAAATGATTATGCAGCCACCTACATACAAAAGTCAAGATTGATAAATATGTCACGTGCACATGTGGATTAGTGAAGCAGACAGCAGGTCACATACTCCAAGACTGATGAAAATGCAATAATCTATGCGAAACTTCTGGCCTAGAGAAGTGATATAGGAAGATGAACTCCATGGACACCTGGGTGAAGTAAACCAGACATTTAAGTTCATGCAAGAGACAAAATTGCAGTTATAGAAATAAAGCATGCGATCGAAAAAGAATGCATGCATGCATGCATACATACATACATACATACATACATACATACATACATACATACATACATACATACATACATACATACATACATACATGCATGCATGCATGCATGCATGCATGCATGCATAGCATACATACATACATACATACATACATACATACATACATACATACATACATACATACATACATACATACATACATACATACATACATACATACATACATACATACATACATACGTACATACATACATACATACATACATACATACATACATACATACATACATACATACATACATACATACATACATACATACATACATACATACATACATACATACATACATACATACATACATATTGTCGCTTTTCGTCCCTAGGGGGAAAGTGGTACCAACAAGCACACCTTTTAATTATCTTTGCCTAGGTTTCCCTCTGCTGGTGGACCTTTGTCTACATCCCCCCCCTTTTATTTTTAAAGTCTTTTAATCTCTCTCTCTCTCTCTCTCTCTCTCTCTCTCTCTCTCTCTCTCTCTCTCTCTCTCTCTCTCTCTCTCTCTCTCTCTCTCTCTCTCTCTCTCTCTCTCTCTCTCTCTCTCTCTCTCTCTCTCTTCAACAGACAATACCCCCCATTCACTTTCCTTCATCACATACCTCCACTAACACAGGTTTCGAACAAAATGATAAAACATTTATTGCAGAAAAGTGTCAGTTGAGTGTGCAAGGTAGGTTTGTGAATATATGTGATGTGATCTATCTTGAAAGTGTGACAGAATATACGTTAGGATCATTATCAGAGTTTGTCATCATTATACAGCCATTCAACCTCACAAAGCACATAACGTAGAATCTCTCACCCGGCTGATGCTCTCTGACTGATGATGATTTTTCATCCCATTCTGTTCTGAAAACTCGTAAATAATATAGTATCCACGGATTTATTTTTGTTAGTTTTTGTCAGTCATATCACATGTATACATCCGTTCAATGGGAAATTATTATAGTTCAATGAATATCTGATCATCAATGTTTGCTTCACTTACCTAGGGCCCTTTAGTTCTTCACACCCGATATAACGGTCGATAATATATTCCGGGTATTAAAGAAGATAAACACATATTCAAGCACATATAGTCTTTCCACTGCAGTTTATCACTTCATTGAGCATCTCACGTAGAGTGGTGCAGTTAGTTTCGTTGGTCATTTTTTTCCCACATTAAACTGACATTTGTGTTTAACATGGTTCACAGCTTCATATCATTGATTACTTCGCCCTAGTCTGACCGATTACTTCTGTTCAGATTGGTAACCACTTTCAATGTCAAGTGCAGGGAACCATGTTGAGTAAAACAACAGGCTTGTGAGAGAAACTCAACAACGACCTATGATATGTGAATGTAGGTAATTGGCTACATTCAGAAAGTAATCTCCCTAGATCATACTAGAGTTATACTCTTATATAAGACAGAATAGTCAGCACTCTACCCTATACAAGGTAAAAGAAAAACACGCTAAAGCAAAGCACATAAATCCTAGTATAGACTTATACTTCTGACTGTACAGACACCTTACTCTACACAACTTAAATCACTCTTCAGCCTAATGCTGTCGACTCTCTATACTACGTTTACACACGAAAATCCCTATGCTAGCTTTTTATTCTACACACACACACACACACACACACACACACACACACACACATATATATATATATATATATATATATATATATATATATATATATATATATATATATATATATATATATATATATATATATATATATAATCACCTTATTTACTAATTCCGGCCTAGAATTATACCACTTAATTCCATAAAGGAAAAGTGCGGGTCGACTTTACACAACCTAGACTTAGTGATATATATTCAATTTCGGCACTCAATTAACTCCACACCCGCCTATTGTAAAGGCAATCTTCAACTGGTTTGTAAAACATTAAATTCAGTCCAAAGTTATTGGCTGGACTACGTCACTTGTTTTGTTCTTAACCCTCAGCCTTTGTTCTCTTTCCTGCGTTGATTGATCTCCGTACATCAGTACTGATCACCGTCTTTAATAAAGACGATCTCCAGTTCCATCGTGTTTCTCCGTTAGATTAAAGGACCTCGTTCACAGCAGGTCCACGCGATCAAACTGTTTGATCCTGCTCCGAAACTTCCCTGAGACCACGAGCTTTACGTTCCCGTCTTTCAACAGTACGGCGATTGTTTGAAGTAACGATCGTTTCCCTTTAAAATATTACAGGACCGTCACTTTCTCACTTAACTGTTTCGTCGTTTAATCCATCAGGATCGTCGCCTGCCAGCCATATCATGACATAGGCCCCCTATTAAGAGAGTTGACCGCGTCGACTCTTACTCCCTGGAGGTTCGATCTGGAGGGTCTTCCTCAACATACACTTCTTCCTCAGAAGTTGGGTGTCTAGATAGAAAATCTGCTCCTACATTCTCCCTCCCCGGGATATACTCCACTGTGAAGATGTACGGCTGCAGCAACAACGACCACCGCATCAACCGTGCGTTGAGCTTCTGCGATGTAGCTAGGAACATCAAGGGTTGATGATCTGACTGGACCGTAAACTATACTCCATACAAATATGGTTGAAATTTTTGTACGGCCCATACGAGTGACAAGCATTATCTTTCAACGGTAGAATAATTTTTTTCATCCGGTAGAAGTTTCTTACTGGCATATGCTACAGGTTTCAAAACCGAAGCGTCTTCTATCCCTTCTTGTAACAAGGCTGCTCCAATTCCAATCCCACTCGCATCTGTTCTTAGCACAAATGGTTTTGAAAGGTCTGGGAGTTATAGAACTGGTTTATTCACCAACGCCTCCTTTAATTGACTGTAGGCACCCTCGCATTCTGGCGTCCATATAATTGTATCTGTGAGTCCCTTTTTTAAGGTTTCTGTTAATGGATTTCCCAGTTCGGTAAAATGTGGGATGAACTTCTGATAAAACGACTGAAATGATCTCACATCTTTCTTCGTCTTTGGCCATGAAGCTCGTCTGACTTTTCCCAGGTTCTTCTGCTCCGGGACAATTTTCTCTGGAGTGATAGTATGACCTATAAATTCAAGAGTTTGGTAACCAATCATGCACTTGGTTGGGCGCGTTAAGCCTTGCTTCCCGGAGCCTATTGAGAACTCTCTCCAATGACCCCAACTGGTCATCTAAGCTGTCACTAGGAAGCAGTATATCATCCATGAATGAGATAATGGACGGATCCCGTAGAGGATCTATCAAAGCTCTCATCATGCGAGTAAAACACACTAGGCGCATTGCTGAGTTCAAAAGGCATGACGTTGAACTCATAGTGTCCACTGAGTGTATTGAAAGCCAGCAGAGGTCGAACTTCCGGTTTGACCGGGATCTGATAATAACCCCTACTCAGATCCACTTTAGAGAAGTACTTTGCCTTATGGAGCCTGGCGAATAACTGGGTTGGATTCGGCAAAGGTTCCACCTGAAACTGGGCATGACTATTCAAGAGTCTGTAGTCAATACACAACCTGTGTTCTCCACTCGGTTTGCGTAACAATACCACTCAAGCATTATATGGGGATGTGGATGGCGCGATCACATCATCCTCCAACAGTTTCGGTATCTCCTCCTCCAAAGCCTTCTCTTTAGAAAATGGCACTGGGTAGACTTTTTGGCGGACAGGATCTTGCGTTGTTGAGGTCATCTCGAACTCGACCAGCTCCGTCCGTCCTGGTTGATCCGTCAGGATCTGCTTATGGGATTTTAGAACCTAGGTAATCTTTTCCCTCTCCTGGAGAGTCAGATCAGGGTTCACCTGCACCTCCCGATAAGTTTCCTGGTGCACTAGAAGATACTCTCTGCCCTCATCTGGTCCGGTTTCAGTCTCCACTGCTACCGCCATTGCCATGAGATGGGCTGCTCCGTCACCGGTTCTCTCTTCATATTTCCTCAAGAGATTAATATGGAAAATCTTCGACTTTCCCAGGATCCGGATTTGATAGTTGGTTCTGGATACCATCCTTTCCACTGGCAATGGTCCCTGCCATCCTATCTCCAGTTTGTTTGCTCCCGTTGGGAGTAGCAACAAGACTTTTTCTTCCACCTCAAGAGCTCTGTCTCTAGACCTACGGTTGTAGTACTCCACATGTCTCTTTCTGGCTTTTCTCAAGTTTCGAGCCGCCAGAGCCCAGCCCGTTTGAAGTTTTTCCTTCAGTTCCTCCACGTATTTGTACGAGGAGATCACTTCTTCTGACGTCCCTTCCTCCGTCCAACTCCTCAACAAAGCTTCCAATAGTCCCTTGATTGGTCGACCAAACAGCAGAGTAGCTGGCGGTACTCATGTTGAAACATGTGGCACTTCCCTATAGGCGAAAACGGCTGCCGGGATGTATTCATCCCACCTATCAGGTTTTTCCTGGGCCAGTTTCCTGAGCATTGTCATCAACGTTCCGTTGAAACGATCTACTTGGCCATTAGCTTGAGGGTGGTAAGGACTGGTATGCATGTGGTTGGAGTGGAAAACCCCAAAAACCTCCTCCATGAGTTTTCCCACAAAACTGGGACCCATTATCCGTCAGAATCTGATTAGGGAAGCCTAAGCTTGTAAAAGCCTCAATTAATGCATCAGCCACTCGTTTCGAGTCAATGGTTGGCAATGATATGGCTTCATCCCACATTGAACAGCAATCCACCATTGTGAGGATGTACAGATTCCTCTTCTTAGTCCTAGGAAGAGGACCCACGATGTCGATGGCTACCCTCTCGAAAGGAGAGTTAATAATGGGCATTTCACCTAACACCACCGGCGCTGTCCAGTGTTTCGGTGCTACCCTTTGGCACTCAGGGTATGATTTTACATATCGACGCACATCTCCAATCAATCCTGGCCAATAATAGTGGCAGGAAATTTGCTGCATGGTGGCGGCCATACCCATGTGTCCGCTGAACGAAATGGTATGCCCCAACTGAAGAATTTGGGAACGGTAGGCTTTCAGGACTACCAATTGACCGTGTAAGTTGTCTCCCCTTCCGGCTCTCCGGTAGAGTAGCCGTTTCTTCATGTAGTACTGTCCTCGTTTTGGGTGGAACAACACTTTTCTGCAGCTTCCTATAGCACGGACGTAAAGTAGCATCCTCACTCTGGACAGTTCGCAACTCCCCTGGCATTGGGTTTGAGACCCTTGTCTCTGCCTTATCCGTTTCCTTCTGAGAGCGTGTCTGCATAGCTCCCATGTTGATTGGTTCCTCGGGAATTCCCAAAAAGACATATCGACAACCGAGGATGACGGGAAATATGGGATCAGTCAATACCGCGGCCTTGATTGTGCCGGTGACGTATCTTGACCGAATCTCCACCTGAGCAATGGGTAACTTCATGGCCACAGCACTCTTTGTCGCAGGCTGTATCTCCATGGTCTCCCCTGTGAGTTGTTATGGGTATTCCAGATCAGCAGAAATCACAGCTTCACCGTCCAGTCCCGTATCGTATAAACATTGGACTTGTTGGCCATTCACCTCAATCAACTCTACCACCAGTGGTTTCCTTTGGTTTGGAGTGTCTTCCACATCCTCGACCTTTTCCTTTGAGTCCTCTTTAGATTCCCCGAGGCATGTTGTGAAGTGGGTGTCATTTGACTTGAATCTGCAGTCTTTAGTATTATGTGTTTTCGACCTGCAGTGTTTGCACCATTTTCCCGTTCAAGGTTTTTCCCTTCCGGACTTCGGTGCGATCTCTTGGTTTCGAGTTTCTTCGCCGACCTCAGCCTTGTCGGTGACAATCTCCTTAGGAGTCACTTGGCATGCCACGCAGTGAGAGCTTTTTGGTTTCGATCTGCAGTATTTTGTGTGATGAGAGGGCGACTTGCAGAATGAACACCACTTCTCAGACCACGGTCGTTTTGGTGGAGAATTCGAGGTGCTCTTGTTTCCTTCCTTCATCTTCTCTGAACTCTTCGTTGAAATCTTCACATAAGGTTCCCCTTTCTTGTATTCCGCTTTCTTAGATTTTTTTCGGTCGTGTTTCTCCTGGCCTTTGGTGGTTTGTGTACTTGGGTCCGCAGCCTCCCCATGCACCTCCACGAATCTCTCCGCCAACTTATTCACCACTTCCATCCGTCCTGCTCCTTGTTCTCCCAAGAATGTTCTGAGAGGTTTCGACATTTGCTTTCGCATCTGGTCGACTACCATGAGCTCTTCCAGACTCTCGTAGTCCCGCTTGAACTCTGCCAAATCTATTCATTTTTGGAGGTATGATTTCAGCCTTAAACTGTAGGCGGCGAACAGCTCTCTCGGCTCTATTTTTGCCGATCGAAACTTCTTCCGATACGTTTATGCTGTGATCTCATAGTGTTTCATCAAAGCGGCTTTTAATTCTTCATAGTTGTTTTCATGTCCTGGTGGTAGGCGTGAGTAAACATCGAAACCGGAACCTCGTAATCCCTGGGATAATTTAAGATTCCATCTGCTTCTATCCAGCCCCATAGCCACTGCCATGGCTTCGAAGCGATTCGCGTATTGGTCAAATCTCTCTTTAGATTCCTCATAAACAGCTAAGGGAAACTTCATGGCATGGTAACCATGTCCACACATGTTGGTTGAACCATGTGAAGATGATCCTCCTTCTGCTCCATCTGTTTCTCCCTTAGTTTGTGTTTTGAGTTATAGTTCTCGCATGCGGTATTCATGTTCTCTTATCTTGTTTGCCTCTTCAGCTTGCAACCTCTTGTTGTCCTGTTCCATTTCCATTCTCTTGGCGGTCTGTTCCATTTCCAGTCTCTTGGCCTCCTGTTCCATCTTTCTGAGCTCTAGCTCTGCCTTTCGATCTTCTCTTTCTGCTTGACGACGCTCTCTTTCTACCCCCTGTATATACTCGGATAGTGTTTGTCCAGACAACCCCACCGCTTCACCTCTTTCCCTCAATTCTTCCAGCTCTAGTTTATGAGTGGCCATAGTTAAAGAAGGTGAGTCAGCAGGTCGAGTAAAGAGACCCTAAGACAGTTAGTAAGTACTCACTATCTAATATAAATATCTATCTATATATTTTTATATATCTAGATCTATATATAACTATGACACCACACAGTACACCACAAACAATCTCTCAACCACAAGAGTAGATTCAGGACTAAGACTTAT
The DNA here is from genome assembly GCA_014155875.1 of Cepaea nemoralis. NCBI lineage: Eukaryota > Metazoa > Mollusca > Gastropoda > Stylommatophora > Helicidae > Cepaea > Cepaea nemoralis. The sequence continues at coordinate 206,404 of JACEFZ010011666.1, forward strand.
GTAGACGTGTAAAGTGTCAACAGGTATGTGATGTGTCTTACCACCTATCCACATTCACCCTGTCTGGATCTTTAATTTCCCGACAATAATATCCCCAACAGCAATGTGATGTAGCCCAAATATATAATGCAATATCACTATATATCCCCTGGACATGCTCACATTTAGTCACTATATATGTCCCATAGACGTGCTATTATATAAAGTCACCCTATATATAAATATATCTTGGACGTGCTCTCATTTAAAGTTACCATATATCCCGGACGATCCCCCATTTATGTCGCTTGCAGTCCTCGGGGGGAAAGTGGTGCTTACAAGCACACCTTTCAATTATATTTGTCTAGGTTTTCCTCTGCTGGTGGACCTTTGTCTACACCCCCCTTATATTTTTAGTCTTTTAATCTCTCTCTCTCTCTCTCTCTCTCTCTCTCTCTCTCTCTCTCTCTCTCTCTCTCTCTCTCTCTCTCTCTCTTCAACAGACAATACCCCCCTTTCACTTTCCTTCATCACATACCTCCACTAACACAGGTTTCGAACAAAATGATAAGACATTTATTGCAGAAAAGTGTCAGTTGAGTGAGCAAGGTAGGTGTGTGAATATATGGGATGTGATCTATCTTGAAAGTGTGACAGAATATACGATAGTATCATCATCAGAGTTTGTCATCATTATATAGCCATTCAACCTCACAAAGCACATAACGTAGAATCTCTCACCCGGCTGTTGCTCTCTGACTGATGATGATTTTTCTTAAATCACTCTTCAGCCTAATGCTGTCGCAACTCTATACTACGTTTACACACGAAAATCCCTATGTTAGCTTTTTATTCTATATATATATATATATATATATATATATATATATATATATATATATATATATATATAATCACCTTATTTACTAATTCCGGCCTAAAGGAAAAGTGCGTGTCGACTTTACACAACCTAGACATAGTGATATATATTCAATTTTGGCACTCAATTAACTCCACACCCGCCAATTGTAAAGGCAATCTTCAACTGGTTTGTAAAACAGTAAATTTAGTCAAAAGTTATTGGCTGGACTAAGTCACTTGTTTCGTTCTTAACCCTCAGCCTTTGTTCTCTTTCCGCGTTGATTGATCTCCATACATCAGTACTGATCACCGTCTTTAATAAAGACGATCTCCAGTTCCATCGTGTTTCTCCTTTAGATCATACATGCATGCATACATACATACATACATACATACATACATACATACATACATACATACATACATACATACATACATACATACACACATACATACATACATACATACATACATACATACATACATACATCCATCCATCCATCCATCCATACATACATACATACATACATACATACATACATACATACATACATACATACATAAATACATACATACATACATACATACATACATACATACATACATACATACATACATACATACATACATACATACACATACATACATACATACATACATACATACATACATACATACATACATCCATCCATACATACATACATACATACATACATACATACATACATACATACATACATACATACATACATACATACATACATACATACATACATACATACATACATACATACATACATACATACATACATACATACATACATACATACATACATGCATGCATGCATGCATGCATGCATACATACATACATACATACATACATACATACATACATACATACATACATACATACATACATACATACATACATACATACATACATACATACATACATACATACATACATACATACATATATACATACATCTATGTTGTTTTTCCCTATTCTGCTCTTAATGTCGCCCCTGAATCTTAAATCTGATGTTATAATTGCACCCCGGTACTTAAATGAATCAATGTGATTAAGTTTTTCACATTATACTGTTTTGTCAAAATTCACAACATGCAGTTATTGCTTGTCCTATTATGTTCTTTATCTCACTGAAGCATGTAGAGTCTAAATGTTCATCGTGTTTGGTTTATGCGTCAGTTGTTATATCTGATAGCAGAGTAGGTTCCACTGTTGCAGGCTGCCGATGGCGTGACCAATGTTATGATGTGGGAGCCTCCGTAGAAGTCAGCAGGTGTACAAACTACACGTGCACTAGAGCCAGTCTACATGACTCTGAGATGGAAGTAACGAACATTGGTAGGTTCAATATATTTTGTTTTTTGTTATTATTCATTCCCTCTGAGCAATGAACTGGAGACTGTTGACAATGACATACTGTCTTATTCTTCTTCTTCGTTCCTCTTTCGTTGAAAATGAGTCACACCTAGTCATAAACCTCACAGGTCAACGTGACCAACTTTGACATGCGTTTGTGTAAGTCTGCTTCTACTAGACAGATTCCACCCGAAGCAAGGGGCGCTGTCTAACCGTGCATTGGTTTCCTTTCCTATTAATTTTCCCATGGTTTGAAAGCCTACTCTTCACAATTTCTAACAGCCCTGGTATTTATAATGTACGCAACTTTCAATTGGAGCCTCCTTGCCAAGATTATCGTGAGTGGATGTTGACATGAGGATAATACTATTGACAATGATAACTTGAGAAAATGGCTCGTACACACGAGAATCTAGCAGATCCTCAGACGAAAGGATCAAGACAGAATCACGATGACAACTGGTATAAAAATTTAATTCCAGAAAGGGTACACCTACTAGACTCCAGCAGCAGGCTAAGATACATTTAGTAACAACAGACAGTCAGATTTATACGTCATTCCATCTCGGGCAGTACACTGGATGACTCTAAATAATATCGACACACTCCAACTATCGCAATCTTTCTCACACTATACCCTTGCTCTGTCGCTACTTAGTTCAGCTCATTAAACCAGCGTATCATTATATCTTGGACACAATGTACGGGAACTCATTCTTTCCCCTGCTTCTTGCACATAATGATTAACACTGCCATCAACTAATGAAACTGTCCTTAGCTCATTCTAGTTTGCAAATGCACACTCGCGTCATCTGAGTATGTCCAGGTTTTGTCACTTGTGAATACACGTATGATGTGGCTCTTAGTTGATAGGTTCAAATGTGAATAGAATGCAAGTTGATGTCAGGGTATAGCTGATCTAGTAGTATGTGATGTCCTCCCTATGTGCATCTACTGTTTGGCTAGTCGCTAGGCGTGTATGACATATCGTTAATGTGCCTCGTGCCTCAATGAGAGGCTCTTACTTTTCCGATTTGGAACGAACACTCTGGTCGTGAGCTTTCTGCAAGCTATCGTGAATTTTGGTGACTACAGCTAACTTGCTAGCATCTTGATTGGCCTTCTGGACATATTACATATTTATATCTCGCTACGTTCTGTTTTCAGCTAAATTGATGTGTAACGGTCTTCAACTCTTCTGGCCTACTCTTTCAGTCATAGTGGCTCCATCTGGATACCTGGCATACTGTTAAAGTCGTGAGCAATGCAAAGGCCTATTCCAGTCTGTCTGAATGCACTGCTCTGGGTCAAGATCTGGATGCATCCTAAAATGTCTCTCTGTGACTGTGAAGTTCTAATATCTGTCTTGCACAATCGCTGCTGGTTTGTAGACTTGGAGAGGGGATGCAGAGTTCTGTAACACAGTTCCTATACATATGATACTTTGGAACAAGGTCGAGAGAAAGTTCGCTACACCAACCTCACTTATCTAGATGCCATTACTGTTCAGGTTCAAACAGTTCAGAAAATCAAGGAAACAGTCAAACAAACAAACGATCCAACTAACCAACTTCACTAGCCAAGAATTCCTGGAACCAACCGAAATAACGAATAATTCAAGGAACCAACCGAACTAACGAACGCTCCAAAGAACTAGTTTAGCTTCGTAACTTCAGCTCCGTAGTTCTATCTATGTAATTCCATCTGTATATTTTAGCGTTTTATGTCTAGATCCATAGTTGTAACCCTGTAGTGTCACTATGCAATTCCTGATCTCTCGGTTTAGCTCAGAAGTTGTAGCTCGCTGGCACTAGCCTTGTAGTTGTAGCTCAGCAGTTCTATATCTACAACTGTGGCACAGTAATTCTAACACTATAACTCTAGCTCAGTAGTTCTAACTATATAGTTCTAACGCTTTAGTTATAAATCAACAGATAGTGCTCTGTAGTTCTTACTCGGTAGTTCTAGCTGTGCCCAGTTAGAGCTTCAGACTTCATATTACAAAGGTATTAGTTCTACATTATTGTCTTTATGCACTGTAACTCTAACTCACTAATTGTATCTTTGTAGTTCTAACTCTGTGACTTTGTAATATATTGTAGTTCGCTTTTACTCTCTCTCTCTCTCTCTCTCTCTCTCTCTCTCTCTCTCTCTCTCTCTCTCTCTCTCTCTCTCTCTCTCTCTCTCTCTCTCTCGTCCTTTGAGTACGACTGGTGTCATACGAGTAAACGACACCAATACACCGCTTACATGAACAGTAACATACTACGACAACGATGAGCTTCTAAATCACATACATGGAGGGAAATATCAAGGACATCATGTTAGACAGGCATTTGCCATTAGTCCACTTTATAATTAAGATAAAAAGAAAATGTATGCTACGTATCAATATAGAAACAAGTGGATGGACTCCTTATGTTGATAAGTCATCCCTGATGACAGTATCAACAAGGACCAACCAAGAGATTAGAACCCAATCTTCAGAACTCGAACACAACAACTGTTGACAAATAATTTCATAGTGTGACCCCCATACCATGCGGCATATAGCAAGCACTAAAATGGGCATAAATAGGAAACAACGGATCACATCTGTTAGAGTCCGGCACTCTTTGACTTTGGGAAACAAAGAATGCCATTTGGCAGAGTGTGCTGCACTGACTGACTCGGGGAAACATCGGATCAAAACGATGTTTCACCGTAGTGAAGTTCAATAATGGAGACATACAATAGATTGCACGATTTATTGCCTGGTATATCTCGCTGCATCTCGTCAGGTACATACTGCAGAATTCACACAACATAAAGTAAAATAACTAGATACATCTTTCAAGCTGAAATATACACATGTTGACACAGTAATGTCAATTTTCTGGCACGGTAATTTTAAACTGACAATCATATATTTCTGTTTGCCATAAACTGGTCTATGTAGATTAATCATGATGGCTTCTGCAAAATTTAACAATCGACTATTTTGTGTATTTCACATCACTCGAAAATCACTATCTCTATCAACCACATGACCGGTTTACAAATTGTGTCGTGCAGTAAACGACGCAGGATGTTTGTGGTGTCAGCCTTCCCAGGCTCACATCGCCTCTGTGTAGTATCTTGTCAATCCAATTGGGTATGTGTTCACCCACACTATTGTTTAGCTGCCGCCCTGTTTTGCGGATATTGGAAGACTTTTCTTACAGAGGGACACATTCTTTTGCTGCTGGTGTGGGAATATGTGTTCCTATTCACATACCTATACCTGACGAGATGCAACGAATTATGTCAGGCAATAAATCATGCAATATATTGTTTGCGACTTCATTATTCAAACGGTTCATGTTTGCGGATTTCATTATTCAAACGGTTCATATCTGCCAGAGTCCTACACTGACTGACTTGGGGAAACAACGGATTACACCTGGCAGTGTGTGCTCTACTGACTCACTGTACCACACACACTGTGTATGTGTGTGTGAGAGTGAATGTGAGTGTCTGTGTGTGTGTGCATGTGTATAAGGAGTCATCATCATCATCAAGTGCCCTGCCTGTCGGCGTAGGCGTTCATGGCTCTCCGCTGATCACGGTCCTTGGTTTCTGGATCAACTCTGCCTTTGATATTCATCCATGCCACCGCCTCAATCCATCCAGCATTATTGTTCTTGGTCTGCCGCTGCCTCTCTTTCCCTCGATCTTTCCAGTTGTCACGATGTTCTCCAATGTCTCTCTTTTCATCACTTGACTGAAGAAAGATGTTTTTCTCGTTCTTATCTATATATATAAAACAAAGTGTATGTATGTAAATATATATGTATGTCCTTTATTTTTTCGCTAACGGCCCATCCGATTGAGATGAAATTTTCTACACGTCTTCCTTTCATTCCAGAGCTGCCAACTGTCGTATTTTTTTTCTTCTTCCTCCTCCTTCCTCCTCCCCCTCCCAAAATACGTACGTAAATATATGATGATGATGATGAAAGAATCCCCGAACCAAAACGCTAGGGAAAGCGAAGAAAATGACGTGACTACACAGAATCGTCACACGGCAATCATCATCATCATCAAGTGCCGTGCCGGCTGGCGTAGGCATTCATGGCTCTCCATAGATCTCGGTCATTGGTTTTCTGGATCAACTCTGCTGCTGATATTCCTCCATGCCACGGCAATATCAATAACAATTCATCTTTTTATGTGTAAGGAAGTTATCTACAGTCATGTAGAAGGGAAGAACAATCAATGGAAGGACCGAAATCACAGAACCTAGACGAGTATGAATTCGGAATGGCAAACTCCCTCCTCATCCTCTCTCCTCCTCCCTCTACCTCCTCCCTCCACCCTCCTCCTCCTCTCTCCTCCTCCTCTTGCTCCTCCCTCTACCTCCTCCCCCTCCTCCTCCCTCCTCCCTCTCTCTCCTCTTTCTCCCTCTTCTTCTCCCTTCCTCCTCCATCCTCCTCCCTCCTACTCCTTCCTCCTTCTCCCTCCACCTCCTCTCTCCTCCTCCTCCCTCCTCTTCCCTCTCTCTCCTCCTCCCTCCTCCTCCTGCCTCCTTCTCCCTCATCCTCCTCCCTCATCCTCCTCCCTCATCCTCCTCCCTCCTCCTCCTTCTCCCTCTTCCTCCTCCATCCTACTCCCTCCTCCTTTCTCCTCCTCCCTCCTTCTCCTCCCTCTACCTCCTCATCCTCCCTCTACCTCCTCCCTCCACCCTCCTCCTCCATCCTCCTCCCTCCTACTCCCTCCGCCTCCTCCCTCCTCTTCCCTCCTCCTCCCTCTCCCTCCTCATCCCTCCTCCTCCCTCCTCCTCCTCCTGCCTCCCTCCTACTCCTCCTGCCTCCTTCTCCCTCCTCCTCCCTCCTCCTCCTCCTTCTCCCTTCTTCTCCCTCTTCCTCCTCCATCCTACTCCCTCCTCCTCCTCCCTTCTCCTCCTCCCTCTACCTCCTCCTCCTCCTTCTACCTCCTCCTCCTCCTTCTCCTCCTCTTCCTCCTCCCTTTACTTCCTCCTCCTCCTCCCTCTACCTCCTCCTCCCTCTACCTCCTTCCTCCACTCTCCTCCTCCTCCCTCCTCCTCCTCTTCCACCTCCTTTTCCTTCCTCCCCGCTCATTTTCCCTCCTCCTCCCTCCTTCCTCTTCCTCCTCCCTCCTCCTCCTTCCTTCTTCTCCCTCCGCTCCTCCCTCCTCCTCTCCCCTCCTCCTCTCCCCTCCTCCTCCTTCTCCTCCTCCCTCCTTCTCCCTTCTTCTCCTCCTCTCCCCTCCTCCTACCCTCTTCCTCTTCCCCTCCCCCTCCTCCCTCTCCCTCCTCCATCCTCCCTCTTCCTCCTCCTCCCTCTTCCTTCCCCTTCCTCCTCCCTCTTCCTCCCCCTCCTCCCTCTCCCTCCTCTTCTTCCTCCATCCTCCTCCTCCCTCTTCCTCCTCCTCCCCCTCTTCCTCCTACTTCCTTCTCCTCCCTACTCCTCCCTCTTCCTCCTCCTACCTCCTCCCTCCTCCTCCTCTCTCCTCCTCCCTCCTTCCTTTTCCTCCCTCCTCCTCCCTCTACCTCCTCCCTCCTCCTCTCCCCTCCTCCTCCTACCCTCTTCCTCTTCCCCTCTTCCTCCTCCCTCCCCCTCCTCCCTCTCCCTCCTCTTCCTCCTCCATCCTCCTCCTCTCTTCCTCTTCCTCCTCCCTCTACTCCTCCTCCCTCCTCTTCCCTTTTCCTCCTACCTCCTCCCTCCTCCTCTCTCCTCCCTAATCCTCCCTCCTTCTCCTCACTCTACCTCCTGCCTCCTCCTGCCTCCTTCACATACCTCCTCCTCCCTCTTCCTCCTCCTCCCTCCTCATCATTCCTCCTCCTCCCCTCCTTCTCCTCCCTCCTCCTCCACCCTCCTCCTTCTACCTCTTCCTACCACCTCCTTCTCCCTTCACCTCCTCCTCTCTCTCCCTCCTCCCTCCTCCTCCTGCGTTCTCCTCCTCCTTCTCCCTCTTCCTCCTCCCTCTTCCTCCTCCCTCCTCCTCCCTCCTCCTCCCCTCCTCCCTCTCCCTCCTCCTCCTTCTCCCTCCTCCTTCTCCTCCTCCTCAGTTCTCCTCTTCCTTCCTCATCCTCCCTCCTCCTCCCTCTTCTTCCTCCTCATTCCTCCTCCCTTCTCCTCCTTATCCTCTTTCCCACTCCTCCTCCTAATCCCTCCTATTCCTCCCTATTCCTCCTCCTCCCTCCTCCTTCTCTCTCCGCCTATATCTTTCTCCCTCCTCCGTCCTCCTCCCTCTTCATCCTCCTCCTACTTCCTCCCTCCTCTTCCTCTCTCCTCCTCCCTCCTCCCTTTTCCTCCCTCCTCCTCCTCCCTCTACCTCCTCCCTTCTCCTCCCTCCTCCTTCTTCCTCCACATCCCTCCTCCTCCCTCTTCCTCCTCCTCCCTCCTCATCATTCATCCTCTCCCTCCTCCTCATCCCCCTCCTTCTCCTCCCTCCTCCCTCCTCCTTCTCCCTCCTCCTTCTACCTCTTCCTCCCTCCTCCTTCTCCCTCCACCCCTTCCCTCCTTCTCTCTCCTCCTGCTTCCTCCTCCTCCCTCCTCCTCCTCCTCCCTCTCACTCTTCCTCCTCCTCCTGCGTGTTCCTCCTCCTCCTGCGTTCTCCTCCTCCCTCCTCCCTCCTCCTCCTTCTCTATCTTCCTCCTCCCTTTTCCTCCTCCGTCTTCCTCCTCCTTCCTCTTTCTCCTTTTCCCTTCTCCTCCCTCCTTCTCCTCTTTCCCCCTCCTCCTCCTAATCTCTCCTCCTCCCTCCTCCTCTCTCCTATTCCTCCCTACTCCTCCTCCCTCCTCCTCCTCTCTCCGCCTATCTCTTCCTCCCTCCTCCTCCTCCCTCCTGCACCCTCTTCCTCCTCCCTCCTCCTACTCCTCCTTTTTCTTCTTCTTCAGCTGCTGCTGCCGTCGCTCCATTTACCCAAGTTAATTGTTGGGGGAATATGTAAAGATCTTTCAAGTGCTCTTTCTAATGCTTTTTGTAAATTGGTCTTCGTTTATCTAAGGTTGTTCTAACCGCAACCAATAAATGATTAAACTGACAGACAGACAGACAGACAGACAGACAGACAGACAGACAGACAGACAGACAGACAGACAGACAGACATATAGTCGGGAACGGGAACTTATATGAATTAAATGAGATGCTCCCCATCAGGGACTGGGCGAAGCCGGGCCCGGTCAGACAGACAGACAGACAGACAGATAGACAGACAGACAGTCGGGAACGGGAACGGGAGCTTATATGACTACTTATATGAATTCAATGAGATGCTCCACATCAGGAGCTAGGCGATGCCGGGCAGGGTCAGACAGACTGACAGACAGACAGACAGACAGACAGACAGACAGTCGGGAACGGGAGCTTATATGACTACTTATATGAATTAAATGAGATGCTCCCCACCAGGGACTGGGCGAAGCCGGGCCGGGTCTGCTAGATGTTGTATATAATGTTCTAGTTTCATTAGTCTGTTTCTACCAATCGTTGTTTGTCACTCTGGCTGTCCAAGGAATTCGCAATATTCGTCTTAGGAACCACATCTCTGTTGCCTCTAATTTCTTCTTAATTTGTTCATTTACATTCCAAGATTCACTGCCATACAGTAAAACTGGTTCTATATAGCATTTCAGCGCTCTCTTTCTTACATTCAGTGATAGTGGCTTATTGCATAAGATACTCTTCATATTCTGAAATTCGGCTTTTGCTTGCCTTATTCTGCTCTTAATCTCTATTGTACATCCTCCATATGTTGTTATAAATGCCCCTAGGTATTTAAAATTATCCCCTTAGTTAAGAAGTGTTCCTTCTATTTCTATGTCACATTTTGGTGTCACCATTTTCTTTGATATCACCATTGTTACTGTTTTCTTGATATTCAAGGAGCCCTTTCCTTGCGCTCTCTGTTACTTTAGTGTCCACAATTGTTATAGGTCTGTTGATTTATCCTCCACCAATACTGTTTCTGCATGGCGTATATTATATATATTATAACCTCCAACTAGTATTCCTGTCATCTCTTTGATATCTCTCATTATTACTTCGCTATACAGGGAGAAGAGATCTGGTGACAAGACACACCTGCCGTACTCCTAGCTTTATCTGTTCGTAACTACCCTCTTTATTTCCCATGTTAATTGCTGCTACTTGGTTCCAGTAAATATTCTTTATTATTCTTAAATATGTCCCATGAATCTTGATATCTTCCAACATTTTAATCCGTTCATCATGTTTTACTTTATCAAATACATTAGTATAATCTATGAAGTATAAATATATATCTTTCTGTTTCTCTATTGACTTTTCTATTAGTGACCGCAATGTATATATTGCAATGTTTGTGCCCTTTCATGCCTGAAATCCATATTGTTCTTCACTAATTTCCATTTTTATATTCTTTCTGGTTCTTCTCATTATGATTCTGAGTAGAAGCTTTGTGATATGGTTCATGAGGTTAATTGTTCGACAATCCTCACATTCAATTAATCCTGGTCTTTTTGGTATAGCTATAAATACAGATTTCAGCATATCACTGTGTAAATATCCACTGCTATAAATATCATTCAACATTATGGTTAATATATCTACTCCAAATTTTCCCAATACTTCTAATTCTTCTATTGCTATTTCATCTGGCCCATCTGTTGATCCTTTCTTCATATGTCTCATAGCGTCAGCGACTTCCTCTTTTAGATTAGGTGGACCTTCTAAGTTACTTTCTTCTGTTGATTCTTCCCTTTCTCCATCAAATAATTCTCTTGTATACTCATTCCACCTCTTCATTATAGCACCTTCCTCCAATAATATCTTTCCTGTTTTTGTTTTCAAACACCCTGTATTTATTCTTAATTTTTCTTCCTGTGAGCTCACTGATTTGTCTGTGCATATTTTTTTTTTTTTTTAAATCTTTAATGGCATTTAATTAAATTTGCACTGCTCGTATAACCAACTTTATTTTGCCTTCCCACATTTATCTTTTTTTTTTCTTTATTTATCTTAGCGTATTTTTGTTTGTCATTTTTACTCTGTTTTCTGTTGTCCATAACATTAAGATTTCTTCATTCATCCATTTTTTCCCCTTAGCTATTTAGCTTCTCTCCGGTAATATTTCTTTGCTAATTTGATGAATGGAGTCTGAAGAGTCATATATCTTCAATATACTATAACGAGCATAAGATCCACAATACACTGCATAGAGACACAGATCCACTGTACAATAATTAGTGTTACACTGTCAGTGAAACTGATTGTTACACATTCACTGTATGTTGGTTTACCTACGAGGTAAATGTTCATATCTACACAACCAGCGTCTTTGTGCACAACAAGATTCAGTTACAGATTGACTACTCATGACTAGTCGCCTTCTGTTACACTTTTATCACGCCTTCAATCCGAGTCTCCTGATGTCAGAATAGTTTCAGTTTCGACTCAACTACCCCAAAAATTCAAATGCTCCTTGAACAATGTTTTCACGATGCAAACTGCGCATATAACATTCTCTTTGTGCAGGAGACGTTGCGTAAAACATAGTGAACGAGTATTAAGTTCTCAGCACATTTGTCACGACTACCTTACAAACGTATATGCAACTCAAATACATTATTTAGAGATTTGTCAATCTTCTTGAATGAAAATTAAGCATTGAGACATTGGACTTAGTTGAAGCAATCGTGTTTTCTTCTGGGGGTGCGTGGTCTCGAGGTATGGTGTCCGCCTCGAGTGCTGGAGGTCCCGGGTTCAAGCCCCGGTGATGCCGGGATTTTTTCTCGTGGACTTCTAGTAATAAATTTCCCCTGGTCTCTGGGTAGTGAGATCGGACGCCCGTGTGTATTGTTGCGCACGTAAAACATCCCTTGGCAGTTGGAAATCGAAAAAGAGTAGCCTAACTGCGCTGCCCGGGCAAAATTTCGAGTTAAAAATCTACCCAAAGTATTTCAGGATCCTCGGCGGTGCTACGGAGTTCGTGCACTGAGCTGAGTTTCTCCAGACTCAGGTTTGAGTTAGGAGGAGAACGGAGCACTTATGGGTTGCACCCGTGTGCCGTGATGTTGATCCATCTACTAAACTAATCATGTTTTCTACTGAGAATACTTAAGGGAGGAATCCTGTGATAAAGAAAACAGTTTCCCCAATAGGTAACTAGCACACATGGAGGAGCAATTTACAGGGTGGCTTAGATTTAAGCAATTGTATATAGAGTTAAGGGAAACAAAGGATGCTGGGTAACATGATGCGATGTCTTCTACACCATCTTCGGGCTGACTAAACTCATGATGATGATATTTGTGTGCCCGCTGGCTTTGAACTCAAGCGTAGTGCATACATACTACTTCTAGTAGTGCTGGTCCGAATTTTGCTTGTGGATTAGCTTTCCGTATTAACAGTGACCCTCGCCATCGAGCTAACCCACATCAGAGGTTTGATGATGATGATGATGATTATGATGATGATATGATTCCAGTTTTCATAGGGAGACTGAGCACATTGCAGCTCTCGAGTAGTGTATACACGATGATTATTACTAACGTCTGGTATTTTATGTAATATACTGGTAACACACACACACACACACACACACACACACACACACACACACACACACATATATATATATATATATATATATATATAAGTCACTTAAAAGTCGACAGGGTCGACTTCATTGCACTGGGTTTTATCCCATATGGTTCGGTTCTCTTTCCGCAGCGCACAAAGCACGAACTTCGTAGCTCTAACGACAACCCACAGGAGTCTCTGAAAAATTTAATTCGTAAACCAAAGTACGCGGCCCGGAATCGAACTCACAACCTTCTGAGCCCGTGTCATAAGGCTTGACCACTTCACCACGGAGACTCCTATATATATATATATATATATATATATATATAGACACATAAAATATCAGCATTCGCCTCTGAAACCGTATCCCCGTTTACATTTCATTTTTTTCTGGAATGCAACTTTCGTTTGTCATATTCTGCTCTTAATCCTAGCAGTGCATCTTCAATATGATTTTATATTTCCACTCCGGTACATAAATGGATCGATTTAGTTAAGCTTTTCCCTTTCTATTGTTATCTCAAAATTAATAACCTGCAGTTATTGCTTGTCGTATTCTGTTCTTTCTTTCATTGACGCATTCTCCGTATAAATGTTAATCACGATTGGTTTATGCTTCACTTGTTAGTTATGATAACAGACCAGGTTCCATTGTTGCAGGGTGCCGATGGGACGGACAGTGTTATGATGTGGGAGCCTCCGTGGAAAACAACTGTACAAACTATACTTGCACAAAGTTCGACAGTAACGGTCTAGATGACGCTGAGATGCGAACAACGAAAATTGGTAAGTTCAATATATTTCTTGTTTCCATTCATCCCCTCTGAGCACTGAGCTGGAGACTGTTGAAAATGGCATACCTTTTTATTCTTCTTCGTTCCTCTTTTGAGGAGAGTAAGTCACACCTCGTTATGCCCTTCACAGGACAGTGTGTCCGACCTCGACATGCGTGTGTGTCAATTCTGCTTCTACTAGACAGGTTCCAGCCAAGACAAGGGGCTCTGTCGACCCGTGCGTTGGTTTCCTTTTTCTATCAATTTTCCCAGGGCTTTAAGGACTTCACAATTTCTAACAGTCCTGTGATTTATAATATAAGCAACTTCCAATTGGAGTCTCATTGCCAAGATTCTCGTGTAGCGGCGTTGACATTAGTATAATATTATTGACAATGATAACTTGAAACAAAAATGTTCGTACGCATAAGAATCTAACAGATCATGTGACGAAATGATGAAGACAGAATCACGGTGGCAGCTGGTATATCATTTATTTCCAGACAGGGTACACTTAATATGCTCCAACCCAACAGCAGGCTAAGATAATTTTGGTCACAGCAGACAGTCATATTTATACGTCATTGCATCTTAAGCAGTACACTGGATGGCCCTAAATAATATCGACACACTCCAACTACTGCAATCTTTCTCACACTGTACTCTTGCTCTGTTGCTACTTAGTTCAGCTCATTAGACCAGCGTATCATGTTGTCTTGTACACAATGGACGGGAACTCATTCATTCCGCCTGCTTCTTGCACATAATGACCACACTGCCATCAACTAATGAAACTGTCCATAACTCATTCTAGTTTGCAAATGCACACCCGCGTCCTCTGAATTAGTACGGATATTTCCACTTGCGAATCCACGTATGATGTAGAAAATTAGTGGGTAGTGTCAATTGTGAATAGAATAGTTGATGTCGGAGTTTAGCTGATCTAGTAGTATGTTATACTCCCTGTGCGTCTACTGGTTGGCTAGTCTTTGGGCGTGTATGACCAATCGCTAAGTTCCCTCTTGTCTGAATGAATAGGTATTTCTTTTCGGAATTGGAACGAAAACTCTGGTCGTGAGCTATCCGCGTGCTATCGTGAATTTTGGTCACTACAGCTCACTTGCTAGCAGCTTGACTGGCTTTATGGACATATCACATATTTATATCTCGCTGCGTTCTGTTTTTCAGATGAACTGATATGTAACGGTCTTTAACTCTGTACGTCTACTCTTTCAGTCATAATGACTCCATCGGATACCTTGCATACTGTACAAGTCGCGATAAATACCTAGGCCTAATCCCAGCCAGTCTGAATGCACTGCTCTGGATCAAGATCTGGATGCATCCTAAACTGTCTCTCTGTGACTGTGAAGTTCTAGTATCTGCCTTGCACAATCGCCCTTGGTTTGTAGACTTGGAGAGGGGATGCAGAGTTCTGTAACACAGTTCCCGTGCAGATGATACTTTGGTACAACGTCGAGAGAAAGGTCGCTACACCAACCTCACTTCTATAGATGCCATTACTGTTCAGGTTTAGGTATAGGGGGGGGGGGGGGGGGGAACTGAGTGGTCTAGAGGTATGGTGTCCTCCTAGAGTGCTGGAGGTCCCGTGTTCAGGCTCCGGTGAGGACTGGGATTTATTTAAAAAATCCACCTGGATTTCCAGTAATACAATTTCCCCTGATTTCTAGGTAGTGAGTTCGGACGCCCGTGTGTATTGTTTGGCACGTAAAAAATCCCTTGGCAGTTGGACATCGAAAAAAAGTAGCCTAACTGCGCTGCACGGGCAAAATTTCGAGTTAAAAATCTACCCAAAGTATTTCAGGACCCTCGCCGATGCAACGGAGTTCGTGCATTGTGCTGAGTTTCTCCAGACTCAGGTTTTAGTTAGGAGGAAAACGGAGCACGTAAGGGTTAAACCGTGTGCCGTGATGTTGATCCAACGACTAAACTAAACTAAACTGTTCAGGTTCAAAAAATTCATAAATCCAAGGAACCAGTCAAACTAACGAACTAATCAAGGAACCAATCAAACTAACAAACGATCCATGGAACCAATCAAACCAACGAACTATCCAAGGAACCAATCAAACTAACAAACGATCCAAGGAACCAGTCAAACTAATGAACGAACCAAGGAACCAGTCAAACTAACGAACGATTAAAGGAACCAACCTCACTGTCCAACAATTCCAGGTGCCAACCAAACTAACGAACGATTAAAGGAACCAACCTCACTGTCCAACAATTCCAGGCGCCAACCAAACTAACGAACGATCCAATGAACTAGTCAAACTAACGAACGATCCAAGGAACCAACCTCACTAGCCAACAATTCCAGGAACCAACCAATCTCATAAATAACTCAGGGAACCAACGGAACTAACGAACGCTGGAAAGAACTAGTCTAACCAGTGAACAATTGCAGGAAGCAACCAAAGTAACCAGTAGTTTCAAGAACCAGCTAAACCAAAGACAAATCAAAGGAGTCAACCACACTATCATGTTTCTATTTATTATTTGTTTTTTGTAGTTACTGCTTGTTTTAGTGTGTTTGTTGTTACTAGAACTATTGACTTGAATTCTCCAACTCTTGGATATAGCACGGTTTACATCTTGAAGGATGTTGTTTATTTTCTGGGAAAAGTGTTATTGGCTTTTCTTGACTTAGCCAACATTCTGGAATTTTAGTTGCATCTCTGTACTTCACGATTTATAGTTCTACTTCAGTAATATATTTCTTATATTATTTAGTTCTATTTAGGTAGTTCTAGCCGTGAAGTTTAGCTTCGTAACTTCAGATCTGTAGTTCTAACTATGTAATCCATCATTCCATTTTTAGCGTTGTATTTCTAGATCTATAGTTCAAGCACAGTAATATGGCGAAGTAATTCCTGATGTATCGTTTTAGCTCAGAAGTTGTAACCCTTCAGCTCTAGCCCTGTAGTTCTAACTCAACAGCTCTAGGTCAGTAGTTGTAACTCTATATTTCTAGCTCAGTAATTCCAACTCTATAGGTTTAGCTCTGTAGATGTAAATCAGTAGTTATTGCTCTGTAATTTTACTCAGTAGTTCTAGCTGTGCTGAGTTAGAACTTTAGACATGTAATAACAAAGGTAGTAGTGAAGTTCTAAACCTGTATCTTTGGCTCTGAAACTCTAGATCGATACTTGTATCTTTGTAGTTTTAACTCTGTGACCCAGGCAATGTTTTTCTAGCTCTCTCTCTCTCTCTCTCTCTCTCTCTCTCTCTCTCTCTCTCTCTCTCTCTCTCTCTCTCTCTCTCTTTCTCTCTTTCTCTCTATCTATCTATATCGCCCTCTATCACGTCGTTTCAGCAGGTGCCATACAAGTTAACAACATCGACACTCCACGTCATTGGCACCTTTCCGTCTTGACAGACGATAGTTTGGTACCTTGAGCTTCAAAAAGGCTTAATAACTACGACCCATGTCGGTGGCGAGTGTGGTTGGTAAGGCCAATGTTTGCTGCAAATGTTTGCCCACAGTAGATGCATGTGAAAACATGGTCATTTCCACCATTTTGCACCATCTTACGTCTCTCACGCTCTGTGTGTGCTTTATCTGCAATCATTTTCACCTTTGTCTTTATTCCATTTCTGATAGTTGCTCTCCATGCAACACATTCAGCGGCGACTTGCTCCCAGTGTGCATTATCGATGCCTGTATCAATTATGTCCCGCTTACACACATCTTTGTATCGTAGTAGAGGCCGACCCTGAGATCTCCTACCTGTCTGTAATTCACCAAAAAAGATGTCCTTTGGTATTCTACCATCATCCATCCTCCTAACATGTCATATCCATCTAAGTCTACGAAGACTGAGCATGGAATACACCGTCACACAACCTGATCTTTCCAATACTTCAGTATTTGTGATTTTGTCTTGCCACTTAATACCAAGAATTCTTCGCAGACACCGCATATGAAAGCTGTTTAAACGTTTCTCTTGGCATGAGTAAGTTGTCCAGGTTTCACTGCCATAAAGAAGAGTACTAAGAACACAGGCTTGGTAGACGAGGACTTTTGTTTTGGCAGTAAGCTTCCTGTTCTCCCAGACTCTTTTTGCTAAAATGTTTATTGTTGTTGCTGCCTTGCCAATCCTGATGTTGATTTCCTGATCTAGGGATAATTTGCTATTTACCTCTGTTCCTAAATATGCAAAATGGTCTACTATCTCCAGTTCGGCATCGTCAATAAAGATTGATGGTACACCATGTGCACCTTGTGACATAATCTGTGTCTTCTTTTTGTTAATTGTTAAACCAAATCCAGAACAAGCATTGGAGAATGCAGATAGTAGATGTTGTAATTCTTCCTCAGAGTTTGTCGTAATCGCAGCATCATCCGCAAAAAGCAAATCTCTGATTAGTACCCTCCTAATTTTGGTCTTGGCCTTCAATCTCTGAGCATTATAGAGGCCACCGTCTTAGCGTGAGTGAATTTATATACCGTCATCCTGATCACGAAAGGCATATTTCAGTAGAAGTGAAAAGTATATCCCAAAGAGGGTGGGTGATACTACACAACATTGCTTAACCCCACTCTTGATTTCTAACTCTTCTGAAGTTGAGCCATCACACTTGATTATACCCTTCATACCTGTGTGGAACGATTCCACAATGGACAGAAGAGTTGGTGGGAAGCCAATCTTCTTTAGTGCTTCGAACAGACCCTCACGACTGACCAAATCAAATGCCTTTGTGAGGTCGATGAAGGCAATAAACAGTGGCTGATTTTGTTCCCGGCATTTTTCTTGCATCTGTCGCAATGAGAATATAATATCAATGGTAGACCGGTTCTGACGGAAGCCGCACTGTGATTCGGGGTAGACTTGATCTCCCAGGACTTGAAGCCTGCGCAGAACAATTCTGACAAATACTTTCCCAACAATACACAGAAGTGAGATACCCTATAGTTGTTACAGTCGCTCCAATCGCCCTTGTTCATGTACAGCGTTATGATGTTTGAATCTTTGAAATCCTGTGGGACTTGTCCTTCTCGCCAGCATAGCTCTATTGACTGGTGAATCTGTAAAGTGAGTGTGTCTTGCCCACTCCTGATTACCTCTATTGGAATCCCATCCTTACTTGGAGCCTTGCCAGGCGCAAGTTCATTTATAGCACACTTAACTTCTGTTATGGTGGGAAGTGTGTCCAGGTGGTCAAGAGTTGGCAGGGCCTGTATGGCGTTGAGGGCATCATCCGCTAGTTTGGTCTCACTTGACTAAAGCTCCAAATAGTGCTCGACCCATCTATTCATCTGCTGTTTCTTATCAGTGATGATTTCTCCAGTCAAGGTTTTCAGCGGTGCACTTCTTTTGATCATTGGACCACAGGCTTTCTTTATCCCTTCATACATGCTTACGATGTTTCCCTTATCACTTGCGATTTGAATGGACTCACATAACTTGATCCAATAGTCATTCGCACACTGCCTGGCAGTCTTTTGCACATCCTTCCTCGCTTGCTTCAGCTCACTCAGAGTGTTACGCGTTGGTCTTTCCTTGTTTCTTAAGAGAGCTATCTTCTTTTTATCAATCAAGGGCTGCAGTATCTGGCTATTTGCCGCAAACCAGTACTGCCTCTTATGATCCACAGTGCTGTAAACCCCTACCGCTGTTTTATAAATAGATTCCTTAAGTTTACTCCATTTATCATTTACTATAAAAATTTTTGATGTATCAGTGAAAGCGTCTTCAAGTTGCTGTTCAAATTCAAAGCACTTTCCAGGATCGCGAGTGTTAATAATATTAATCATGGGGCTAGATTTGTGTTTAGCTGTGTAGATTCTCTTTGGTCTCAGTCTAACCCTTGCAACAACCAAAGAATGATCTGTATCACAGTCAGCACTGTGGTAACTACGAGTCAATGATATATGGTTCAGATGTTGTCTCCGTGTGATAATGAAATCCAGCTGATGCCAATGGCCGGATCTTGGATGTTTTCATGTGACCATATGCAACTCTTATGTTTTAAAAAAGGTGTTTGTAATACATAGGTCATTTCTAGTGCAATGCTCCAGCAGCCTTTGCCCATTATCATTCATGCGACCGATGTTGTATCTTCCAAGGCTCACTGGCCATGAACTCGAGTCCTTGCCCACACGAGCATTGAAATCACCGAGCATATAAATGTAGTCAGATTTTGGAACTGCTTTGATCACAGAGTCTAGCTGCTCATAGAACGTATCCTTCACATCATCAGAGGAAACGAGTGTTGGCGCATATGCAGTAATAATGGTGGCAAATCCACAAGAGGTTGCCAAGAGCAGGGATAATAATCTTTCATTACCTCCAGCTGGGATATCAATCATTCCCAGTAGCGAATTCTTCACTGCAAAGCCCACACCATGTTGCCTTTTTTCTGCCTGCCCTCTACCCTTCCAAAAAAAGGTGTAATTGTTTTCCCTGAGTGACCCTTCCTCAGCGAGGCGAGTCTCCTTCAGGCCAGCAATGTCAATGTTAAGACGATTGAGTTCAGCATCAATCACAGCCGGTTTTCTCACATCGTCAATATTTGTCAAGTCAGTGGAAAATCCTGGACACATGGTTCTTACGTTCCAGGTTGCAAACCGTAGCTTGAGGTTTCTATTATTCTTTTTATTAGTACCTTGTGAATGGTTTTTACAGCCTGTGATTCAGATTTTGTCCTAGCCCCAAGCACCCATTGAAGCAGGCAGACTGTGGCGGATCAGCACTCAACTGGCTGGGGGCTGCCCAGCTTGAGGCGGGCGGTAGCTGATCAGTGACACCTGTAGGTGTCTCCCACCGTCAGAGGCAACGCGTAGCGCCCCATGTCTACGCCGATTGACAAGGACGTATAACCCGTAACAGTTGCCTCTCGCTTTGATTCCGAGACTGGTTAAGACCAGGGATGGAGTTATTGCATCTCCACAGCACAACGCCTGGGCTAAAATAAAGAAACCATGTGTTGCCCATGCAGCATGATCCCTCTCTCGGCCTGCCTAGGTCACTCCAGAGGAAAGTTGACACCTGCATCTGGAACAAGACAAGCTGCAGAAGCTGCCGGATCAGCAAAGCAATGCTCCAACTGTCCGCCTGTCGGAGCTTCGATCCTAGACCAGCCGCCAAACAAGGCTTAGGGCCTGGTCTGCTCTGCCATGACGTTTTGTCTTTGGGTTGCATTTCCTAGCACCAGGATAAGGCTTGTACCCTCCCAATTGCGCTCTTCCGCCCGAAGCCGTTGGCACAATGTGGGGTGTCGGGTTTGGTAAGCGCCGCCCAACATTCGGCGCTAACAGAAAGCAGGTAGTACCGTCTATTGTCATACGGTAGCTCGGTCATATCTGACTAAGACCTGACACAAACACTTACGTGAACAATAACATAATACGATATTGATGCGATTCTAAATCAAATACACGGAGGGAGATATCAAGGACATCGTGTTAGACAGACATGTAACATTAATACTATACCACTTAAGAATACAGATAAAGAGAAAGTAAATGATATGTGACAATAGAGAAACAAGTGCAAGCACTCTTTATGTTAACACGTCAACCCAAACGACATCATCAAGGACCAACCAAAATATTAGAACTCACATCAGATCTCGAACACAACAGCCGTTGACAAATACTTCGTATTCTACATTTAACTTCCGTAATACTTTTTTCAACCGCTGTGATTACAGTACAAATACTCACACATAAATGGATGACTTGTGTATGCACCATACAGTAATGTATTGGGTACTTGATATTGATTATAATGACTAACTTACAAACTGGACTGACCCAGCTGTATATCTGACACCTAGATTGCCAGGTTGGGGACAGATGCCAGCCCGTGGGCTCCGTATACTATATGAATGGCTGCGAGCGCCATGTCTGTACCAACAATTCAGACGGCTCTGTGGGTTACGTGTTACAGGAAGATAGTAAGTCTGTGTGTATTTGTATACTACAACATCCAAAACACTGTCACGATCATCATGATCATCATGATCATCATCATCATGATCATCATCATGATCATCATCATGGTCATCATCATCATCATCATCATCATCATCATCATCATCATCATCATCATCATCATCATCATCATCATCATCATCATCATCATCACAAGATGGTTTGCCATGACAATCATGTTTCTACAAAACTATCAATCCCCAGCATAATATATCAGTTCATCTGTTTGTATTTTTGATACCATAATGAATGAATATTACTAATCTTCCCACGTTACTTCCCTCTGCATCATTCGCCACACGTTTTCCAGTTTTTCCATTATGTTCCAGTTTTTCTATTCTCATAATGAAGGCAAATGTTGATTTCCTCATTTTTATAAGTTTACTAAGTCGTCCTTGAGTCTTAGCCTCTTTCAAATTAATTATAATTATTATCGTGATTGTGGAATTTATTTACATAAGTCTTGTTTACTGTCAGATGTATCTGCTTCAGTGGGCTATTTTGCTTGTTAAATAATTGTTTATAATCCACAGCTATATGTTAGCACTGTTTTTTTTTTTAATTTTAGTTCGAAATAACTCTTTAAAAAATACAATGATAAGGATGTATTGCGTAAGATAAGCTTCATTATATACAATTCAATTTCATCGTGCCCTATTTTGTTTACATTGATTGATTACTGATGGGAAGGGAACATAGTAAAGAACTCAGTCAACCTAGCTGCAGAAACAACCATCCTAACAAAAAAGATGATTTGATGTTAGAAATGGATGACGGAAGTCATCTTAAAGCTAACGGAAATAAGAACACATAACAAAAATAACCATGAAAGATATGAAAAGAATCACAGGAAATTAGGAAATTGTACAAACAAGCAAACGGAGCATGGCTTGAGGGAAATTGCAGGGAAACTGAAAAATAACTTAATACACGGGATATTAAATTAATGCACAAAAGAATTCACGACATCACTAAGACAAGACCACACGCATTAAACATTAGCGGGATGCCTAAAACTAAAAACCAAAGACAGCAAACTAATAATAGAACACGTTCAGATTGTTACAAACATGTTCAGATTATGTGGAAAACCTTTATAATGATACAAGAGAAGACCAGTATGATATTCTGAATAATAATGACTGACCGAAGATGGAGGTTCAGAATGCTCCAATCCATGCGAGAATTACTACAGGGGCGGGGACTACTACATGGGCGGGGACTAATACAGGGGAGAGGATTACTAAATGAGCGGGGCTGCTACAGGCTTTTGGATTATACATGTGCGGGGACTACTACAGGACCTGGGATCACTACATGGGCGGGGACTACTACAGGGGTATGGATTACTACAAGGACGGGTACTTCTACGGGATTTGGGATTACTCCATGGGCGGGGACTAATACATGGGCGGGGACTAATACAGGGGAGAGGATTACTAAATGAGCGGGGCTGCTACAGGCTTTTGGATTATACATGTGCGGGGACTACTATAGGGCCTGGGATCACTACATGGGCGGGGACTACTACAGAGGTAGGGATTACTACAAGGACGGGTACTTCTACGGGATTTGGGATTACTCCATGGGCGGGGACTACTACATGGGCGGGGACTTATACAGGGGAGAGGATTACTACATGGGCGGGGCTGCTACAGACTTTAGGATTACGGAGTGACTATTCGCAATTCCATTGCGAATAGAAAATAATTATATTCGCAATGGAAGTAGGTCACGTGATTATTCCTATGCGTGTGTCCATATTACAATATTTTGTTGATCTATTAACATGTTCTCAGTAGTATGGTGGTTACTGTCTCGGCCTGCTACACGGGAGCTCGAGGATCGATTCTCCGCCGGGGAGGCAACATTTGTTTTTTTTTTCATTTTAAGGAATTAGGTGACACCAATGCTAGTCTGATGCTTTCGCTTTAGGCATATGTTTTCTACGGATTTTGTGTATTACGTGTTGTTTATCTTGCTGAACAAGAACCTGCACACGTTTCTTTCTGTTCTTATCTGTCCTCGTCCTCTACTTTTGTTGTCTTGGGAACGGCGCTTAGCCATCCGAACACGAGTTCTTCTCTCTCTCTCTCTCTCTCTCTCTCTCTCTCTCTCTCTCTCTCTCTCTCTCTCTCTCTCTCTCTCTCTCTCTCTCTCTCTCTCTCTCTCTCTCTCAGTCTCGATCTCCCATCTCTCCCCTTCTTGTCTTTACCACTCTTTAATGTCTTTCAATACATCTTTCTCATATCTCTGTCTCTTACACTATTTTCGTTATCTATTTCTTTCCCCTCTCTGTTCCATCTGCTTCATATATACAAGGTTTTCCTGCACTTTATATGCGTAGCATTTCCTTATCCTTGTTTATTTATTAATTCATGAGGCCAGTCAGTCGATAACCTGGTGCTTGAATTACTTAATAATGTCTCTCTGAGGCGAAGCATATTACCGTCAGCTTGGACCAGAAAAGAGTCACTCAGAGAGGATGCAATGGAGGCCATAGAACGTGTCAAATTAAGAGAATCATCACTGCTGCGATATTATCTGGACATAAATAGTAGGACGGTAACGTAAACAAACATGGATGCCTGGTAACAGTAAGTGTACAGAAACGAAAGTTAACAATTCTTGAACTCGCTTGGGGGAAGAATTATATGTAGGGATCGTTATTTGTATTGGGGATACCTGTTCTGAAAAATTATTCTTGATATTTAAACAGGACTAACGTAAAATGTAAAAATAAAACGGGATGCCAAAAGAACGGACAGAAGTAAGAAGTAGAGTGATTCATTAAAAAATACGGAGAATTCGGCAGAATTAAACTCGCAACAGTGAACATTCCTATTTAAATTAACCACCTTCTTAGAATTCTTAATGGCCCAAACTAAAATTGACTAGTGAGCAGACGCTGTGACATGTTTGTTACTTCCCGCAATTCGATTGCGAATATAATTTTTCTCTATTCGCAATTCCATTGCAAATAAAGCCTCCCTTAGGATTATACACGTGCGGGACTACTACAGAGGTTGGGATTACTACATGGGCGGGGACTACTACGAGATTTCTGATTACTACATGGGCGGGGACTACTACGAGATGTGGGATTACTGCATGGGCGGGGACTACTACGAGATTGGGGATTACTACATGGGCGGGGACTACTAATCAGGCGGGGACTACTATTGGTATAAGAAGCAGTATACAGCCAGTTAACTCAGTTGGTTAGAGAGTAGGACTAATAACGCAAATGTCGTAAGGTTGATCCCTATACTGGCCAGCGAATAGTATGCTTCGTATTTCGTGTTCATTCACCGGAGTATGATGTCTATACTCATTGGATGTGATGGCTTATATTGCTACTAGACTTCTGTGCGAAATATTTCAATTGGATAAATTGTAAGTAGTGAATATAGAGTAATCACATTCGTATGTATTAAATATAATTGGATTAAAGATTAAAATTATATATATATATATATATATATATATATATATATATATATATATATATATATAATATATATATATATATATATATATATATATATATATATAATTGGATTAGGTGGCTGCGTGGTCCCGAGGTCCGCCTCAAGTGCTGGAGGCCACGGGTTCAAGCCCCGGTGGTGACCGAATTTCTCCTGGTCTCTGGGTAGTGAGATCGGACACCTGTGTGTATTGTTGCGCACGTAAAAAAAATCTCTTGGCAGTTTTAAATCGAAAAAAAGTAGCCTAACCGCGCTGCCGGGGCAAAATTTCGATTTAAAAATCTACCCAAGTATTTTCAGGATCCTCGCCGGTGATACGGAGTTCGTGCACTGAGCTGAGAGTTGAATTAGGAGGAAGACGGGACACTAATGGGTTGCACCCGTGCGCCATGATGTCGATCCATCGACTAAACTAAACTAAATATAATTAAATTACTGAACTAATTAATTTAATTTGCAATAAAGAGTCTCGATCTATAAAATAAATACCTACATTTAACCATCAATAAATAGAACATGACCCTCATAACTATAGGCAACACGTGAAAGGGAAAGAAGTCGTCGGGCAAAGTAACTTGGAAAACGTTCCAGGAGAAGCGAGAAACCACGACGGCAAAATGCTTGTAAAACACGCCAAAAGAAACTCAGACAGCGGAGAAGCAGCCCGTAAGTGATTCTTGGGACATCGGCCTTCAGAATAACTCAAATTGAGACGCGGCAAGTCACACTGGCAGCACTTAACAAAAGAGTGTGCACACAACTGATAAAAAACGCACTGGACACCAGGGCAGTTGCCAACCAAAATAAAAATCCCACCGGTTTAATAGTAATTAAGCCGAACAATACGCAAAAAATAAGACAGATCATGGATAAAGTAAAAATAGAACACAAGCCAATGACAACGAGCCTACCATCAATGTCAAAATCAGAGTCAATCTGCCTAGAGCAACAACCACAATAGTAATCAATTTAAATCAAGCCAACAACCGACATAATAAAAGGCTCAGATGATATTAGAACAGACAACATCACCATGGATATTACTCACGTCGAGAGAATATTTGCAAAACACGGCGACCCAACCGTAGTTAGTTAGTTAGTTAGTCGACAGATCATCCTCGTTGCACATCGGACCATTCAGTCCATAAGTGCTCGGATGCCCCTCCTCAGCAAATCCCGCAGCGTATAGCGGCTAACGACGCCAGTTCTGTGTTGGTTTATCAATCTTCTTTGGCTTCCTGCGTGGTGTTCTTGTTTGGCCACCCCTCTTTTAATTTGCTGCTCTCGCAGTCTGGCCATTGTTGTAGATTCACAGTCATCACTTGGTTCTTGCAAAAGTCTATCTTCTCGTAGAGCATTCAGAATATCAGCCTGGTCCATGGCGCGTCCGCCCTCCACAGTAGCCTCACCTGCGAGCTTGTCAGCCCGCTCATTTCCTTGTACTCCCGCATGCCCTGGCACGAAGATGAAACTAATCTTTGCAAGCCGAGACCGCTTCAGAGGCAGCAACCATTCTCTTCGGATCGACCCCTCCTCTATCCTCTTGATAGACCCAACCGTAGTGGTTATCGTGAAATATAACGGCAAAATAGTGTCTGGTAAAGCTGACTATATAGGAAGACGTAAGTACTGCGAAAAATATCCCCCCTCCCACCCCTCCCCTCCCTTTTCCCCCGAGTTAAACAATGCGGAAAATGCCAGAAACTGGGACATGCCCAGATAATTGCAAAGAAGAGAGACTGATATGCAGATCTTGCAGCCGCAACCACTGGTATAGAGAGTGTAATAATGTTTTGCATATCCTTTACAGGACATCGCTGTCAACATTAGCATCTTTCAGCTGTATGTTGATTTCTTTGCAAGATTACTCTCAGTAGTTTGCCATTGCTTTCTGAGCGGCCGGCTCAGTTATCCCGCAAGTCACCAGCGGGGGTCGAACCGCTCCCAGCTCTCGCCCTGCTACGAGACTCTGCGTGATAAACGGGATTACGGAGAAAGTGTTGTAAATTCTCGGCCAGAGAGACCAGCATAGAGAGTGTAGAGAAGCGAAAAGAGACAGAAACGAACCCGGCGCAACAATGCGCTAATTACCAATACAACCCCAGCACCAGTACAAAGGATGCCCTAAACAAATAATACAGAAATAGCATGGAGAGGGCAGTTCTAACACAAATGCCGGCGAAAGTCGCGAGGTGGAGGCGGGAAAACATAAGGAACGGGTAAGACTCGTGCTCAGAAATGAGACAGGAAGCTACAACAGAACTTAACTGGGCTACAGAGCGAAATACTGAGGCAGAGAGAAGCTTGCTGATATCAAAGACACAACATGGAAGACGCTTTAGCACAAATGGGAAATGTAGTCCAACAGATGGAAACTTTCGAATTTGAGAAAAAAAACCAGATGACAGAAAATTACACCGCCACAGAAAAGATACAAGAAGAAGTGAACAACACACAGATAGCTATCGCAGATCTAGAGAAAAGGAAACATCAATTGAAATCGAACTCAAAAAAATGATACATTAAACAGAAACACATAACGACATAATTAAAAAGATAGAAAAGAAAATGTATTGTGTCAGGTCTTAGTCAGATATGACTAAGCTACCACATAACAGTAGATGGTACTGCCTGCTTTCTGTTAGCGCCGAACGTTGGGCGGCGCTTACCAAACCCGAAGCCCCACATTGTGCCAACGGCTTCGGGCGAAAGAGCGCAATTGGGAGGGTAAAAGCCTTACCCTGGTGCGAGAAAATGCAACCTAAAGACAAGATGCCATGGCAGGGCAGACCAGGTTCTAAGCCTTGGTTGCCGGCTGGTCTAGGATCGAAGCTCCGACAGGCGGACAGTTGCTTTTCTGATCCGGCAACTTCTGCAGCTTGTCTTGTTCCAGATGTAGAGGTGTTACCTATCCTCTGGAGTGAACTAGGCAGGCCGAGAGAGGGATAATGTTGCATGGGCAACACATGATCTCTATATTCAGCCCAGGCTTTGTGCTATGGAGAGTCAATTTACTCCATCTCTGGACTTAGCCGATCTCGGAATCAATGCGAGAGGCAACTGTTACGGGTTATAAGCCCCTGTCAATTGGCGTAGACATGGGGCGCCACGCTTTGCCTCTTACGGTGGGAGACACCTACAGATGTCACTGATCAGCTACTGCCCGCCTCAAGCTGGGCATCCCCCCGCCAAATGGGTGCTGATCCGTCACAGTCTGCCTGCTTCAATGGGTGCTTGGGGCTAGGACAAAATCTGAAGCGCAGGATGTAAAAACCAATGCCCCGGGTACTAATAAAAAGAAAAATAGAAAAATAGAAACCTCAAGCTACGGCTAAGAACCATGTGTCCATGATTTTCCACTGACTTGACCAAAATTTACGATGTGAGAAAAACAGTGGTGATTGATACCGAACTCAATCGTCTTAAAATTGATATTGCTGGCTTGCAGGGGACTCGCCTCGCTGAGGAAGGGTCACTCAGGGAAAACAATTACACTTTTATTTTGGAAGGGTAGAGGGCAGGCAGAAAAAAGGCAACACGGTGCGGGCTTTGTAGTGAAGAATTCGCTACTGGGAAAGATTGAAATTCCAGCAGGAGGAAATGAAAGACTATTATTCCTGCGCTTGGCAACCTCTTGTGGTTTTGCCACCATTACTACTGCATATGCACCAACACTCGATTCCTCTGATGATATGAAGGATTCGTTCTATGAGGAGTTAGACTCCGTGATCAAGGCAGTTCCAAAATCTGACTATTTATATGCTCGGTGACTTCAATGCTCGTATGGGCAAGGACTCGTGTTCATGGCCAGTGTGCCTGGGAAAATACAACATCGATCGCATGAATGATAATGGGCAAATGCTGCTGGAGCATTGAACCAGAAATGACCTATGTATTACAAATTCCTTTTTTAAAACAAAAGAGCTGGTCTCATAAAAAACATCCAAGATCCGGCCATTGGCACCAACTGGACTTCATCAGCACACGGAGACAACACCTGAACCACATATCATTGACTCGAAGTTACCACAGTGCTGACTGTGATACGGATCATTCTTTGGTTGTTGCAAGGGTTAGACTGAGACCAAAGAGAATCTACACAGCTAAACACAAATCTAGCACCAGGATTAATATTATTAACACTCACGATCCTGAAAAGTGCTTTCAGTTTCAACAGCAACTTGAAGACGCTTTCACAGGTACACCAGAAAATTTTACAATAAATGAAAAGTGGGGTCAACTTAAGGAAACTCTTCATAAAACTGCCGTAGGGGTTTACAGCACTGTGGATCATCAGAGGCAGGATTGGTTTGCCGCAAACAGCCAGACTCTGCAGCCTTTGATTGATAAGAAGAAGATTAGCTCTCTTAAGAAACAAGGAAAGACTAACGCGTAACACTCCGTGTGAGCTAAAGCAATCAAGGAAGGATGTGCAAAAGGCTGCCATGCAGTGTGCAAATGATTATTGGATCAAGTTATGTGAGTCCATTCATAGCGCAAGTGATAAGGGAATTATCAGAAGCATGTATGAAGGAATAAAGAAAGCCTGTGGTCCAATGATGAAAAGAAGTGCACCATTGAAAACCTTGACTGGAGAAATCATAACTGATAAGAAGCAGCAGATGGACAGATGGGTAGAGCACTATTTGGAGCTTTACTCAAGTGAGACCAAACTAGCGGATGATGTCCTCAATGCCATAGAAGTTCTACCAACTCTTGACCACGTGGACACTTACCACCATAAGAGACGTTAAGCGTGCTTTAAATGAACTTGCATCTGGCAAGGCTCCAGGTAATGATGGGATTCCAATAGAGGTTATCAGGAGTGGGCAAGACACACTCACTATACAGATCCACCAGCTAATAGAGCTATGCTGGCGTGAAGGACAAGTCCCACAGGATTTCAAAGATTCAAGCATCATAACACTGTACAAGAACAAGGGCGATCGGAGCGACTGCAACAACTATAGGGGTATCTCACTTCTATGTATTGTTGGAAAAGTATTTGCCAGAATTGTTCTGCGCAGACTTCAGCTCTAGGAGATCAAGTATACCCCAAATCACAGTATGGCTTTCGACAGAACCGGTCTAAAATTGATATGATATTCTTATTGCGACAAATGCAAGAAAAATTTCGTGAACAGAATGAACCACTATTTATTGCCTTCATCGACCTCACAAAGGCATTTTATTTGGTCAGTTGTAGGGGTCTGTTCAAGACACTAAAGAAGATTGGCTGCCCACCAACTCTTCTGTCCATTGTGGAATCGTTCCACACAGGCATGAAGGGTATAATCAAGTGCAACTTCTGAAGAGTTTGAAATCAAGAGTGGAGTTAAACAAGGTTGTGTACTAGCTCCCACCCTCTTTGGAATATACTTTTCACTTCTACTGAAATATGCCAAGACCAAAATTATTAGGGTACTGATGAGAGAATTGCTTTTCGCAGATGCTGCTGTAGTTACGACATACTCTGAGGAAGAATTACAATGTCTACTATCTGCATTCTCCAATGCTTGTTCCGAATTTGGTCTAACAATTAGCAAAAAGAAGACACAGATTATGTCATAAGGTGCACATGGGGTACCATCAATATCTACTGACGACGCCGAACTAGAGATGTTAGACGATTTTACATATCTAGGATCAGTGGTAAATAGCAAATTATCCCTAGATCAGGAAATCAACATCCGGATCGGTAAGGCAGCAACAACAATGACCAGGTTAAGAAAAAAAAGACTGGAAGAACAGGAAGTTTACTGCCAAAACAAAAGTCCTTGTCTATCAAGCCTGTGTCCTTAGTACTCTTCTTTGTGGCAATGAAACCTGGACAACTTACGCACACCAAGAGAAACATTTAAACAGCTTTCAAGTGCGGTGTCTGCGAAGAATTCTTGGTATTAAGTGGCAAGACAAAATCACAAATACTGAAGTATTGGAAAGATCAGGTTGTGTGACAGCTTATTCCATGCTCAGTCTTCGTAGACTTAGATGGATAGGACATGTTAGGAGGATTGATGATGGCAGAATACCAACGGACATCTTTGTTGGTGAATTACAGATGGGTAAGAGATCTCAGGGTCTGCCTCTACTACGATACAAAGATGTGTGCTAGCGGGACATTACTGATATAGGCATTGATAATGCACATTGGGAGCAAGTCGCCGCTGACCGTGTTGCATGGAGGACAAACATCAGAAGTGGAATAAAGACAAAGGAGAAAATTATTGCAGATAAATCACACACCAAGCGTGTGAGACGTAAGATGGTGCATGATGGTGGAAATAACCACGTGGTCACATGCACCCACTGTGAACGAACATTTACAGCGGGAATTGGCCTTACCAGTCACATTCGCTACAGCCATGGGTAAAAGATATTATGCCTTTCTGAAGCACAAACTATCGTCTGTCAAGACGGCAAGGTACCAATGAATGAATGAAAGAAAATGCAAGAGACTAAAAAAAAAAACATCAACCGACTGTTTGACAAAGCATTATAAAAATTGCAGCCTAGCCAACCCTTCCCACGGGGATACAACTAAGTATAAGAGGAGCTAATGGAGGAGACAAGCGAGGAGGACAGCGAACCATACCAGAACTGACGACAACAATATCGCAAGGTTATAAGAACAATACAAACCAAACAGCAAGCAGTACTACTATGGATAATGATAACATCAGAATAGTACTTTGAAAACAAACTTCCCCAACAAAATGGAACAACTGGTAAGGGACAACAGTATCTATACACTGCATGAAACATTTTTAAAATCAAAGGACAACTTTAAATGTAACGGATTTAGAATAGTTAGAAAGACAAGATGGAAACAACGGGCATATGAGTGGCCCTGCTTATGCAAGAGAATGTAAAATCATAACAAACCAAGCGTTCAGGACAACACCCGTCGAGGGCATCACAACGGGGATTGCGAATAAGCCCAACAACCTCAACATAATCTACATCTACTTCCCCAAAGAAACCATAGAGGTGGAAGACCCAAATAGAGATCAAGGAAAGAATCAACGTATCAACGATAATAGAGAGAGATTCTAACTTCTACCTTTTAATGTTGGGAGGAACAAGAAGCAACGCTCAATCAATCAATCATGTGCCATGCCGGAAAGCGTGGGCGGTCATGACTTCGCCATTTCACTCGATCAACGCTACAGGAACAAAAATGATGGACGTTTAGAAAGCAAACATCTAACAGTTCTAAGCGACGCATCAATGACACGAATAGACCTATCAAGAGGAAATACGACTCCACTATTGCTCCTGATCTTTTTGGTATAGCTATAAATACACACTTCAGCATATCACTCCACTGTAAACATCCACTGTTGTAAATACCATTCCGTATTTTGATTAATATATCTACTTCAATTTCTCCCGATACTTCTAATTCTTCTGTTAGGATTCCATCTGGCTCAGCTGTTTTTCTTTTCATACGTATGACAGCGTCAGCGACTTATTCTTTTAGAATAGGCGGTCTTTCTAAGTTACTTTCTTCTGTTAATTCTTCCCTTTCTCCAAAGAAGAACTGGACAGGATGGAGTGGGACTGACAGAAGAGTAAGACATAGAAGAATGCACCGAAAAAACTACCAACAACAAACTTCAGACAGCGATAAACCACATCCCCAATAGCAATAAGGTAGCACATCATACAACGGACACACAAAGGACGCGAGCAACAGCAAAACAATAAAACAAACAGCCAGTGGGCTGGTGGTGCTAGAGCGGCACAGAAACACTGGAAAATAGAAAGAAGGCACTATAACAATACAGAAGAAATAGAACAGAAGAACATTACAATAAATACACAACCCACAAAACAAACCCTATGGATGATAACAAATGCCAAAGAGACAGTATGTGAGGCATACTGTCAGAAATTACACAAGACACACCTGTTAAAACACGTGGAAACAAATAAATGCAATAATGAAAAACAAACCAAAAAGCAAGATAATAACAATACATATCACAAATATAGCTGTAATAGACACAAATAAATCAGACGCTTTTTGACAAATACTTTTACGAAGTCTACTGCAACACATCATTATGAGATCAACAAGAAAAAAATAATGAGAAGACTACATCGCAGAGACGAGGGAACTACAACCGTAACACATAGAAGAGATCTCTATAGAGCCAGGCATAACTATCGATCGACGAAGTAACGTCAGCAGTTAACGAAAACGATGACTCAGATCCGAGACCGAGTAAGAAATACTGATATTAGACAGACTGTGGGATCAACACCTTGTGCCACATTTATTGAAGGGCAGAAGATCAAGTGGTTTGATCATGTCGTTAGAATGCAACATCAGCAACTACCATCACTGGCCTTACATCAAAGATCATCTGCGACGAGACCACGAGGACGTCCAAGAAGAAAATGGATTGACGAAATCAAAGACATTGTACAATCACACGGAATGACACTACCCAGTTCCACCCACTGGGCGCTGGAAAGGAAATTATCCCCCCCCCCCTACCACCACCCCAAGACACTTGACGGCAGAAGTGGGAGATGATGATGATGATGATGATGGTGATGGTGATGATGATGATGATGATGACACAGAAGCAGGATCGGACATCTAAATTTACACTATACGGAAGAGGATACCAAGGAAATCAATATATTATGTATAGATGATGATTACAACAACAACAATAATAATGATAATAATAATAAGTAAAATAATAATAATAATAATAATAATATTAATAATAATAATAATAATAATAATAATAACAACAATACAATAGTGATTTCAATAAATGTGTCCTATTCGCAGAAGACGCTGTTTGGTAGGCAGAGGTTCTCATTAACAAAACAATGTCTACGGTCACCGGCCAGTATGGTCACTGCCAGGAAAAAAAGCAATGGGAAACTACCTTCTGTAAAGATGCTTAGTTTATCATGATTCGTGAAATCACAGAAAGTCAAGATGGAAAACACACTGACCAACAAGAAAGACGGCATTTGCATCGAGAAAACGAGCGTTGATGTGTTACATAAAATCTGCACATTTGTATGGATATAAAGCGTGGCCAATGAACAGACTAACAAGCTAACAAACATCTGATGACTTTGGAAATGTGGTTTCTGAGGAAATTTCAAAGAATACAATAGACATACAGACAATTCAATGACCAAGTTCTACAAGAAACAAATGAACATCGTAAACTGATTAGAGAAATAAGACGTAAACAGTCAACATGTTTAGTCACGTTATGAGAATAAATAAATATGGAGAACTTGGTGACAATTGACAAGATCGAAGGGAAGAGAAGAAGGGGGATACATAGAAATACCTAGATAGCTTGACCACATGGTGTGGTCGAGACAAGAACACTGAGCAGATCCATGACTCTGGTGATTGAGTGAGATGGCGAATCATGACTGCCCACGCTTATCGGCGTGACATATGATGGATGAAAGAATGATGATTGGGAAACAACAGGTGCCCGGAGGGATGTTGACCTTGAAAATGTGACTCACTGACTGACCAGTGGTCTGTAAACATATGAGACTAGCACCATATACCCAATAAACCACAGAGCGGGATCACCGGTCATTGGTTTCTTTTACTGCAGTGTCTCCATCTACCGTACCACCACTGTTATTACTTTCCGGGCAACAGCAATGGTAAAATAGCCCCAGAATATTATCTACGTAGACACATTTATATATGCGTGCATTTTTACCCCCGCTTGCTTTAAATTCTAGCGTAGTCAACATTGGACTCACTGTTGCATGTGGGGCAGCTTTCCCTATTACTAAATTCCCTCCCCATCAGCTAAATTCACTGTAACTTCTGAGGTTGTAATTTACATCCCCAACACAAGGATGAGAAGAAAACATGTCAGTCGAATTGACAGGTGTAGAATTGAATCCGCCACCTCACCATCAGCCCTCCGGAAGCGCTCTGATCCACTCGGCCATGACATGCACATAATACTATACTCAACAGATGGTTGCTGTTTTCTTGGGAAGAGATATGACAATAAGGAAATCTTCACCCCTCCTGGGGAACAAAGATGTGTCAAGTACAGATGTTCTAAGGGAACTAGGAAATTAAGAGAAGAGGGTAAAATGCTTGTTTTATTAATTGTTGCTTTTCTTCATCATCAGAAACGTTATCATCTTCTATGTTTGCATTCAAGCGCTGTGGGCAAACAAGCTGCAGCTTCAGTGTCCGTGTGTAGCAATCCATCCATCCATCATGTGATATACCGAAAAGCGTTCTGTCATGATACGCCTTTTCTTTCGATCACCAGAGTCGTGTATCAAGTCAGTGTTCTTGTCTCGACCATGCCACGTGGTCAAGCCATCCAGGTATTTACTTCTCTGACTTCCCCTTCTTCTCTTTACGTCGATCTTGCCAGTTGTAATCAAGTTCTCCAGTTTATTTCTTCTCATAACATGCACACACTATTTGACTCTCCATATCTACTTTCTCTAATCAATCAACGATGTCCATTTGTTTCTTGTAGGACTTGGTCACTGTTTTTATTTTTAAATCTCTGCCCGTGGTATTCCTTGCATCTTCCTGAAAACACATTTCCACAGCCATCAGATGCTGTTTCCAGTTTGACTGCTCATTGTAAACGCTTCAAATCCATACGCAAGTATAGGTTTTATGTAGCACCTCAACTCTCTTTTTCTCGTTTCAATTGACATATATTTATTGGTAAGTATGGTTTTCATCTTGCAAAGGGCTACCTTCGCTATGGCAATTCTTGTTGCAATCTCTTCAAGGCATCTCCTATCAGACGTTATGACTGTTCCGAGATGATAGTACCGATTCACTTGTTTAAGAATAGTCTCATTTATCTATACATTACGTTGTGGTATTTCCTAATTCCTAGTGACC
Source organism: Cepaea nemoralis (assembly GCA_014155875.1). Classification (NCBI taxonomy): domain Eukaryota; kingdom Metazoa; phylum Mollusca; class Gastropoda; order Stylommatophora; family Helicidae; genus Cepaea; species Cepaea nemoralis. The sequence continues at coordinate 242,295 of JACEFZ010011666.1, forward strand.
ACCATAATCTGTGGTTTCTTACAATTCAATTTTAAAAGTAGTTTTCACTGAGTGCAGCAACCGAATCTACTAAATGTTGCAAATCCTATGCATTGTCTGCAATAAATACTGTATTATCTGCATATCTAATAATATTGATGTTGTTGACCCCAATGGTAATTCCTTTCATTTATTCATTAATTCTAAAAATATTTTCACTTTACACTGAAAAAGAAATCTTGAAACATTACACATCACTGCTTCACACCTCTTAATAAGCTGCTATTGACCTACTTCATTATCGATTTTTATGGCAGATTGTTGTTTCCAATATATATTTTTACACGTCTAATGTCTTTCCCATCAATTTCCACATCTTCAAGCATCTTTATCATGTTGCCACGAATTACTCTATCGATAGCCTTTGTGTAGTCAATAAAGCAACGATGTAGATATTTGTTTACTTCTATAGAACGTTCAATTACTGTTCTCAGCAAGTACACAACATTTACTGTACCCTTTGCCTTCTACAACCCTACATTGTTCTTCTCATATTTCGGGTTGCATTTTCTTCATAACTCTTTGCATTATAATTATTAGCAAACTCTTCGTGATGTGACTCATTATACTAACTGTTCGATGTTGATCACTTTCCAAGACTCCTGATTTCTTTGGGATTACAATAAATACAGGATCACATAATTCATGAAGTATATCTCCAGTATCATATGTTGTGTTCAGGAGACTTCTGACTTGATCTACTGCATATTCTTCTAAAGCATTAATCATTTCTGCTGCGATGTTGTTTGAGCTCTTGCCAATTTTCATGTGGTTAAAAACATTCTGAATCTCAATATTCAAAATTGATGGTCCTTCATTATTATTTCGAATATTATACACGTCTTATATATTGTCATCATACAAGCTTTTCATATAATTTGACAATACATGCAAAATCTGATCTTTTTCTATTGTGATTTTGTTCCATCGTTTTTTTTAGGCAGCCTGCTGATACATATGTTCTTTTATAATTAATAAATGTGTGCATTAATAAGGTATTTTTACTGTTGTGTTGTTTTTAAATTCCTATGCAATTCTTTGCAAGCCATGCTTCTTTTGCATCTTTACATAATGTTCTGACTTTTTTGTGAATGTCTTCATACTTGGCAGGATTATTCTTGGTGTGTCTTCTTGTTTCCATTAGTTGTAAACTTTCTTCAATCATCCATTTAAGACCCACTTTCCTTAATACTGGAATTGTTTTTGCAGCCGAACTGATTGAATTCTTCAACACTTCCCGTTGATCATTCACATCGTGAACTATGATCTCTCCATCAGACAAGACGTTCTTTATTTCTGTGTTAAACGTGTCTTGTATTTCGATGTTATTTGTCATTGTATGGTCTATATCATATTTAGTGTTATATAATTGATTTTATTTAACTTTACCCCCAATGTTCTTGTAACCAATGTGTGATCACTGTAACAGTACTACACACTACAATCGACACACCCACACACAAACACACACACACTGACACGCCCACACATGCGCACATACACACGAATATATATATATATATATATATATATATATATATATATATATATATATATATATATATATATATATATATATATATATATATATATATATATATATATATATATATATGACAGCTCCAAACCGACACATCTTGATTTGGTCTGTGAATGACGTTTGATCCTGACCACTGCCGAAACTCAAACTGGACAAAGTCAGTTTTATGTTAGCAGTCAGCCAGCTCGGTTTGTTCTTATGAGAGATGTTGGCAGCAGTGTTGCCATTTTGACGCTTTTCGCACTACATGTAGTGCTTTTTCAAGTCATTTAGTGCCCAAATGTTGTATTTAGCGCGGCCGCGCGAATTTGGTGCTTCACAATTTTTTTGGGATTGTTTTTTTAGTGCTTTTTTGGGGTGGGTAAAAATTACTTTACAAATCATTTTTGGGAACACTAAAAAGCCTAATTTGAACTGAAGCGAGGGATTAAAACAGTCTTAGTACATTAATGCGCAATATTCACGTAATTTAACTCCCTTTAATACGATTTAGTTAAAGTGAGTTGACTGCAACGCGCAGGCAATAAGCAAAACGTTAAAAGATTGTTTAAAGAAGAATGGACTTGAGTTATAAAGATTAGTTGCACTCGGCACTGACAATGCATCTGTCATGACAGGTGTAAACAATGGAGTATATACACAATTAAAATTCGAAGTTCCTCATCTGGTACTAGTTAGGTGTGTATGTCATTCCCTTTAACCATTAACTGGCAGTGTCACAGGCTGCAGCTGCTTGTCTGCCCAGGAACACAGAGTTAATGATTAGAGAAACATATAACTGGTTTTATCACTCAGGTCTTCGTTAAGCAAAGTACAGAGAGCTTTCTTCTTCAATAAATGATGAACAACATCCGCTGAAGGTTGTTCAATTAAGCCAGACACGATGGATGTCCATTCAATCTGCCATTGTCAGAATATTGCAGCAGTGGGTCGAGCTCAGAACTCATTTTGATACAGCAAGACTCAACGAGCACTGTTATACAGCAGAACTTCTAAATTATATGTTTAGCTACATGAAAAACTATGTGTATCTCATATTTCTCAAGCATATTCTCGGAGAAGTTCAAAGTGTGAATAAGAAATTCGAAGCAAATATGCAGTATCCAACAAAACTACTCAGCGATCTTGTCGAACTCACTGATTCTATCAGTTAAAAGATTGCTATTCCTGGGGGAAAAATAACAGAAAGTGATGCTATTCATGATTATTTAGATCCTAATCCCAATCTAAGTTATGAGTTTGAGAAAGAAATAGCAGTCTACCAGGTTCCTGATGAAAAATAAATTCGTGGAAGGTGCATCAAGTCTTTAATAAAGCTGTTGATATAGAGCGTTTACGTTTGCCCGAAAACGTTCGAGTGTTGCAGTTCATGTCATGTATTTGTGGAAGCGAATGTCTACAGCCAATAAAGCCCTATAAATTGGATCTTGCTAAAATGTTTGCAGAAGATGCAGCTACTCTCACCCGGATCGATTTCCAGTGGAGAAAACTTCATCATATGCAGTGGACACAGACCTCTGACACACTTGGACTGTGGGCAGAAATAGCCTCATACAGTATGCCACCGGTGAAAATCCTTTTCAAGATCTTACAGATTTAGCTTTAACTGAGCTCATTTTACCTCAATCTAATGCTGACGTGGAGCGTATTTTCAGTCAGATGGGACTTATAATATCAAAATTGCGGAACAGACTGAGCATCAAGAGATTGACAGCTGTTTTGACTATTAGATATGGAATGAAAAGATATGGCACATGCTGTCATGATTATAAACTACCTAAGGAAAAATTGGATCACATGAGGCATATGCGCGTATCTTTCAATCATCATCATCAATCATCATCATCATCATCATCATCATCATCATCATCATCATCATCATCATCATCATCATCAAATCATCATCATCATCATCATCATCATCATCGCAGGAGCAAACACAGCAGGAAATGGCTACAGAAACTGAAGAGGAGCTGTCTGACTAGGATAAGCTTCATTCCAATATTCAGTGATAATAATAAATTATAATGTGCTACTTCATAACATTTCGAATGAATACCGTCAATGCTTGTTTCAGTACTTTCCCAAAAAATAGTATTGCAATGTAGTGCTTTTTTTAGCTCGAGAGTAGTCCTGATTAAGATTTGGCGGATCTGGAATAAACTTCAGTGATAATAATAAATTATTAAGTGCTACCTTGTTACATTTGTAATAAAAACAGTTGGTTTTTTTTTTTTTTTTTTTGTTGCTTTCCGATAAATTTTGGTGCCTTTTGGTGCTTTTTTGCGTCGATTTTGGTGTTTTTTTCATGAAAAGGAGACTGCAACACTGGTTGGCAGTGTGCTTTGTTTCGGCGTGATCAGTTTCCGGAACAATTCCCTGAGTTGATCTGTGGTAAACTAATAACGCGAAACCGTAAATTTTAACTGATTAAGTTGAAAATAAGTAATTAATATAACTCATATTTTAAAGCAAAGCGCGCCCAAGTTACCGACTCAAAAGTGTTTGCATAGTGAAACAGGCGTGGAGGGACAAAATTGCTAGTTAGGCGAGATGGTAGGAACAATGAAATATAAATAGATAATATGCATAAATGTGATTTAAATGAGCTGTTCTACAGATTAAGTTAGCGTCCCTGAATCCTTTTGGAAATAAGATTTAACAGGTTAATATATAGAGATTTAAGCAATCAGGCTTGGTGATGTGAAATATGAGGAATAGATCATTGGTGATAGTTAAATATGGTAGAGATTGATGTCATGTCATGCCAGCCATGATGGCACAAGAATATTTTGTTGGAAATGCATTTTTCATGACAATAATATGTTAATGGTTAAATAGATATATGAGAAATTCACTAAGATATACAATATATGAGATCATAAATTATAGTTTAAAGTAAAGACTAAAGCCATGTCACATGGTTTTGCTGGACATGTTCGCACAGCGGTGAAGGCTTGTGAGATGGCTAGGAAGAAAGTCTACTTAATAACAGAGAGTTTGAGGATAATATGTGTGAAATATATGTAGACAGCAGTAAGCTATGTTGACAAAATGGCTCTGTGACAATGATGTACATTTAATTAAGCTATGTGGTTAGGCCACGTGAATAGGAACAGGGAGAAATTACTAAAGTACTTATTAGTAGGCACACATTTAACTAGAATAGCCTGAATAAATCAATTCAGTATTCATTAATGTTAAAATTTTACACCATTTGGCAGTTTAAAATATTCAACATAGTATAGGAATTTGTTGTTCAGCAGTAATTGAAGTCTGGCATCACATTTGTTACCAGAATGCAGTAATGTGTGTGTATGTGTATAGAGTTGTTGATGCAATCAGTGGCTGAGATTCCGTCTTAATTTATACATGGCGCTTGTTGCACTAAGGAAAGAATGTGATTTAATGATATGTACCACCTTTCGCAAAGATATTTATATGCACTTGCTATGTGACATGAATCGCAAGACAGCAAGATTTATATCCGGTGTATCACAGAAAGAATGGGGAAGAGATGATATAACTGAACACCCCAATAACCATTGAAAGCAATAGTTGATTTTGTGCATGCCAGAAGATGGAAAAAAGATGGTGCATTGAGTGTCTTGATGGTGAGTTATAGTTAATTCTTTACATATGGTGCATCAGAGTGCCACTGAGATGACATGATAATAGACTGGTGTATTTCAGTTCTGGTTTCATAGAGGGAACATCAAGGAACATAGTATGTTGAGTTTTTGAAATCGGTGTTAATAAGAAAACAAAATACACCAGGGATAGTAAAACCCATCAAGGCTGACATACGTAAAAAGAACAATTATTGTTATGTTCTTATAGATAAAGGAAGCTATGGTAATTATTATCTACGACTGGGTGCAGTGATGTGGGTCCCAGATTAACCACTACATGCATGGGCATTGTCTGATAATTATCACTTGATGATGACTATGATGATTGTGATGGTGACTATGATGATGGTGGTTATGTGATGATAATGATGGCCATGATGATGATGAGTATATCCGCCAGGGGAAGAAGTGGCCCGTGGTAATCGAGGTCGATACATGTAGACTCTATTGCGATTTTAACTACAATCGGGGTTATGGTGTGGAATTGAGGATGTGTGGTGAATGTGTAGAAAACATTGGTTGCTGTAGAATATGTGCACGCTGTCATTTATATTTTATGTGGGTATCAGTGTTGTCCAGTTGAAGCAGCGTATAGTTAATGTGGATTTACATAGTCCGTGTCTGTTTGTGAAACGAGGGCATTGCTTGTGTACACTATTGTTGGAGTAGTTGCCCGGTGAAGTCCCTGTGTTGAGGCAACTGAATGTCTGATTGTTGTTTTATATTATTTTATAGGAGTAAATTGTACTCTCAGATGTGGCACACATGAGTACAACCTGTCAATATATGATATGTTTTAGTAGGGAAAAGAGTACGGTGTGTTAGAATAACAGTTGCTGGTGTGCGTAACAGTAGGTAGAGGATTGTAGAGTATTAGACTGGGGATATGGTAGGTGGTGTTTGATCTTGGTTATATCATGGACTGAACATTGACAGTGTTCTATGAATAGGTGGTCTGAGTTGAGTTGACACAGGCAAGAACTACGTGAGAAGTCCATAGGAATCACTGTGTGTCCTGTGTTACCAATGACTTTTTGAAAATTCAATGCATAAAATATTCTGCAATGTGCAGACAGTGAGCTTATTGTGGGTTCCTTAGGAAATGTAGCCATTTTGGTGCGTAGGAATGGTAGTCTAATCTACCAGCACAAAGATGTCATTCTGATGTGTGTTAACAGAATCAGTGGTGAGACATTGTGTTTGCTTGTAATGTTTGATGCATGTTAACAAAATCAGTGTTGAGATGTTATTTGCTTGCAATGTCTGATGTGTGTTAACCAAACCAGTGTTGAGATGTTATTTGCTTGCAATGTCTGATGTATGTTAACCAAACCAGTGTTGGGATGTTATTTGCTTGCAATGTCTGATGTATGTTAACCAAACCAGTGTTGGGATGTCGTGTTTACTTGTGATATTGGTGAATGCTATCAAATGGCAAGATGTTGTATCTTGTTGCGTCTAATCATCACGAGTACGAGAGTGTTGTCTGTCATACGTAGAATGAACCAGTGTTGGTGTTGTCTTGTTGGGTCATCAAGTTGAGATTTGTATCTTGGCCTAATAGTATTGTGTTCAATATGATTTCATTGCAATGATAATCATAGATTTTGTTTTCCATTGTTACAGGAGTGGCTGACTAGTTAGAGTCAGTACACCTGGAATCATGGTGGGGTAGTAAATTGTGTCGCAACTCTATTGTATATGTCGCGTCTTAAGATTTATGTTATGTACCTTATGTTTTTGTAGTGCCTTATTGTCGTCTGTGTCAAAATCTTTTATTGTGTCATTCTGCTCAGCTACTGGTTGGAACACCTATGTTGTGGTATTTGGTGTACCCTGTTGTCTTAAGTTCTGGTGAATGAATAGGGGTCACCGTGTTGATGTTTGGTGTCTGCAGTTGTCTGTTATTGAAAATGTATTATTCAATGTGTTTGAACACAAATTGTTACCAAAGTAGTAGTAGTTGTTAAATAAAGAGCTATTTTTCTGCTGTTCTTGATTTGTTTGTTTAGTCCTTTTTAGTTTTTACAACCACCATTTCTATCACAATCTAACACCTTAACTCACTGTCTGGGTATCAAATATGACAGTTATTGTCCAGAGTTGAGGCCCCTGTCCAAGATCTCGTATATTCTTACCTAATTACTACAATCTGTCTTGTCAGTTGGGGGCGGTGTGAGGTTCCCTCTCTTTTTACTCCTTTTTTTCTTTGGCCATAACGAAGTCTGAGTTACTCTATACCTCTTAGCACCGTAGCAAAGGAGACATGTCTTTCCTTTGTCCTTTTACCTCGGCTAACTAATATATATATATATATATATATATATATATATATATATATATATATATATATATATATATATATATATATATATATATATATATAAGCTGTCTCCATGGCGCAGTGTACAAGCCATTTGACTCGGGCTTCGAAGGTGGTGGGTTCGATTCCGGGCCGCGCCCTTTGGTCAGAGAGTGCAATTTTTGGGAGGATCGAGTTTGTCGTCGCTAGAGCTACGGAGTTGGTGCTTAGTGCGACGCTTTCCATGCTGTGGAAAGAGACAAACCCATATGGGATAAAACCCGGTACAATGAAGTCGACCCTGCTCATTGGCACCTTGCTGTCTTGACAGACGATAGTTTGTGCTTTAAAAAGGCGTAATAATGTTTACCTATGGCGGTAGCGAATGTGACTGATAAGGCCAATTTGCTCTGTAAATGTCCGTTCACAGTGGGTGCATGTGAACACGTGGTGATTTCCACCATCATGCATCATCTTACGTCTCAAAGGCTCGGTGTGTGACTTATCTGCAATAATTTTCCCCTTTTTCTTTATAACATTTCTGATATTTGCCCTCCATGCAACACGTTCAGCGGCGACTTGCTCCCAATGTGCATTATCAATGCCTGTATCAATCATGTCCCGCTTACACACATCTTTGCATCGTAGTAGAGGCCGACCCTTGAGATCTCTTACCCATATGTTTAGTTTGGCACCTTGCAGTCTTGACAGACCAAAGTATGTGAGTTGGAATGTGGCCAAAAATCCATCACAATGCCTCAGCGGAGCTTCAGAGAAACGTGTGGTGCCCAAACGATACGTCCCCTCTCTCGACCCAATTCTTGTGTATTCCAGAGGAATGGGTAACCAATACGTCTGTCACAAGATAGGTTGCAGACGCTGGATGCAAAGCGTCAAATCCTCCAGGACCTCGCCACAACGAGCAGGTGGCGAGTGATGGCCAGACCCTGACACAACATCTGTAATTCACCAAAAATGATGTCCTTTGGTATTCTACCATCATACATCCTCCTAAGATGTCCTATCCATCTAAGTCTACTAAGACTGAGCATGGAATAAACTGTCACACAACCTGATCTTTCCAATACTTCAGTATTTGTGATTTTGTCTTGCCAATTAATACCAATAATTCTTCGCAGACACCGCATATGAAAGCTGTTTAAATGTTTCTCTTGGTGTGAGTAAGTTGTCCAGGTTTCACTGCCATAAAGAAGAGTACTAAGTGTCAGCGACTTGTTCGCTGCATATTCTCAGGACTCCCCTACTTTCGCACCGCACGAAATAACAACTCGTGACATTTGCGAAAGGAATGCAATTTATTTAGAGCCGACATTTGAATGGCTCTGCGAGCGTTATACTTCATCATCATTATACAACATGAATGCAATGAAGTGGTGAGAAATGATGCTCGAAATCACAATCTACATGAATAGCTTAATGTTTGCCTATTGCCTAGAAACTATAGCGTTTGTTAAGGATACGTCTGCTCTCTACCGTCTCCAGTCGGGGTCTGTTCTCACGCTACACATTGCGTGGACAAACACGGACACTGTCCTCTCCGTGCAGTAGCTATTATTGCGTGCATGGTCTCGCAAGCACGCTGGCTTGTGAGCTCGAGTAACCGGGCACTTCACGGTTAATCGCAAGGACAAGCTTCCCAATGGCTTGGGGAAAGCCCTCGCTCAGTTGTACGCATTGGCCCCTGGTCTGACACAATTGTGTCTCCTTGTGAGGCTATTAATAGTGCTTGGTGTCTCTCCTGTCTGGTGTCTCCCTACTAGACTTGTGTTTACTCTCCTTACATCTGTAAGGTCTTATTAGAGATCTTGACAGGCTCCCCTCCTCGCTGTGAAGTGTTACTTCCCTTTAACTCCTGTTTGTAACACTTCTGGTCACAAAGAAAAATTGGTTGCTCCAATTTTGTCAGATATCCAATAAGTTAAACTCTCTAGTTTGGGGATAGAACAACTCTCTTCTTCCTTTACTCACACTGCTTTACCTTTTCACTTGGCTAATTAAGTAGCCCATGTATCAGTATAGTTGGCTCTATAGATATCTTTGGGAATTGTTTTGGACCGGAACCATTGTCTTCTGACTTATGTCCTGGCTTCCGTCGTTTGACCCTATGTCTTTTGACTTTCACCTATTGACTTCTGTCTTGACCTGTCCTCAAATTGCCCGAAATAACAACACACATACAAGTTGATTCTATTCTGAGTACAACACATGAGCACAAAGTGTTCATGTTCCCATTAATATCCCCTCCAACTCTTATACACATAGTTCTACTTTTCACCTTCTCGCTTCCGCTTGTGAAAAGCTATATTCAATGTTACATAAAGGTTTATAAGAAGTTATTGTGTCCCCTGAATTTAGAGTTATTGTTCTTTGAACTGAATAGTGTGTGCATCGTTTATATGTGTGTTTTCCTGTTTGTTTGCGTGTTTTCTAATAAACTACAGTGTACTTAACTCTCTAACATGTGTATGCGTTAGTGTACTAAATGTGTGTTCCTTCGAGCGCCGTAAATCGGTTTATTGTGGTTACAAACGTTCGTTATTATTATTTGTGACCACAACTCCGCTTTCTGAAGCTCAAAGTACGTTCTCTATATACTCTATCAAAGTATGGCAGTAACACACATAAAAACTCGACAACACATTGCTACACAGATGACACAGACAAGTCAAAATAAGACATTTCCAGCGGTGGAAAATTTTTTCGCTGTCTTTCTCTCTCGCTCTCTTTCTTTCAATGTTTACTAATTTTCGCATTCTCTCCTCGCATTTATTCTTCTTGCATACATCTGTCATTCACTTTCATACCTTTCTTTCACTCAAACATTCTCTCGTCATTAAAATATGTTTCATAGCATCAAATACATGAATATTACATATATACATTACACGATTGGCTGAATTTTTAACAGTAATCACGCCAAATGACTGTGCGTTTTTTTTTGCACGTGTCATATCTATACATTATATACATAGTTATGAGGATGGTTTGTTACCGATCCTATAGTAGTAACTCACATAATTTTGGTGTGCTGACCTAAATCACCCTCAAGGGAAATAATCTAATAAATAATTTCATTTAAGTGAACTGGGTTAATTACCTTAACGTGTTATTAGTGAAAAAGATTATATTAATTCCTAAATGGTTGGGTTAGTTTGGAAATGATATTTTAGATAAATGAATTTATAAATGATTATGATTATATGGTAATAAAATAATATAATATCTAACAATCGTATTTCTATAATTGGTGTTCTATTAAATGGGTTATTAACTAAGTAATGATGATTTCTAACTACCAAATAAGAAAATAAAGTTATATATGCATTTGAACAAATTGCAATTCAATTAATTATTAATAGAAAAATGAAGTTATAGGTACTGTTAATAAAATAATAATATACATATATCACAGTTACATTTCTATATCTAATTACACTAAATCGACGTCCTCCTTTGCGTTGTGAAGATTGAGCAATCCTCTTTGTAGACTATTATAACATAGTTCATTTTGGCAAAGTCTTCTATGCTCTTCTTCGTGGATAGTGTATAAATATAGTTTCCTACTAAGTTATGTAGGTTCATAGCTAACACTTTAATGTTCTTCTAGCTTACGTGTGTCAGCGCATGTTACTTCTGCGTCTGTTCATTACACTTCTCATAGCACTGTTACTTTCACACAGGTTACATATTTGGCGATGATAACGCACTTACAATGTATCATAATGACCACATACGTCACTGAGTTATCTAACATTACCGTGCCACTGTTTCTGGTGGTTCGTGGTCGATCCCTTCCTGTAAATCAGGTATTTCAATGGATGATGGTCGACTCAAAATGTCCGCCACAGTGTTCAATCTTCCTTTTAAGTGCTGGATGGTACACGTGTAATTTTGGAGAATCAAAGCCCACCTGTAAATTCTGTTATTGCTAGGAAGTCCAGACTGCATCACAGACAACGGAGAGTTATCGGATTCGATTACAAATTGTGCTCCTGCCAAAAATCTATGAAACTTCTTGACGCAATAGATCAAACTGAGGCCCTCCAATTCTGATGCTGAGTATTTTGATTCAGCAGGGGTAATCTTGCGACTTACGTACATTACGGGGTGGAACGTCCCGTCGTATAACTGTCCTAGTATCCTAGATATGGATATGGCATTCGCATCTGTGCGTAAGAAATAAGTGAGTTTTGGGTTAGGCATATGAAGGATAGGTGGAACGCTGAAAAGATGTTTCAATTTTGATAACGCACTAATTAATCCTGCATCTTTTACAGATAACTTAGCCGAAGCTTTTAAGATGTTAGAAAAAACACTGGTGATTTCAGCCAGATTTGGAATGAATTTACTATAGTAGTTTACCAAACCCAGTAAACTTCGAACCTGTTTCTTGGTCGTTGGCATTGTCAAATTCAGAATCTTGGTGACGATTCTGTCATCAGTTTTTAATTTGCCCCTGCAGATGGTATGACCCAGAAAGTCAATTTGTTCCATGCCCAACTCTACTTTGGTCGGCTTCGCTGTAAGCCCGAATAATCGCAACCTGTCGAAGAATTGTCGAAGTTTCAGTAGGTGTGTTGTCCAGTCTTCTGTATGGATGCATATGTCATCAATATAAGTTGAAATATTGGTCGTCCCATGGAGAAGATCCCTAGTTAAACGGACGAAAGTCGCTGGAGCGTTACGAAGGCCGAAAGGAAGAAAGCGCCACTCATAAAGTCCTAAAGGAGTGGAGAAAGCTGTAAGATGAATAGAATTTACTTCCATCGGGACTTGCCAATAACCTTTCGTGAGTTCAATCTGCTAAATATGCGAGATGTAGACATGTTCAAGATCAGATCCTCGCATGATGGAATCGGTTCAGCGTCAATTTTGGTTATTTTGTTTAAGCGGCGATAATCGACGCAGAGTCGAATAGTAGAGTCCTTTTTGGCGACAAGGACAATAGGGAAAGCATACTCTGACTGAGATTTTTGAATAATTCCGCTCGACTCGAGAGATATAATTTCTTTGTCGAGGTTCGACCTATAGTTTAAAGGGATAGAATAAGGTCGACACTTGATTGGTGTGGTGTCAGTCAGAATGATAGAATGTTCTATTCTATCTGTCTTTCCTGGGATGTCGCAGAAAATGTCTCTGTACTCTGTAACTAGCTCTATGATTTGTCGTCGTTGGTCATCTGTCAGTTTCGTTTCTATCTTTATGCTGTCAATGGTCGCAGTCGTGTCTACCGTAGGAACTGGTAATTCCATCTCGTCTTCGTCAGTCTCGTTCAATACTGTTGTGGTGCTAGCTGTGTGTGCTGTTACCTGGCTAAGTGTGTTTGCGTTGTCGCTGTCGTGTGTCGCCATATCTAGTGAAGTTGTGTTGTGTATGTCTGTCGTCTCATTGCTTGGTGTTGGTGCAATTTGTTCGTCTGTCTGTTGTTCTTGTCGTGAACAATATGGTTTCAGCATGTTGATATGAAATATCTTTAAGTGTCCTTTTATCGATATTTCATAATCTACATCTGATATTTTACGATCAACGGTGAAAGGCCCTTGCCAAGATGTTAGTAACAAATTACGTTTATCGGGTTGTAGAAGCAATACCTTCTGGTTTGGTTCGAGGTGAATAGTTTTCGCACCCTTATTTGCATAATCGCGGTACATCTGTCCTTTCCTCTCCAAAGATGCTTTGGCTATTACACACGCTTTCATTATTCTATCGCGTGTTTCGGTTACCATCTCATACGGTGTTACTGCTGTTGGATTGTCTGGTAAGCTAGTGATTAGCTGATGGTAGATGGTTATGGGTATTCAAGGGTTCGCCCCATAAACTAACTCAAAAGGTGAGAAACCCGTTTTCGAGTGCGGAATTTCTCTATGGGCAAATAGCACTGCTGGCAATAGTGTGTCTCAATCAGATGTGTTTTCCGCTGTTACTTTAGCCAGCATGTGTTTGAGATCCCCGTTAATTTTCTCTATGATCCCGTTGCTCATTGGGTGATACGGGGTACAGAAATGCTGCTCTACTCCTAACAATTTGGTTAAGGCTTGCGTAGCAGCCGAAATAAACTGTGTTCCCCGATCTGATAAGATAGATCGTGGGAAGCCAAAGAGAGAAAATATGTGCAAAAATACATTTGCCACATCTTTGGAGGTGATGTATTTGAGTGGGATCGCTTCGATCCACCTGGTGCATAGGTCCACGAGAGTAAGTATATAACGGTTTCCTTTGCTTGACACCTGATTCAGGGGTCCAACAATATCGACCGCTACACACTCAAATGATCTGGATGCTAATAATGACCGTTGAACTTCGGCCGTCCCATGCTTTCCCTTTCGTACAAGATGTTGACACATAGTACAAGAACGACAGAAAGATTTTATGTCCGAACAGAATTTCGGCCAGTAAAAGTGTGATAGAACTCTGGTTCGCGTTTTATCATAAGCCAAGTGTCCAGCAAACGGTGACTCATGTGCAATTTTAAGCACATTTTGTCGGTATGTTACAGGTAACACCGTCTGCTGAATTTCATGGTTATTATGTGTGTAATAACGCATGAGAATTCCGTTAAATTTTCTAAAGTACCAAGATGCATTCTTAGTCACTTTCGCTCTTTCACACAAAAATTTAAAATATGGTGTAATTGTTTGGTCGGTGCTTTGTGCCTCGATAAATTTCTGTCGAGTAGTGTTGGTATCTGCACCACTTGGTGTCAATAGCTGTAGCATTTCATTTTGTAAGTCAGTATAGTTTGTTTCTGTATCTGACCTTGTTACAGCGTTAGCCATACGTGTATGTTTCCAGGCTCTTAGGTCGTCGTCTGTACATTCTTTCAATGCATCTAGGCATCCCAAAATAAGATCCGTGCATGGATCTTGCAGGATAGCGCACGTAAATGTGCCGCTAAGGAACGGGGTATTGATATGCGCTTTTGCCAGTGGATATTTCTCAATGGTCCCAGAGAAAGTACGGCATTTGACAAATTCACCCGTATAGTCTTCTGGTCTAGCAAGTTCTCTCCTTAAACCTAGTAGAGTGCTCCCGCTATCAACTAAACATTGGCATGGTTGCCCATTGACCAGTGCATCGTAGAACTTAAGTTTACCTCTGGAGGCACATGCTGCGTTAGCATCTTCATTTGAACATGGTATTATATGCCCACATTCCAATTTACCATCCGCATGAAACTGATGGCATACTTTACATTTCTTAAAGTCTAGAATATCTGTTACTGATGCTACACTCTGACATTCATTCGTTGGCAACACATTCACAAGTTCCGGATCAATGTCACTCTCATCGTCTGATGATGTATCGATGAATGCTGCATTATTTGCCTTCATTCTCTGTCTCCCCATACATTTATTGCTATAATGACCATAACGTGAACAAAAATAACATTTAACAGCACGTTTAAAGGATGATCTTCTGCTTTCTTGCTTCTTCAACACTGCTTCTAAGTGTGACGGATATGTGGGGTTCTTATCACACATCGAGTAAGTCGGATGAAAAAGATTGCAATAGTTACATCGAGGTGGTTTCTGATATGGTTTGTCCTTCTTACGGTAATCTTTCTGGTTGTAAGATCTATCAGGAACTTTGTTTGCAAAAGCTGTAATTTCTGTGTCATGTGATGTAGTTTTAAAAATGTCCCGATTAGATGAAAAATAAGCTGACCCCCGTTTCTCTGATTGCTGAATGGACTCAATATCTGACTGTTGTAAAAACTTCGCAAAAGGGGTAGGAACGGTAGAAATCACCTTGTCCATTACCATCAGCTCTTCTAGTTTTTCGTAGTTGTTACCTACTTTAGCAGCTCTAGTCCACTTTTTAAATGTGCTCTGCACGTTACAGATGTAGTCTAAGAAGGTTTCAGTTGCTTTTGGCTTAATTTGTGAGAATTGAATTTGGTACCTAGTAGCGTCTAAAAGAAAATGTTTTTTTTATCCTATCGTGTATGTACTGATAATTGTTTCTAAGCTCTGTAGGTATGGATTCTATTACTTTTAAAGGCTCCCCACTCAGGTTCCTCATGTAAATCATTGCCCAATCATCTAAAGGTATTTTCTGTGTTTTTAGTTGGAACTCTATGTTTTCAGTCCATGCGCTAATAGAATCACCTACACTGTATGGTTTGATAAGGCCCTTGTAATTACTAAATTTGTTCTGTTCTTCTTGGCTCTTTTGTTTGCTACTGGCTATTTGTATGTTAGAATCTACCTCCATTTCCTTCATCTTTAGTCAAGTTTCTGAATCTACTTGTATCTGTTTTTGTTTGGTGGCTTCCTCTGCTTGTTTGTTAGCCTGCTCTAAGTCTAACTGTTTCTGTTTGATAGCTTGATCTGACTCTAATTGTTTCTGTTTGGTAACTTCTTCTGCTTGTTTGTTAGCATAATCTAAGTCTAATTGTTTCTGTTTGGTGGCTTCCTCGAATTCTTTCATTTCTTTTTTTATGCTGCCTTTCTAATTCTCTTTCGTCTCTCTCTAAAGCAGCCTTCTTTTCCATGCGAGCTATTTCTTCTTTATACTTTTGATCCGCCCACTTCTCTAATTTTTCATCAGTATGGCCCATTGCGATACCCGCCTGGATACATTCATTTTGTGACGCCATTTTGTGGCGTAATGTTAGTTCAAAATGATAATACAATAATATTCCCACAATAGTTTATAATAATGTGTTAGTAAGTGTACATCTTTTACTGAAAAAGAAGATGCATGATTAAGTTAGAGCATACCAAAATATTCGGAAAATATACTCATCTAATTCTTTGGAAAGTACGGTTCTTGGGATGTTCCACCGCTGTCTTTCACACTTACAAAATGATTTGAGTTGATAACACAATGGCTGCTTCTGTTTAGTAGAGCAGCAAAAATTAGACACGCGCTTAAGTTGTCAATACAAGCTTATATTTCATGCGAATGATGAATGGAAAAATGTGATAGATAGTGATAAATGGTGTTAATGGATGATTGATATGATCGTCTGAATGATTGTTAGATGATATGTGAGATGATTCGTCGTATGACAGTTGATGTCGTCTTGTCTTCGCTTTCTGACTATGACGTATCTTCGTTCTAGGCTTCAGTTCGTCGCTAATCTATTTATTGACTTCGTAGAATGGTGACACTGATGGCTGTATCACACGCAATGAAATGTACACGGTGGTTACGATGGTAATGTTCACTAATGATTGTATACATTTCAATTGCTTTTAGTATAATAACACACTTTCTAATTAATATTGGTAGAATTTCACACTTTACCGATTTAATTTGGCTCAATTGTGGTTCACCCTCCACAAATTGGTGATCGTATAATTTACCACAGAAAATTATTTATGTCATGTATAGAAACAAATTTGCATTACTTTGAAATATATCACACAACAATGATGTTGAATCGTGCAATGAACTGATGCTGGTTCAGAACATTTTAATACCAATCGATAGCTGGCGTTGGTTTAGTGGTTTATAACACCACTTGCCTGTTGGCGTTAATTGTTGGTTGAATATTACAACAAATGCCTGCTATGACTGCTCAGAAGCGTTGTTTCAGATTCTCAGGACTCCCCTACTTTCGCACCGCACGAAATAACAACTCGTGACATTTGCGAAAGGAATGCAATTTATTTAGAGCCGATATTTGAATGGCTCTGCGAGCGTTATACTTCATCATCATTATACAACATGAATGCAATGAAGTGGTGAGAAATGATGCTCGAAATCACAATCTACATGAATAGCCTAATGTTTGCCTATTGCCTAGAAACTATAGCGTTTGTTAAGGATACGTCTGCTCTCTACCGTCTCCAGTCGGGGTCTGTTCTCACGCTACACATTGCGTGGACAAGCACGGACACTGTCCTCTCCGTGCAGTAGCTATTATTGCGTGCATGGTCTCGCAAGCACGCTGGCTTGTGAGCTCGAGTAACCGGGCACTTCACGGTTACTCGCAAGGACAAGCTTCCCAATGGCTTGGGGAAAGCCCTCGCTCAGTTGTACGCATTGGCCCCTGGTCTGACACAATTGTGTCTCCTTGTGAGGCTATTAATAGTGCTTGGTGTCTCTCCTGTCTGGTGTCTCCCTACTAGACTTGTGTTTACTCTCCTTACCTCTGTAAGGTCTTATTGGAGATCTTCGCAGACACCGCATATGAAAGCTGTTTAAATGTTTCTCTTGGTGTCAGTAAGTTGTCCAGGTTTCACTGCCATAAAGAAGAGTACTAAGGACACAGGCTTGATAGACAAGGACTTTTGTTTTTGCAGTAAGCTTCCTGTTCTCCCAGACTCTTATTCTTAACCTGTTCATTGTTGTTGCTGCCTTACCAATCAGGATGTTGATTTCCTGATCTAGGGATAATTTGCTATTTACCACTGATCCTAGATATGTAAAATGGTCTACCATCTCTAGTTCGGCGTCGTCAATAAAGATTGATTGTACCCCATGTGCACCTTGTAACATAATCTGTGTCTTCTTTTTGCTAATTGTTAAACCAAATTCAGAACAAGCATTGGAGAATGCAGATAGTAGACATTGCAATTCTTCCTCAGAGTGGGTCGTAACTGCAGCATCATATGCAAAAGGCAACTCTCTGATCAGTACCCTCCTAATTTTGGTCTTGGCATTCAATCTCTGAGCATTGTAAAGGCCGCCATCTGAGCGTGAGTGAATGTATATATCACCATCCTGATCACGAAAGGCATATTTCAGTAGAAGTGAAAAGTATATTCCAAAGAGGGTGGGAGCTAGTACACAACCTTGCTTAACTCCACTATTGATTTCAAATTCTTCAGAAGCTGCACCATCAGACTTGATTATACCCTTCATGCCTGTGTGGAACGATTCCACAATGGACAGAAGAGTTGGTGGTTAGCCAATCTACTTTAGTGCCTTGAACAGACCCTCACGACTGACCAAATCAAATGCCTTTGTGAGGTCGATGAAGGCAATAAACAGTGGTTAAATCTGTTCACGGCATTTTTCTTGCATTTGTCGCAATGAGAATATCATATCAGTGGTAGACTGGTTCTGTCGAAAGCCACACTGTTATTCGGGGTAGACTTGATCTCCCAGGACTTGAAGTCTGCGCAGAGCAATTCTAGCAAATACTTTTCCAACAATACACAGTAGTGAGATACCCCTATAGTTGTTGCAGTCGCCCCGATCGCCCTTATTCTTGTACAGTGTTATGATGCTTGAATCTTTGAAATTCTGTGGGACCTGTCCTTCTCGCCAGCATAGCTCTATTAGCTGGTGGATCTGTAGAATGAGTGTGTCTTGCCCACTCCTGATAACCTCTATTGGACTCCCATCCTTACCTGGAGCCTTGCCAGATGCAAGTTCATTTATAGCACACTTAACTTCTGTTATGGTGGGAAGTGTTTCCAGGTGGTCAAGAGTCTGTAGAGCCTCTATGGCGTTGAAGGCATCATCTGCTAGTTTAGTCTCACTTGAGTAAAGCTCCATGTGGCCAAGCCATCCAGGTTTTTTCCTCTCGGTCTTCCTCTTAGTCTGTTCCTTTCGATCTTGCCAGTTGTCACTAAGTTCTCCAATCCATTTCTTCTCATAAAATGTTAAAAATAGGTTGACTGTCTACGTCTAATTTCTATAATAAATTTACGATTTTCATGTGTCTCCTGTAGTACGTGTTCATTGGTGTTTTTTTTTTTTTTGTCTGTCCATGGTATTCTTTGCATTTTCCTCAGAAACCACATTTCTGCAGTCACGCGATGGTTTCAGCTTGACTGCTCATTGTCCAAGTTTCACATCCATACAAAAGAACAGGCTGTATGTACTCCCTCAACACTCTTTTTCTCGTTTCAATTGACATCTTTTTATTGGTCAGAATGTTGTTCATCTTGCTGAAGGCTACTTTCGCCATGGCGATTCTGGTTCTAATCTCTTCAAGGAATCTCCCATCAGATGTTATGACTGTTCCGAGATAATTGTACCGATTCACTTGTTGAAGAATATTCCCATTCACTTGTATATTACATTGTGGTTCTTCATTCTTCCTAGTGACGACCATAACCTGAGTCTTTTTACAATTTAATTCTAACGCCAGTTGCTCACTTTGTACAACAACCGCATCTACTAATTGTTGCAGGTCCTGCGCATTGTCTGCAATCAATACTGTATTATCTGCATATCTAATGTTATTGATGTTTCGTCCTCCAATGCTGATTCCATTTATATCTTCCACAGTTCTAACAATATGTTCACTGTATAGGGAAACAAGATCTGGAGACATTACACATCCCTGCGTAACACTTCCCTTAATATACTGATATTGTCTCACTTCCCGTCAAATGTTTTTCCCATCAATTTGTAGATCTGCAAGCATATCCACCATGTTGACATGTCTAACTCTATCAAAAGCCTTTGTATAGTCAATAAAGCAAAGATGTATATCCTTGTTTACTTCTATAGCTCGTTTAATAACTGTTCGCAGCATATATACAGCATTTACTGTACCCTTTCCTTCTACAAACTCACATTGTTCTTTCACTATTTCAGGTTGTATTTTCTTTCTCACTCTTCGCATGATAATTCGTAGCAAACTCTTTGTGGTGTGACTCATTAACCTAATTGTTCTATGTTGATCACATACCAAGGCTCCTGATTTCTTTGAGATTGCAATAAATACAGAGTTACATAATTCAGAAGGTATCATATAATGTGTTCAGCAGTTTGGTGACTTGATCTAGTCCATATTCTTCTAAAGCTTTAACCAATTCTACTGTGATGTTATCTGCACCGGGGGCCTTGTCAGCTTTCATATCTTAAGAACATTTCGAACCTCCAACTTCAAAATTGTCGGTCCTTCATTTTTATATCTAATATCATACTGTTCCTCTCTGTTATCCTCATAATTGTTTTTCACATAATCTGTTCAAACATGTATAATCTGATCATTTTCTATTATGATTTTGCCATCGTTAGTTTTTAGACAGCCTTTTGATGTACGTGTTCTTTTATAAGCAAGTTCCTGAATTCTTTTGTGCACTAATTTGGTATTTTGACTGTTGTGTTGTTTTTCAATTTCTAAGCACCTTTCCTCAAGCTATGCTTCTTTTGCCTCCTTACATAATATTCTGACTTGTCTGTGGATTTCTTCATATTTGGCAGAATTATATTTGTTGAGTCTTCTTGTTTCGATTAGGTGTAAAATTTCTTCAGTCATCCATTTCTTACGACCCACCTTCTTTAATTTTGGAATAGTTGTTTCTGAAGCCAAACTGATATTCATATTTTGCAATAACACATATTATTTAAGATAGAATACGTTTGGCTACGAAACGGTTCTCTGTTTGCAGGATGTGACGTACACGGAACGTGTTACCCACCGGGAGAAACCCACTTTACAAACTGTTCTTTGTTGACCTGTCAAAAGATTTCGAAGAGAAAAGGACCGCGCTATCAAGCTGTCATAAAAACAACGGGTAATTGTCATGTTTCTTTAACACCTTCAGATAAAACACATGTCAAAACAAGCCTAAAAACGTGAAAATTCTAATTATAGGATATACTCATAAACGTAACTGTGGAATTCGTAAAATGATATCTAAACAGTTTATATTTACACTAGCTGACCCGGCCCGGCTTCGCCCAGGCCCTGGACGGGATCTATCTATCTATCAAGTCTGTCTGTCTGTCTACTTGTTTGTCTGTCTGTCTGGCTGACCCGGCCCGGCTTCACCCAGTCCCTGGTGGGGAGCATCTCATTTAATTCATATAAGTAGTCATATAAGCTCCCGTTCCCCGACTATCTGTCTGTCTATCTGTCTGTCTGTCTGACCCGGCCCGGCTTCACCCAGTCCCTGGTGGGGAGCATCTCATTTAATTCATATACGTAGTCATATAAGCTTCCCGTTCCCGACTATCTGTCTGTCTGTCTGTCTGTCTATCTGTCTGTCTGTCTGAGCCGGCCCGGCTTCACCCAGTCCCTGGTGGGGAGCATCTTATTTAATTCATATAAGTAGTCAAATAAGCTCCTGTTCCCGACTGTCTGTCTATCTATTTGACCCGGTGTGGTTTCGCCCAGCTCCTGCCGCACAGTAACTTAAAAGAATGTCCTTCCACACACCATCCATTATTTTTAATGAAAACTGTTTTTAATCACATACATGACTGTAGATAACTTCTTTAAGCATAAAAAGATGGGTTACAATGTTATGCATTATGCATTATTTTTATGAAAACTTTGAAAATGCCTTAAAGATTATATCATTATTTATTATAACTCATATGCCTGTAAATAACTATAGAGAAAGAGTTTAACAATAGTGCAAGTAAGTCCAACAATATGACTATAAAGTATATAGAAATGTTATTAAAAGTTATGCCCCTTGAAATAACTTTTCTAGAGTGAAGTCCCCCTGCTATATAGAAATTATATAATGAAAAATGAAATATTAAATGTTATTAAGTAAGTAGCCGATTTTACACTAAGAAACTATTACAGTCGGTTGCACAGGAATGAAAGGAAGACGTGTAGAACATTTCATCTCAATCGGATGTACCGTTATCGAACGCATCCAATACATAGCCAACTACAAACATACAGTCTGTTTTATAGATATAGATTATTGCATACAGTTGTCTGAAGCAGAGGAGGAGGACGAGGAGGAGAAGCAGGAGGAGAAGGAGGAGGACGAAGAAGAAGAAGAAGAAGAAGAAGAAGAAGAAGAAGAAGAAGAAGAAGAAGAAGAAGAGAAGAAGAAGAAGAAGAAGAAGCAGAAGAAGAAGAGGAAGAAGAAGAAGAAGAATGTCATGTAGCTAGGCAGGGTCTACAATACTAGCTCTGCGTATTTGAAAGAATGTGTACAGTAGAGCAGCAGCGAAGAAAAAGTGAGCGTTAGTTAGTTAGTTAGTCGCGGTTCCAACTTCACGGCAACGGGTCGTCCCCATTATGCTTCGTTCCTATGCCAGTGAATATGACACAAAATACTCCCCACTGTCCAATGTGAAAAGTGGAATAGACAGGAGTCTCAACAATCCAACATCCCGCACAGGTACACTGTGCATAATGCCGCCACCAGAATGCTAACACACAAGTCCTCCACGAAAACCACAGTTCATCGTCGATGGAATCGGCAGTTACCAGAAAGACATCATTGACCCGAGTTTTCTCCCACGGCTCTGTCTCTATCCGCAGAGTGACCACCCGAAAATGTCACATTAAGTACGAACACGTAACTCCAGCGCCGAGTCCCAGGAGCATCGTGAAAAATGCACTTGTGAACCGAAAAGGCAAATCAGTCAATTCAGCACAAGCCGGTAGCCATTGTTTCTAACACGCAGGTCACTGTACAAACAAAAGCGGACATGTAAAAGCACTCCACGCGAATATCACAGCTCACAGAGACGCGCCACGCACTCACTCAGTAGCAGGGCAACGGAAGCGAGCGTAATTCAAGTTAACGATATTAACTGGCGAACACTGGAAACACGAGGGAAGCCGAGACCTTAAATGAATAGTGATGATGAATCACAAGAAAGAGGGGAAACTTCCTAGAAAGACTGTATCACGTGATCAAAAGAGCTGAGATCACGGGATCCGCTGCCTGGTCGATTAAGTCAGGTCAGGGTCTTGGCAGAAGCAAGACGTCAAAACCGGTTTGATGCCGTGAAAGATTATCAACTCCATATGTGTAATGATTCTCCATCTTGAAGCGGGAATGTTTCATCCAGCTTGTACGGCTAAGTGAATAGTCACATGAAGGTGTTTCTGCTTAACGAATTCATGGCAGCCCAGCGATACTGCTCTCTAGACGTCAAGATCAGACTGTTGTAAGTGTGACCTTAGTTTGTAGTCAGACATCGTGGTAGGAATTGAATAACTGTTCTGATGAAACTATTGCGGCTTCTTTAAATCAATGAAGTTTACTCAGCAGAAATTAACATATATTTTTGCAGACAAATTTTGGCCAAATTATTCAGCAGACAGAATCACATGGTCCCGTAGATGTGGGAGGGCGTGTGATAAATATATCGTTAACTTGAATTACGCTCTCTTTCTCTTCGCTGTTGCTGTACTGAACACATTCTACTAATACAGTAGTTCTCAACCGGTGGGGAATTCCCCGCAGGGGTGTATTTTAGGGTTTCCGGGGGGGGGGGGGGGGGGGTGGGGGGGGGGGGGAATGAAGATCATTTCAAGATCGCGTTAATACAAGAACCGATTACTTGATATTGATTTTCCCTTCATACTTTACAATTATGCACGTCTCATCCTTCTAACATTCATTTTATAAAGTAAGTAGACCCACAAATCACGTTTTATGTGGATGTCTAGATCTGTTTTAACATATTTACCTTCCATTTTTACGTATACTGTGTAGGGGTGGGGGATTTTTAGGTAGGAAATTATGAAAGGGGGGGGGGGTGACGTTCTGAAAATATGGTGAAGGGGGGCACGGGCCAAAAAATGTTGAGAACCACTGTATTAATACGTACGGCTAGAATTGTAGAGTCTGCCAAGCTACATGGCAAAGAAGAAGAAGAAGAAGAAGAAGAAGAAGAAGAAGAAGAAGAAGAAGAAGAAGAAGAAGAAGAAGAAGAAAAAAGAAGAAGAAAGAAGAAGAAGAAGAAGAAGAAGAAGAAGAAGAAGAAGAAGAA
The DNA here is from genome assembly GCA_014155875.1 of Cepaea nemoralis. Taxonomy (NCBI): domain Eukaryota; kingdom Metazoa; phylum Mollusca; class Gastropoda; order Stylommatophora; family Helicidae; genus Cepaea; species Cepaea nemoralis. The sequence continues at coordinate 266,437 of JACEFZ010011666.1, forward strand.
GAAGAAGAAGAAGAAGAAGAAGAAGAAGAAGAAGAAGAGGAGGAAGAAGAAGACGATGATGAAGAAGAATACACATATATACACACACACGCACGCACGCACGCACGCACGCACACACACACACACACACACGCGCACACACACACACACATACACACACACACCTTCCATATCGCAAGGCGATAGTGGAGTTGTTATTTTGAGGATACTATTGCCTATTCTGAAACTGTTCGCTTCGCACGAGCCTTGAACGGGCTATTCCTTAAGAGTATCAAATCATGTTTTGCAGTGTCCACCCTCTTTCCTGCATGTTATAATAATTAATATAAGTACTGTCACGTAATGACTTTCAATCGTACGTATACACCATACTACACAAAACTAGCATTTATCACCTATCTTGTCTTTCCAAGAGCCATTTTTGGGGTTGTTTTTTGTTTTGTTTTGCATATCCATTATAGGACGTTGCAGTCAACATCAGAATTTCCCAGCTGATTGATTGATTGATTGATTGATTGATGTTATCAACAGCTGTTGTTGATGTACTGGGTAAGATTACGCTCAGTAGTTTGCCATCGCTTTCTGAGCAACCGGCTCATATACCACGTCAATTACCGAAGCGGAGAGAACCGCCACCGTTTCTATATAACCATATGACGAACCATATATCTTTCGTTCTCCCTCTGCCTTTCCACCAAATAGCCGGTTGTCACAATTTATTCCAGCTTTCCCTTCTCGTGACGTGACCTACCAAAAGAATGTGGACTGTCTTTTCTGATGCGATTCACCTGTTCTCTGTGTAATATAGCGTCTTTAACAATATTTAATACTCTTTTCACATGCCCACTGTGGTCTCATCTTTATTCTGTGAAACCACATCTCGGAGGCCTCTACACCAGTGGTTCTCAACCCTTTTTGGTCCGTTCCCCCTTCACCATATTTTTAGGACGTCATTCCTCCCCCCCCCCCCAATCACCATATTTTTAGGACGTCATTCCCCCCCCCCCCCCCCCCCTTTACCATACTTTTAAAACGTCATCCCCCACTCCTTCTTATTTCCTCCCTTAAAATTTCCCCCTGCCCCTACACAGTATATGTAATAAGTGAAGCTAAATTTAATAGCACATACTAAAACAAGTCTAGACATCTGCATAAAATGTGATTTGCGGGTCTACTTACGTTATAAAATGAATTTCAGAAGGGTAATATGTACAGAAGCGTCAAGTATGAAGTGAAAAACAAGATCAAGTAATCGACTCTTGTATTAACGCGATCTTGAAATAATCTTCATTCCCCCCTCCCCCTGAAAACCCCAAAATACTCCCCTGGGAGGGGGGGGGGGAATACCCCACTGGTTGAGAACCACTGCTCTACAACATTTCTCTCTAGTCTTATACACCCATGATTCCTCCTATTAATCAGGACTGGCTCAATGCAGCTTTTAAGTACGCTTTGCCTGACTTCGTTTGACAATGGCATATTCCAGGAAATGATCTTCATCTTTTGGAATATGCTATTGCTTTGGCTAGTCTTTATTTAGCTTCATTAATGAATCGTCCAAACGATGTCACTAAAGCAATTTAGTACAATAATGCATGACTTGTTTCTGTGCCGTACTATAATGTATGTTACATGTGAATATGACGATGGTGATGAGGATGATGAAGACTAATGTACAAACTGAGTTAATTCTGCTGTATATGCGCCATATAGGTTGCATTGTTGGGGACACATGTCTTCTCGAGGGTTCCGTCCAATATAAGAATGGCTGCGAACGCCACGTCTGTACCAGAACACCTAACAACACAGTGGATATTGTGTTACAGGACAAAAGTATGTCAGTGTGTGTTTTTATATTACAATATCCAAAACATCATCTTTCATCTTCACATCATAAACCAACGTTCTTTGACGATGATGTGTCCTCAACATAATATATGATTAACTGCTTATACCGTGGATACTTTCACGTATTTTAATTAGTTGTTGTTGTTGTTGTTGTTGTTGTTGTTGTTGTTGTTCTTCTTCTTCTTCTTCTTCTTCTTCTTCTTCTTCTTCTTCTTCTTCTTCTTCTTCTTCTTCTTCTTCTTTAGCGTTCCGAGCCATTGAGGTTCTTTGCTGCAGATACAATCCGTTTCCATTCGTCTCTCTGGTTGACCTTCTCTTGCCAGTCGTTGATTCCAAGTGCTTGTAGGTCTGTACATGTATTATCTCTCCACCGCCTTCTTGGTCTACCTCGGGGTCTACGGTCATTTATTTCCTGAGTGTAAGCGAGTTTTGTTTCCCTATTATCTTCCATTCTTTCTATATGCCCCAGCCATTGTAGTCTATTAGCCTTCATGATACCAGTGATTAGCGGGTACTTAAACAGATCATAAATGTCTTTGTTACTTCTTCTTTTCCACTCTCCACTTTGTGTATCCCTAATGGGTCCAAAGATGCGTCTTAAAACTTTGTTCTCAAAGGTTTGTAACAAGGCTTCGTCTCCTTTCGTTGTACTCCAGGTTTCAGAGCCATACAGCACAACTGGTCTGATCAGTGATTTGTATATTCTGATTTTGATGTTACGAGATAGCGCATTTGATTTTAGTAGATGTTGTAGTTCATAGTATATCTTATTTCCAGAGTTGATTCTAGTTTGATGTCCTTATGATGTTGGAGCAGTTGAAGATTATACCCATGTATTTGTATGTTCCGTTCTTTTAATGGTCATATTATCTATTTGTATGGTGCCAGAGTTATTAGCCATTCCTTCTCTTGAAATTACCATATATTCTGTCTTATCTTGGTTGATAACCAGCCCCATCTGTTGGGCTTTTTTCCTTTAAGTGAGTCAATATTTCCAATGTCTTTTGTTCACTTTGCCCTAAAATATCTATATCATCTGCATAACCAAGCAGCTTGGATGTTCCTCCAATATCACATTCCTCCTTTACCTTCCTTACAACTTTCACTAGAGCCAGATTGAAGAGTAGCGGCGATAGTGCATCACCCTGTTTCAAGCCAGATGTTATTTGGAAAGGATCTGATTTTCTTGCCTTTATATGTTACAATATTATAAGTATCTTCCATGCATAGTCTGGTCATGTTGATTAACTTCCTTGGTATTCCAAATTCCTGCATAGCATTCCATAGACTATTCCTATGGACACTATCATAAGCCTTTTTAAAATCCACAAAAATATTATGGAGATCTCTTTTATATTCCCAATTTTTCTCGGCTATTTGTCGTAGGATAAATATCTGATCTATTCTTGATCTTTTTTGTCTAAAACCCACGTGGTAGTCACCTAATATGTCTTCTGAATATCTTCTTCTTCTTCTTCTTCTTCTTCAGCATTCCGAGCCATTGAGGTTCTTTGCTGCAAATACAATCTGTCTCCATTCGTCTCTCTGGTGGACCTTCTCTTGCCAGTCGTTGATTCCAAGTGCTTGTAGGTCTGTATGTATATTATCTCTCCACCGCCTTCTTGGTCTACCTCGGGGTCTACAGTCATTTATTTCCTGAGTGTAAGCGAGTTTTGTTTCCCTATTATCTTCCATTCTTTCTATATGCCCCAGCCATTGTAGTCTATTAGCCTTCATGATACCAGTGATTAGCGGGGACTTAAACAAATCATAAATGTCTTTGTTACTTCTTCTTTTCCACTCTCCACTTTGTGTATCCCTAATGGGTCCAAAGATGCGTCTTAACATTTTGTTCTCAAAGGTTTGTAACAAGGCTTCGTCTCCTTTCGTTGTACTCCAGGTTTCAGAGCCATACAGCACAACTGGTCTGATCAGTGTTTTGTATATTGTGATTTTGGTGTTACGAGATAGCGCCTTTGATTTTAGTAGATGTTGTAGTGCATAGTATATCTTATTTCCAGAGTTGATTCTAGTTTGTATTTCTTCCCTTATGATGTTGGAGCAGTTGAAGATTGTACCCAGGTATTTGTATGTTTCCGTTCTTTTAATGGTCATATTATCTATTTGTATGTGGCCAGAGTTTTTAGCCATTCCGTCTCTTGAAATTACCATATATTCTGTCTTATCTTGGTTGATAACCAGCCCCATCTGTTGGGCTTTTTCCTTTAAGTGAGTCAATATTTCTAATGTCTTTTGTTCACTTTGCCCTATAATATCTATATCATCTGCATAACCAAGCAGCTTGGATGTTCCTCCAATATCACATTCCTCCTTTACCTTCCTTACAACTTTCTCTAGAGCCAGATTGAAGAGTAGCGGCGATAGTGCATCACCCTGTTTCAAGCCAGATGTTATTTGGAAGGGGTCTGAATATGGTTTTAGTATATTTAGTAATACTGCGGATAGTATCTTGTAGCTTGTGGACAGTAGTGATATTCCTCTATAATTTTCACATTGGAACTTGTCTCCTTTCTTAAAGATAGGTATCGATAATGACTCTTTCCAGTCATGGGGTAATTCTTCTGTCCTCCAGAATTTTATTATTAGTTCGTATAGTTTTAGATGTAATGCATGGCCACCTGCCTTTATAAATTCAGCAGCAATTCCATCAGTCCCAGTTGCCTTATTGTTTTTAAGTCGTGTGATTACATATAGGATTTCTTCAAATGTAGGTTCTTCAATTTGTGGTTCGCAAGTTAGAACCTCTTCCTGTGGGAAAATGTTACTTGGAGCTTCTCAATTTAGTAATTCAACAAAATATTCTTCCCATGTGTTGCACATTTCATCATTGGTATTTATCATATTCCCATTTTTGTCTTTTAAACCATATGGTTTTGTTGGTGCCCTCGTTTCATTAACTTCAGTTCTTTAAAATATTTTCTGGATTCATTTTTCTGGTGATTAGTTTCCATATCTTTGATTATATTACTCAAATATTCTCGCTTCTGCTTTTGGACTATTTTTGTAGCCTCTTTACATTCATTTCTATAATGCTCTTCCTTTTGGATGTTATTGATGTCATTTAACCATACATGTCTGGCATTCTTCTTCTTAGTGACTGCTTCTTCACATTTTTGATTGAACCATCTGTTCTTTCTATGCGTGGTTAACACACCGAGACATTCTTCTGCGGTAGATTGAATTGTATTCTTGATGTTCAACCAAGTTTGGTCAACGCTTTCCTCCAAAGGGTTTTGCAGAGTTTCAAGTTTACATTTTATTTCATCTGTAAATTTCTCTTTGACTGTAATTTCTTGTAGTTTTTCTCTGTTATATGTTGGGTGTAATCTTTGTAATTTAGTATAGAAAGCTCTCTTAAGCTGTATTTAAAATTTTGCTCCAACGAGGAAGTGGTCGCTGTGGCACTCAGCTCCTCTATAGCTTCTAACTTGCTGTATGTTTGATGCATTTCTGTTGTTAATTAAAGTGTGATCTATTTGATTATAGGTTCTCTTGTCACATGATTTCCAAGTTTGTGTATATCCTTTCTTTGTAGTCTGGTACTGCCAATCTGCAGTCCTTTGGCTTCTGCCAGGTTGATGACTCTCCATCCATTATCATTTGAAGTTGTATGTAGGCTTTCCATACGGGCCACTTTTTTATTAGTTTGCTCTCTACCTATTTTTGCATTGAAGTCTCCCAGCACAATCAGGATGTCGTGTTTGGGGGTTTCTTCTATGACATCTTCCAGATCATTATAAGTCTTTTTTAATATCATCTTCTTTCTCTTCAGTAGGTGCATGCACATTAATCATTTACCTTTTATTCGTAATGTACTAATCCTGTCATTAACAGCTTTAAAGTTTAAAATGTTCCACCATAACTCTTTTTTGATGACAAATCCTGTTCCTAGTTCATGAATTAGTTGTTTACGTCTGTATTATTCGCCATACATGCATCTTCTGTTACATTGTGTTGCTGCTTTTATCTTCTAATAATCAAGCCAAAATGTAGATTATCACGTATTTACATGTGTATAACGTCTTACATGTGCCTAAGCCTCTTTCATGTTATTTAGTTTTCACAATGTGGTTGTCCATAATATTTCCTTCTTTAATATCGTACTGATAAGCTTTATTAGGTCATGTTGCTTGTTAGATAATTTTCCCGGATTCCCAGTTAAAAAGGGTTCTAAAAATATGAATTGTTGTTTAATTTGTAATAAAATTCAATGAATTCTTCATTTTGTAAATGTCATATTCTTGGCGCCTTATTATATTGCTTGTCTCTATTGTAATATACTGTATCAATTGTTGTGTTATCTATGCACTTGGCAACTCAAAACACATGACATAAACTTATACAGGTACACACACACACACACACACACACACACACACACACACAAACACACACTCACACATCACAAACACACGCATACTTACGTATGTGCATATATACATACATGTCGCGGAATTACTGTAATTGACGATACAATGATAAAATAACAGCGACAGCTTGTGTTCAAGGACACAATCAGTTGTAACGTGTACATAAATAAGACCCGACATTGGTCTACAAAAACAGGCAATCCTTTGATGAGTAGGGGACTGAGGAACATAACAAGTCTCGACAACTGTCTGCACACGGTCGGCATTTCTGTATGATGTGGGTTGTTCGAGAAACGAACAATGGCGCCATCAGTCTGCAAGGCGGGAGACAACCTTTGAAGTCGTAAACGGAATGTCTGGACAGACGTCGGATGGATTCTGTGATGTGGGGAAAGTTCCCCTGGTTCACAGACAGACAGGATTTTTGTTGTACGAGACAAAGTTTTCCCCGATGAAAGCAAATTAGACGGCGAGGTGATTCCAGTCAGTCTAAAAACAGGGAGAAAGCCAGACTCTGGACTGATCAGCGTCTAGACTTTGTGGTGACGTCACTCAAGCCCCGATTTAAAACCAGTTGCGGTAAACAAGTTGGAGGGGGTCAACCAAAGGATTCTGAAGTGTTAAGATCGGCGCAGTATTCCGAGTTGTGTTACATGAGAGAGACTATAATGTCTAAGTGTTGATAGTTATCGGCGGACAGATCCAAGCTGTGATTGCATATTTCAATCATCAACCGGAATAGGCATATGGTAGTCTATTAATCATATCTAATTTAGAGTATGATTAGGAATAGAGTACAGTACTGTGCGGTGATAGAATGCATTATAGGTGCAGTGCTAGAATTTCTATAAGTGCGGTGATAGAATGTATTATAGGTGCAGCTGCTAGAATGTTCTATAAGTGCGATGATAGAAAGTATTATAGGAACGTCGGCACTAGTAACCTATTGTGTGGCTTTAACTAGCTTGTGTAATATATAATTTAACTCAGGGAGTTAAGGACAATATAGTGGGATAATAATTATAGAGATTGAGGATGGTTGGGAGGGATGAAGGGAATGTGAAATGGTAGGATCTTCCAGTAGGGCATCTCCTGGGTTTCTACCAGTTTCGTTTAATCTTTCCTTGTGTTTCTATGTCCCAGACGAATGAGATGAGCTATTTGCCGTATAACAGAGTTCGGTTCTCTGTTATAGATCTGAGTGCTGCTATCGGCCTACACTCACGTAATTAAGATCAGAATTGAGTTGCTCTCACCAGGGGATTCTCTATTCTACAGGTTTCATTTACAGGTCTACTTGTTGATGGTGATACGATATACTACCAAGAAGTTAATATCAAAGTTGAAGAAATTATGGCTCACAGATGGAAGACCGAGGTTACTGAGAGGCCTGTACACTGGGCTCATGGCCTAGTTGGTCTGCAGAAACCGGACTTCTGCTGAGCAGAACGTGATGTACATATGTGTGATTTTTCCTTGAGTGTAGAATACTTCGTTAGAATCAGAACACTATACGTAACACATACCAATATATATATATATATATATATATATATATATATATATATATATATATATATATATATATATATATATATATATATATATATATATATATATATATATATAACTACCATGAACACTAATAGGTTGTTTTTTTTTTTCAATATGGGAAAAACCGTATAACCAGTGACTATAAACAGTTATATTTTCCCATGTGACATGTAAGTTATCGGAAAGATTCTCTGATCAACAAACATTATTAAACAGTGTAAATTCACTGTGTTTGCCAGAGTGAAGACCAATATCGAACAGTGTCTATCATTGATGACCAGTGTCCTGATTGTTCGAGAGTGATCGGAGAAAGTCGTCACGTGGCCGGAGAGACATCTTTTTGGTGAGGTTTTCTGTCCGGAATACTTGGTGCAGTTGTGTGCTCAGCACAGTGATTGATGTAACTAACTTTGCTCCCGATTCACGGGTCTGATTCTACATACACCTTAGAATATTCGACACACATTCTACACATTACACACACATATTTCTCACACACATACTTTATTATTTAATAAATTATTTGTTGTATTTATTTGTTAAAGCTAGAGTTGTTGAGTATGTTTTGTTGGGGAAGAATGAGAGGGGGCATGATCCAGGGGTGAGTGAGAGTAAGAAAGAGGTGTCTACAGACTGAAGGAGTTTTGTGGACGGATTCTGGTGGTTTCTCTAGGACAATAATATTGGGTTAATAAAAATGTGGGTGTTGATTCCCCTCACTCCAGGAACGACACTAAAGTAATAAAGGATTACTACGACAATACATACATGTTGTTTGTTCATCAAGAATGATGATGACCATACATTTCATCCAGTGGGATTGGAGCTGTGGAGCCGTGGGTTCTAAGATGGCTGATAAGGCCTATTTTGGCTCGAAATGTTCTTTGACAATGTGGAGAAAGAATGCTTCACGTTTTTGGAGGAAGATTTCCTGCAGTGGTTTTTCTGTCTTGCCTTTTCTTCACAGCGCTTGCAATCCTGGTTGCCTCACACGTGACTGCATGCACCCTTGCGTAATTATGCACGCCATGAATTTCGGTCTCTGGCTGCAGTCTCCCAGGTGTCATGATGAATTCCAAAAGCATTTAGTGAGATTTTAAGAGAGTCTTTAAAGCGTTTCCTCTGGCCACACACACACACACACAACTCTCTCACACATACACACACACACACACCCACACACACACACACCCACACACACACACACACACACACAACTCTCTCACACATACACACACACACACACTCACTCACACACACACACATTCACACACTCTCACACAACTCTCTCACACATACACATACAAACACACACCCCCACACACACACATACATATATCCATGCATACGTATATGCTGCAAGTCGATATTGAGGCAGCCATTTTGTAATCGCTATTGCCCATACTTATACTGCTCGATCTCCACGATATCACAGGGCATTGCTTGTGACCTTGAAATAAGGTTTGACTGTGTCTACACTCTACTCTGCATGTTATAATATAACTTCTGTCACGTAGTGGTTTTCCCTCTTCGAAATATATCATACTACACACTAATATCATTTATCAGCGGTCTTGTTTTATTCGAGAACTATTACACGTCCACTCGATCTCTGGGGTAGTGAGATCAAATACTTAGCTTTATTTTGATACCGGCGAAAAAGAAAGTTTTCGAGTGAGTCATCCTTCGTCAATCGGACATCGCAAAGAGCTGGCCTTTTGACTACTGTCCTGGCAAAGTTGTTAAGGAAGAAATCTAACTAATGGTAGTTAAAGCTGATTACCGTTGATGGAAGCTGTCTAGAGAAAGCAAGGTTTACATTTTTATTCTATTAAACCACATCTCGGCAGCCTCTACATAATTCCTCTCTAGTCTTATAAATCCACGATTCCTTCCACACAACATTACTAGCACAATGCAACTCTTAAGTACGCTTTGCCTCTCCTCGTTTGACAAAGATATATTCCAGGAAATGTTCTTCATCTTGTGAACTGTGCTACTTCTTGTGCTAAGCTTTAGTTAACTTAATTTTTTAAACTTAATTATTTAAATTGAAAACGGTTGACCTTACAATGCTGAAAAGGAAATGCTCCGGTGTGTGCATTTTCAATTTACCGTGACTTAAAATTGAGGAAGGTAGCAGAATTGTATCCGATAAACCACAGTATATAATGTGACGATTAAAGGGCCCATGGGCGTCACTGACGGTCAATTGTGGCGATGTATGGGTCCTTGGCAGAGAAAGGGTTAATGTATCTTCCATAAGCTGTTATTATACCTATTTAATACACTAATACATGTTTACATTAATGTATTTATCAACTGATGATTGCGATGATGATGATGATGATGATGATGATGATGATGATGATGATGATGATGATGATGATGATGATGATGATGATGATGATGATGATGATGATGATTAACTTACAAATTTTGTTTATTCAGCTTTATATTTGACACTTAGGTTGCGACGTTGGGGACACATGTATTCCCGAGGGTTCCGTCCACTATACGAACAACTGCGAAATATTTGTCTGTGAAAGAACATCTGAAAACACCGTGGATCTTATGTTTCAGAAAAAAAGTATGTCAGAGTGTGCTTTTATACTACAACATCAAAAACATCATCTTGATCATCACGTAATGAACCAGCTTGCCTTAACTATACTGTTTCCCCACAAAATATATCAGTTTGTCTTCTTATACCTCCGATACCATCATGCATATTCTCTCGTTTTTTAACTTCTATATCATTCACCATCCATGTTCCTGCAGACACAGACCACCCACTACATGAGGCGCTGGACGCAGTTAAGGGTCAGCGACTGATAAGAGGGAAATCATGGATGGCTCAGGCTAAGGATGCGATCAGACAGGTGTGCCCCTTGGAGAACATTAGGCGTGGAGAAGAGTGGGTCAGAGTGCCAACGGAGCAGTCAGACTTGTGCAGAGTTATAATCACATTAAGCCGGGAGTGCAGGGAGTGGCCAGCAGGGGCCACGGAAGTGGAAATCCAGCAACTAATTCAGGACAATGCTCACTCGAGTGATGTGATTATCTACACAGATGGTTCGGTGTCAATAGGTGAGAGAAGTGGCTGGGGGTTCATAGCCAAAGCTAATGGTCGATGTTTGGGGCAGGAGAGCCTGGCATATGATACCACAACATCCAGCTTAAGAATGGAAGTGGAGGCAGTCACTGCGGCTCTCCGCTGGATTGAGAATACGACACACACAAACATCGTGATTGTAACTGACTCAGAAAGCATGCTGACGAGGGTGAGGACAGGCAGACTTCGTGCGGAGTGGCTTGCTTCGCTTCGGAGGTCAAGGGTGACAAGCATCGCCTGGATCTTTTCTCCGGGGCATGCCGGTGTGCTGGGAAATGAACAGGCGGACAGATTGGCTGGCTTTGCAGAACTTGGTGGAGTATTGATACATGACAAGGCAGATGTGGTTGCGGCCATGTGGGAGCACGTGCACACCTCGGAGGAGCAAATGGATTACCATGGTCTGGCAAGAATGAGACAACGAGGAGTGAGGAAGGGATCTGGCCGACGCTCAACGCTCAAAGGAAAGGCGAGACGGACTTATAATCAGATTGCTACTGGTAATATTAGTGTTGGAACTCTTCGCTGGCTGCTGAGGATGGGGACGGAGCACTTATGGGAATGCCCCGAATGCTGTGATGTCGAATCCTAAATCAATCAATCAATCAATCAATCCATGTTACTGGTGTTACATTGTTTTAGTGTTCGATTCTTCCCATAATAAATCAAATATGTTGACCTCCTTATTTTTTTATTTTTGTTTAATTGTAATTTTGTGTAATGCCTTGCATGTGTCCAAGCCTCTTTCACATTAGTTAGATTTCGCATTGTGGCTAGCCAAGTTATATCTTTCTTTAATATCAGATTAATAGACTTCAGTATGTTATTATTGTGTAATGCCTTGCATGTGTCCAAGCCTCTTTCACATTAGTTAGATTTCGCATTGTGGCTGTCGAAGGTATATCTTTCTTTAATATCAGATTAATAGACTTCAATATGTTATTTTGCTTGTTAAATTATTGTCCCGGATCCACAGAAATAGGTTATAACTGGCTCGATAAATTATGATATACTTTCTAATGTGTAATAAAATTCAATGAAAAGGAATATTTACATACTATATTCCACATTTTATAAAATTAATATTCCGTGTGCCATATTTAGTTGTCTTTCTCTTCTGTAATACATTTATCAGTTATGGAGTTGTCTATGTACTTGACATCACACAACTCTGGCTCTCCAATATCATGCATCTCCAAATGGCGGAATTCCTACATGAGGCCAGTTGTGTAGCAAACGTATCAATGCTTGTTAACTATAATTCCTTATCACTTTTGTGGTGCTCATTGATCCACGTTTCGTCCAAATACACTATGCCATAATTTTATTTGCGCATTTACCTTATTTCACGTAGGCTCGAGAATACAGTGCTTCCAACCATAGATAGACCGCCGTGTCTAATTATGGACAATGCATGATATAAATGTTGTTGCCCATTAAGACAAAATACCTACAGCATCGAGCACAAAGGGAGCAATAAGGATATGGCTCCGAATGGAAAAAAATACCATTTCCAGAAACGCATTACTAGCAAGAATTGTTGCCCCTTGTAAATCAGACGACAAATTAGCCAGAAATATCAAATCGACAAGTTGATAGAAGAGCATCGTCATGGGTGCTTGAGACTTCCGCAGTACCATTCTCATGTTAACCCTATAGAACTTGTGTAAGCTAAACTTAAAGGACAGGTGGCAGCTGACAATACTACATTCAAATTGTCGGACGTCAAGATACTAAACAAGTCCGCGCTATTAAATATTGATACAAGTTAGTGGGGGGGGGGGGGGGATGTGAGGAAAATGTGTTGAAAGAGGCGGATGACTAATGAAGAAAGGATGAAAGATTAAACAACTACAAAATATGTACAAATATACGCACCATGTAATACAAATAAAAATGAGCAAGAATACGAGGAATTCTACGAAAACACCTTTGAAGTGCTATATAAAATAGATAATCAGGACAACATCATAGTTACGGGAGAATTTAATGCAAGACTAGGAAATAACAGAGCGGGCATAAAAAAAAACATCTTGGGGCATTTGGAGATCAACATAATGAAAGAAATGATAACCGAAGTAGACTCACAAAGCCGTGCAGCCAATACGACCTCTATATAACAAACACATTCTATAAACACAAAAACTCACACACGTACACCTTGTATAAATGGAACTATTCGGAAACTTACAGCCAATTTGATGTTATATTAACAAGAAATAACAGAAAGATAAATATATTAGATGCAATGGCAGTGCCCAACGTAAGTATGAACACAGATCACAAAGATGTCGTTGCCACACTAAGAACCGTCAAAAGAAGAAAGTAAAGACCAGGAAAATACATACCATGCGAATCAGTAAACTTAAAAAAAAAAAAAAAAACCTCAACGACGAGGCAGTTAGGGAAAATTATTAGAAAGAACTAACTAAAATCTTTGTAAAATTACCAATAGAAAGAAAAAAGTGGCTGAAGACTTGGAGATTTTCAAATCAAGCATTTTAAATACTGCAAAAATAACACGTGGAAACACGAAACAACGCAAAACACGGATAAAGAAAATAACTAATTAGTGGAACGTAGGGGTAAAGAAAGCTGTAAAAGACAAAAAGGACAAACAAAGAGTGGTTGAAAAGCAAACAGGAACGTTATTACATAGAATATACAATATCGAGACGACGGTGAATATAACAAGTAAAGAGAGAAAAACAAAAACAAAAACAAAAACAAAAAAATGACGGGGAGGAGTATGGAGAAACCCTAAATAAAAACTACAAAGTGGCAACTAGAAACTTCTACAACGTCTACGTCTGGGACAGGGTAGGCTGCAGACGCTGGCGGCTCAGCGTCAAACCTCTGAGACCTCGCCTCCATGAGCAGAAGACGAGCGATAGCGAGCGAACCAGACATACTGAAAGAAGAAATTATAGAAGCCGTCAGATTAGCCCCGTTGAACAAATCACTGGGACAAGATGAAATACCAAATGAACTAATTAAAGCAGGAAGGGATGTAGGAACAGCATGGCTACATAGACTATTCAGCCATGTTTAGATAGAACAACAGACGCCACGAGCCTGTAAAAACGCCATAAGATCCCAATTTGGAAAGAAACAAAGGCAGCAACAGAAACTGCACACAATACACAGGCATTTCCCTTTTGATTCATTCTGGGGAAATATTTTGCAAAATTCTTTACAAAAGATTGCGAACTACCATATAACCCCGGCTAATCGAAACACAACTTGGAGTTACGAAAAACAAAGGATGTATCTTTGCTCTTAGACAACTTATAGAAAAATCAATTGAATTCAATGACACAATATTCTAAGCCGTTGTCGACCAAGAAAAGTAATTTGACAGAGTAGATATAAACAAGCTTTGAGAAATGCTTAAACAATATGAAGTGAGTACACATCTAACGAACCTATGTAGAAGCTTATTCAACAACAGTGAATGCATGGTGAAGGCAACTAGAGTTCGTAACAAGATCCGGAGTACGACAAGGTTGTGTCCTGTTCCTTTTCTTGTTCATAACCTATATATATATACACCATATGTAAAGAAACCAGACAGAGAATGCAAGATCACCGCATGACGCGAACACAGGAGAAGAACCATCTGCAAATTAGACCATTAGAGAACTCATGTTTGCGGATGACCAGGCACTAATAGCAAAATCAGAAGATGAATTACACGACCACATGAATAGTCTAAACGAAATGCGTGGGGACCATAACATGAAAATTAGCACAAGTAAAACAGAAGTAATGACAATAACTAAAGAAGAAAAAACAACAACAATTCATCTAAATGAACATCTCTTGAAACAATTAAAGAGTTTCAAGTACCTAGGAAGTATAATATCATTAAATGGCAAATCAGAAGACGACATCGAAAATAGATGCAATAAGGCAAACAAACTCATTGTCACCAATACTAATGAATAAACATGTATCAATAACTACTAAGAAAACACATTACAACACAATCTTCCTACTAACTCTGTGTTAACAATGGCAAACCTGGACAATGACAGAACAAGAGGCAAGAAAAATCACAGTAACAGAAATTGGATTCAGGAGGAGAATACTCAATGAATCCAGAAGAGATAAGATCAGAAATGATAAAAATCTTGACTAAAGTGTGGGGGGGGGGGGGGGGGGGGGGTAATAGCAGCGCTAGATTTTATTAGATTCAGCAAGTCAAATGGTTTGACCATGCAACCAGGTTACCAACTAACAGTATACCACAGCAAGCAATGATGCACAAACCAGATGGAAGCAGAGGAAGAGGGCGACCAGTTAAACGATGGACGCAGGGAATAACAAGAGTCCATGGGAATATCGATACCTGAAGCTTACAAGCGGCCATTCTCCCGCTGTTTATGCTTCACCTCGACACCGCAAGGTACACGAGAAACATGATGGGATGAGATGAGATGTGATTCGGGGACTGAAAACAATTATAAAGCGTGCATTGTTTTCCTATTAGAACACTATTTTTTATGGGAATGTCCCGAATGCTGTGATGTCGGTTCCTAGATCAATCAATCAATCAATCAATCCTATTAGAACAGCGGCTTTATTTGTGACATAGCTGTTATTACTGTCGGAGCTGCCGCTGTGGTAAAATAGTCCCATAATATGATCTATGTGAACCAAAACACATTTATACATGCATGGATTATTTTCACATGCTTTGACCTCGAGCGTAGTCAACACTGGACGAAAGTCTGCATATGGTCCAGCTTTCCCTATTACCAGGGTCCCTCTCCATAAGTTGAATCCTCTTTAATTTCTGAGGTACTTGGAATTTACCCCCCCCCCCCACCCAAGTCAAGAACGAGAAGATACAATGTTAGTCCGACCAACCGGTGAAGAATTTACAACGCTATCTCAACATCAGCCCACTGGAAGATCAAGGGGGAGCCTTACTTATCCATTCGCCCATTACAACCACATAATACTTTAATCACCAGGTAGTTGTTGTTATCTTGGGGAGAGATATGAACATGGGCACGTCTTCACCATTTATAAACAACAACATTGTTACAAGTACAGATGTGATCACGGAAATGTGACCTTAATAGAAGAGGGTAAATAGATTGTTCTATTAACTTTTCCTTTCATTCATCATCCGCAGCGTCATCATCATCATCATCATCATCATCATCATCATCATCATCATCATCATCATCATCATCATCAACAACAACAGCATCATCATACTATCATCATCAACAACATCATCATCATCATCATCATCATCATCATCATTATCATCATCATCATCATCATCATCGGCATCATCATCATCATCATCATCATCATCATCATCATCATCATCAACATCATCATCATCATCATCATCATCATCATTATCATCATCATCATCATCATCATCATCATCATCTTTAAATGTTGCCGACAAGTGTCATGGGAGAGAAATAGTTGACGTATAAGCACCGACGCGTGCCACTAGATACTGTTATACTGTGTAATCGTACAACGTCTTTAATGTCCTCAATCCATTTATTATCTGTCATTATGCGGACATAGATAGATTTGGGTGTTTCAGTAAATGTGGTAGTCTATATATATTCGCAGATTTGCATTTGCCAATTGATTTCGATTTATGTGTCTATTCCACCATCACCTGCGATCACAATGCCTAAGTATTTAAATTCTGCAAATTGTGTCAGAGGTGTACAGTGTATCTGTATATTTTCTGGAGCATGGGGCATGCATTACTTCGGACATGGACTTCCGATCCTCAACACGGCGGAAAGGCATTTACACAGTTACGCCTCTGGAGTGTTTAAGCTTCTGGCTAAGGGTTGCAGTTTCATTTTCCTCATGTTAGACTGGTGGTGCATGGTTCCGTCGCTCTGCTACTGAGTTGAGCGCGTGGCGCGACACCGTGAGCTGTGAGTTTCGTTTGGAATGTTTTTACATCTGTCCCCGGTTGTTGTAGTGTGAACTGCATGTTCGAAACAATAGGCAGTCAGCCTCATCTCATCTCATCTCATCATGTTCCTCTTGTACCTTGAGGTGTCGAGGTCAAGTATAAACTTCGTGAGAGTGTATGACACTGGGCTTCATATATCGATATTTCCATGGACTCTGCTATTCCCTCCGTCCAACGTTTACGTGGTCGGCCTCTTCCTCTGTTTCCATCTGACCTGTACATCATTGCTTGTTGTGGTATGCCGTTGACTGGTAAACGACGGTCGGCCTGTCGATTCGAATTGACTGGATTGCTTTTTTCAGTTCACTAGTGCATTTTCTCGGAGACTCATGGGGGTCGTTGCTGGTGCTACCGTGTTAGTACTATGTGCGTTTGCTTTCAGCGGGTGGTCCTGCCCAAAGGGACCGAGCCATATTGGATAAATGCCGGGGCAATGAAGTCGATCCTCTAGACTTTAAACTTGCAATGCAGTAACTTTTGTCTGCTGGTTTTATAGTGACTGTCGCTTCCAATGGCGATGAACTGTATTTTACGTGGAGAACTTTTGTGTTGACATTCTGACGGCGGCATTATGCACAGTGTACCTGTGCGGGCTATTGGTTTGTCGATACGCCTGTATATACCACTTTTCACATTGGACAGTGAGGGGCATTTTGCGTGGTATTCACTGGCACAACAATGGAACAATGGGGACGACCATTGCCGTGATGTTGTAACCGCGACTAACTAACCAACTAAGGATATACGAGGCGAGTCAATAAGTAAGGCACAATGTTCTGTGGGATGGCAGGTAAATGTATTTATATCCCCGTTCGTCAGGTGGCGCTAAGTGTCTCGTGCGCATGCGCAGCGCATAAACAAAATGGCGACTGTATTTATGGAGTGTACAACCAAAGAGCAACGTGCATTTTCTGAAGGATGCTCTAAAATTGTTGACGAAAAGCGATCTGGTCGTCTTGTTGAGATTGCAAATGAAGCATCTGTGCGGTGGGTAGAGGAAATGATTAGCGGTGACAGGCGAGTAACGATAGCCTCTGTAGCATCTGCAACAGGTTGCTTCATCGTGAAAATCGAAGAAAACGACCATGACTTCTGACTAGAGGCGTGTTGCCAGACCACATACGACTCGATTAACGCTTGAGAAAATTAACCAAGTAAGGTGGTAAGTTCTGGACTATCTACCTTACAGCCCCGACTTAGCCCCTTTCAATTTCCACCTTGTTGGTCCACTGAAAACCTACCTTGGCGGGAGACATTTCGCGAATGACGCCGAAGTTGAATGTTAAGTGAAAACGTGGTTCAGGAAACAGGGCACGCAGTTCTATGCAGCGAGTTTGGTAGGACTGATAACACGATGAGATAAGTGCATCAATGTTGGTGGCAATTATGTTGAGAAATAAAGGGACAATTGGTGTATAACAATTAACTGGTTTCACGTTGTTATCACATTTAGTTATTTTTCTAAGTCATTTGTGACTTACTTATTTACTTCTCCTAGGACATGATGATGTTTGTCCATGAAGAATGATGATAACCATTCATTTCATCCAGAGGCGTTGACAATTCGGAATCGTGAGTCGTGTTGGCTCAAAAGTTTATGTCACGATATCGACAAGACGACTGGAGACGAATACAGGTTCAGTAGATGACTAGGTCGCCCATTGTGCCTTGCCGTGCTCATTACGTTTCACAACGCCTTGCAGGTAAACGCCATCTTGCCCGTTGTATTCTTCTGCGCAGTCTGCCGAATCCTGTCTTCACATGCTGGGTTGGCATACCATAGTTCACAGATTGGTTTGACTATCATCTTGTTTTGCCTGCCTGACACAGCCGTTATCCGGGGCGTGGCCTTGTCGCATGTTGAAAACTACTAGGAGCCACAGGCAGAAGCTGGATGCCATGCTATGACCAGTATCGAATGGGTCATGAAAAGGGCCGGATATACTTTCATACACATATACATACATTTTCAAAATTATGTATCTCTAATTACCATCTTGGGCATTGGTAAGCGTTTATCATCTATACACACAACGATAACGTTTGCACCTTTCTACACTTAGCTCATCATTCAGCCATTGTGAGATGTCAGATGGTGTGTGCTGTGGAAATGTCCATGTTAACACATGCACCAATTATGGACGAACATCTACGCGCGAATTGGTGTGTCCAATCAAATTCGCTACCACCGTGTGGTGGAGTTAGTATGCCTCTTTGAAGCACCGTGACAAACTGTCAAAGCGGCAAAGTGACAGTACATTAGTAATCACAGTTATTATTTCTGATTGTAAAGAAATAACACGACACTGTGCTTATGTTACAGGATGTGAGTTATTTAACAACTGTATTGGCAACGGAGACATGGAAGAAATTGACTGTAGAACGTACGCCTGTGTGCAGACTGAGGGAAGCAGTAGCCAGTACTATATTGATTTAATGAGAACGAGTAGGTTACATGTATGTCTTTCTCTTTTTGCCTCTGTACACTGGGCTAAAGTCTGTTGAGAAGGAAATAAGTAAAATCTGGCGGAAGTATAACCAGACTGGGCTGGAGATGGGTCAGCACAAAATGTCTTCTAAATTGAGGAGAGAACAGGTACATAAAATACCCAAAATAATTATAGGGACACGCCCAGAATACCAGCAGGAAAGTACTGCCATAACTTAGATGCTGAAATCCATGAAATCAAGATAGCAACAAGAAATTACTAAATGCCAGCCTTGTTACACACCATGTAGTGATATTGATAGATGCCAAATCAGTACTCGGTGCGCTCCTGTCTGGAAAATTGTCAACACAAGGGCAATACATTCTGAATTTTGCAGCCAGCGTAAGGTCACCATACAGTGGAAACCATCTTACTGTGGAATACATGGAAACGGGAGAGCTGATCGATTAGCCAAGAAAAGAGAAAAAGAGGAACAACATGATGTGCCCGTTGCATACCACCAATAGAAAAGAATGATCAAATCAGTCAGAAAGGCACCAAAACCTGCCTAAGACAACTACCACGTTATGGAAAGGCCAGAACAAGCTATTTTTCTGCACATCAAAACAGGACACGCATAAATAGGCAGTCACCAGTATATATAATTCAAGATAGGTGAATCAATCACGTGTACATGTGGATTGGTGTCGCAGACAGCAGATCACATACTCCACGATTGATCATAGAGTGTATGAATATGTGTGTGTGTGTGTTTGTGTGTGTGTGTGTGTGCGCGCGCGCGCGCGTGTGTGTGTGCATATATAAATATCTTCTTGTTTGACTGAGTCTGTATTTGTAACTATTTGGTTTAAGGTCCTATATATCCGACTATACGTCTGTATGCGTAGTAAGTGTGTGTGTGTGTGTGTGTGTGTGTGTATGTGTGCGTGCGTGTGTGTGTGTATGTGTGTGTGCGTGTGTTGCTGGTCGATATATATATAGAAAGAGGTCTACACTGTTAGCACAACGAACGGGCAGCTTGTAAACATGTCACCAAGAAAGAGTGTGTATGACTGTTTGCGTAATAAAATTCCTAGCGTCTGGCACAAATATCACTTGTGTATGGTTGTTAGTAGTATGTCATGTACACCTTGTGTAGATTTTCTGGATCAGTTATCAGTCAGACATTATGTCTTATATCCGCTTATGTAACGTGACTACATACCTTAATGAAATGAAACGTGAATATTCTATACTCGTGATATGATTCTTAGCTGCACCCGGTTATGTTTAATGGAAATCATCATCATCAAGTGCCGTGCCGGCTGGCGTAGGCGTTCATGGCTCTCCACAAATCTCGGCCTTTGGTGTTGTGAATCAACTCTGCAGATGATATTCCTCCATGCCACCGTCTCAATCCGTCCAGCATCATTTCTCTTGGTCTGCCTCTGCCTCTCTTCCCCTCGATCTTTCCAGTTGTCCCGATGTTCTCCAATGCCTCTCTTCTCATCACATGACCAAAGAAAGCTGTTTGTCTCTTTCTTATTGTTTTGTATAGTGTTCTAGTTTCATTAGCCTCTTTCAGGCAATCGTTGTTAGTTACTCTGGCAGTCCAAGGAATTCGCAACATTCGTCTTAAAAACCACATCTCTGTTGCTTCTAAGTTCTTCCTAATTTATTCATTTACATTCCAAGATTCGCTGCCATACAGCAAAACTGGTTCTAGTATAGCATTTTAGCACTCTCTTTCTTACATTCATTGATAGCGACTTTATTGCATAAGATACTCTTCATTTTCTGAAATGCGGCTTTTGCCTGCCCTATTCTGCTGCTTAATCTCTGTTGTACATCTTCCATCTGATGTTATAAGTACCCCTAGGTATTTAAAATTATCCACATGGTTGAGAATTTCCCCTTCTATTTCTATGTCACATTTTGGTGTCCCCATTTTCTTTGATATCACCATTGTTACTGTTTTCTTGATATTCAAGAAGAGTCCTTTCTGTGCACTCTCCGATACTACAAGGTCCAATAATTGTTGTAGGTCTGTTGCATTATCCGCCACCAATACTGTGTCGTCTGCATAGCGTATATTGTTTATATTATATCCTCCGATTAGTATTCCTGGCTTCTCTGTGATCTCTCTCATTGTTACTTCGCTGTATATTGAGAAGAGATCGGGTGACAAGACACACCCCTGTCGAACTCCTAGCTTTATCTGTTCGTAACTACCCTCTTTATTTCCCATTTTAATTGCTGCTACTTGGTTCCAGTATATAGTCTTTATTATTCTTAAATCTTTCCCATCAATGTTGATATCTTCCAATATTTTAATCAGCTCATCATGTTTTACTTTATTAAATA
Organism: Cepaea nemoralis; assembly: GCA_014155875.1. Classification (NCBI taxonomy): domain Eukaryota; kingdom Metazoa; phylum Mollusca; class Gastropoda; order Stylommatophora; family Helicidae; genus Cepaea; species Cepaea nemoralis. Next base: position 288,106 of record JACEFZ010011666.1, read on the forward strand.
CCTTAGTATAATCTATGAAGCATAAATATATGTCTCTCTGTTTCTATATTGACCTTTCTATTAGTGTTCGTAATATATATATATATATATATATATATATATATATATATATATATATATATATATATATATATATATATATATATATATATATATTGCATTGTTTGTACCCATTCCTTCCATAAAACCACACTGTTCTTCACTAATTTCCATTTTTCTTTTCTTTCTTGTTCTTCTTTTAAAATTTTGAGTAGAAGCTTAGTGACATGGTTTATGAGGTTAATTGTACGAAAATCTTCACATTCAATTGCTCCTGGTCTCTTTGGTATTGCTATAAATACAGATTTTAGCATATCGCTCTGTAAATATCGACTGTTGTAAATATCATTCAGCATTTTGGTTAATATATCTACCCTAAATTCTCCCAATACTTCTAATTCTTCTACTGTCATTTCATCTGGCCCAGATGTTTTTCCTTTCTTCATATGTTTCATAGCGTCAGCGACTTCTCTTTTAGAATAGGTGGGCCTTCTAAGTTACTTTCTTCTGTTAATACTTCTCTTTCTCCATAATATAATTCTCTTATATACTCATTCCACCTCTTCATTATAGCACCATCCTCCAATAATATCTTTCCTGGTTTTGATTTCAAACACCCTGTATTTATTCTTAGTTTTCTTCCTGTGAGCTCACTGATTTGTCTGTGCATACTGTTTTGATCGTTAATGGAATTTGATTCATTTTTTTTTTTTTTTTGCATAGCTCGTTTAACCAACTTTCTGTTGCCTTCACACATTTATCTCTTATTTCTTTATTTATCTTAGCATACTCTTGTTCATCATTTTTATTCTGTTTCCCTTTGTCCATCAGCATTAATATGTCTTCATTCATCCATTTTTCGTATGTTTTTGGCTTCTCTCCGGTAATATTTCTTTGCTAGTTTGATGAATGGAGTCCCTTAACATATCCCATTGTTCATTTATACTCTGTATTTTAGCTATTGCATTGAACCTATTTGTCATAGTCACCCTGTATTGCTCTTGAATTTCTTTATCTACTTTCAGAACCTCTTTATTAAGTCTCAAGTTCTTAACCACTTTTCCCCTCTCTTTAATCTTACTTTTATTTGTCCACATAGTGGCACATGATCACTATTACCGTCAGCACCAGGCATTGTCTTTACATTAATTAATGCATTTCTAAATCTTTTATTAATAAGTATGTAGTCAATTTGGGTGCGTATTTTCATATCAGAGCTTTTCCGTGTGTATAGTCGTCTTTTATTGTGGTTAAATCTTGTGTTTCCAATTATCATATTATTAATATTTGCCCGTTCATTTCTGATAACTAAACCGTAATTCCCCACTATATCCTCTCTTTTTCCCGTTCTTACTCTTGCATTAAAATCCCCCAGTATTACTTTTATTTCTTGTGATCCAATTTGAGCTATTGCCATTTCTATTTCATCGTAAAAGTGTTGTATTTCTTCATCACTATTACTTGTTGTTGGGGCATATACTTGTTTAATATTTATATCTATTGGTTTGCCTTTGATTTTGACCTTGGATGTTTTGGAAATAATAAGGCTAAACTACTTCACACAACTTTAATAAGCTAAACTACTTCACAAAATTCTCTTTCATAATTCTCAAAGCTACCTTTTGCCATTGTTCAAATATAACTCAAGACATACGAACGACTAAATATGCTACATGTCCCTTGACCTAGGACAGACTTACATAAACCAAGCTTAGCGTACTCTGCTGCTCAGTTGTGAAACAATCTTCCACAAACAATCAAAGACACAAAACATCATTATACATGCAATCGCAACCCTTTTGAACACTATCTCAGTACAGACTGCATGCCCCCTAAAAACAAAAACAATAATAATGGAAAATTATATCAATCGACAACTGGCGAATAAACATTTCCATGTGTATGGTACGTTACACATTTCTTAGTTATTGATAATGGTTATGTTAAATATTGCTTTAGTGAGTCATGTAGTAGTGATTAATGTTCATACGTGTTAATGCTTATTGTTCTTTTGTTGTCTAAGATTAGCTTTGTAAGTGATGTTGAATGAAATAATGTATGACATTAAATAGAGAAGAAAGTCAGAATGTCAGACGGGCCTGCGTGCCCAATCATTAACCCTTTGTAACTAAAATGTGTTCGTTTGTTTGTTCATGCATCTAACCTTCCGTTTCCCAGTCATTGGGGATACAACACCACCTAAATATACATATTAACGAGCCATTATCTGCTGTACTCGTGGGTACTCTTGACGTAATCTTTATGTCAGCCATATAGATTTTGTTCCGAGTCAATTTCTGACAAATTGGCGTTGCTCGCCAGTGATAATACTTAACTTTGAGGCAACGACCCCTACGTTTCTGACAAATTGTCGTCTCAGTCCGGAATTCTTAAAAAAGGATGCTCGCCGGGCAATATTTAGGAAAGTAATACACTGACTTTTGACAGGGACACATGTCATCCCGTGGGCTCCGGGTGCTGTATGAATGGCTGTGAGCGTCATGTCTGTATCAACGCATCACAGAACGCCGTAGATCATAAACTAAAAGAATAAGGTACTGTAGTATGTTTTAATACTGCAGTATCCATCGTCGTGATCATCACCTTATTAACCAACTAGCATAGGCGATCATGTCTCTACACCTCGATTGAACTCTATCAAAAACAAATGTTTCATCTGCTTATATTGTTCATATTGTTATTAACTGCTTTCCTCCTCTCTATACGTATCGCTGTATATCGGTTGAATCAAGCGCTCAAACCACATCGCTCCAGATATGTCCATGCGTGCTCCGACATCATCTTTAAACTTCATTTTTCAACCAGGAAAGAGTCCCTCTATTAATGGCACCAGTTGTATGATTATGTGCTCTTCTGACCATTCCTTGGCGTACTGAGTGACCTCAAGAACATCTTTTCAATATATAACACCTTTAATGTTTTCGTTTGAAGCCACCTCGTGCATTATATATATATATATTTTTTGGGAGCTATTCTACATTTAACTTCTTTCGTTAGCAGTTCTACATTTATTTTCTTTCTGTAGAAAGTTCTACGTTTAACATTTTTTTCTAGGTGTACTATATATGTAACTTCTTTTTTAATCTCATCTACATGTAACTTATTTCATAATCTCATCTACAGGTAACTTCTTTCTTAATCTCATCTACATGTAACTTATACATTTGGTTATTCTACATTTTACTTCTTTATGGAAATGTTTTACAGTTAATTTATTTATTTCGATGTTCTACATGCAAATTCTTTCTTGGGCTACACAACAATGAAAGACTTTCCTTGGAATTCTACATTTAAATTCTTTCTTGAACTATTCTATATTTAACTTATTTCTTTAGTAGCTCTAAGTTTTAACTCGATCTGGAGATTAGTTTAGTTTAGTCGATGGATCAACATCACGTCACACAGGATCTTCTTTCTCAGTTATTCGATATGTACCTTCAAATTGTAGCTAATCCGCATTTAACTTATTTAGTTAGCTATATATAGTGAAGTAATAATGAGATAGATCAAAGAAAAACCAGGAATACTAATCGGAGGATATAATATAAACAATATACGCTATGCAGATGACACAGTATTGGTGGCGGATAATGCAACAAACCTACAACAATTATTGGACATTGTAGTATCAGAGAGTGCACAGAAAGGACTCTCTTTGAATTTCAAGAAAACAGTAACAATGGTGATATCAAAGAAAATGGTTACACCAACATGTGACATACAAATAGATGGGGGTATTTTCAACCAAGTGGATCATTTTAAATACCTAGGGGCACTTATAACATCAGATGGAAGATGTACAAAAAAGATTAAGAGCAGAATAAGGCAGGCAAATGCCGTATTTCAGAAAATGAAGATTATCTCATGCAATAAGTCGCTATCAATGAATGTAAGAAAGATAGTGTTGAAATGCTATATAGAACCAGTATTGCTGTATGGCAGCGAATATTGGAATGTAAATGAACAAATTAGGAAGAACTTAGAAGCAACAAAGATGTGGTTGTTAAGACGAATGTTGCGAATTCCTTAGACTGATTGTCTGAAAGAGGATAATGAAACTAGAACACTATATACAACAATAAGAAAGAGACAAACAGCTTTATTTCGTCATGTGATGAGAAGAGAGGCATTGGATAACATTGTGACAACTGGAAAGATCCAGGGGAAGAGAGGCAGAGGCAGACCAAGAGAAATGATGCTGGACGGATTGAGACGGTGGCATGGAGGAATATCATCAGTTGATCCAGAACACCAAAGACCGGCACGACACTTGATGATGAGTTAGCTATCCCACATTTAACTTCCTTATTCTTTATACTTTATCTAATTTCTCTCTTTCGTTGTATTACATTTAACTTCTTTCTTGGGATATTCTACAGTGATCGTCTTTGTAGTGCTGTTATATACTTGACATGTTTCTTCAGCTATTCTGCATTTAACTATAATTAATTTAACTCTTGGACTATTTTACATTTATCACCAATCTTGTGTTATTTTGCATTGAATTGCTTTGATACATCTTCCATTTGTTGCTATGCAAGTACATACATACTTAATAACATTGACACCATACAATAATGCATTTGACACATGGTGATGGTGACTAATCTACAAACTGAGTTGAGACATCTGTATGTCTGACAACTAGATTGCCAAGATGGGAACAAATGTTACCCTGTGGGTTCCCGGTACTTTATTCAAGGTTGCCGCCTTCACCAGTGTTTACGAGATTCAGATGGAAATGTGACAAGCGTGTTTATAGAACCTGGTAAGTACGTGAAGATTATATACTACAACAGACGTCATTATCATAATCATCGCTTCATTAAAACCAACTAGCATCGGTGAACATGTCTCACCACATTGTTATTCTCCAGCGAAACATATAATTCCATCCACTTATAGCCTCCACACCATTATTAAGTGTTGTTCTTTGCTGGCATTTATTTATCTGAATAACGAAGACACAAACAATAGATTTACTTCTTTATGGAAATGATTGTTTGTGTCTTCGTTATTCAAATTCACTACGGGAAAACATTGTTTTGAATTTATTTATCTGTGGCTTCAAAATGTTATACTGCTACATTATGTTCCAGTTACTCTCTCTCGGCTCCGTGGCCGAGGGGTTAGCAGCTCTCTCCGCTAACTCCGAATACTCTCGTCACGTGACGCGACGAGAATTAGCAGTGGTTCGAATCGCAAAAGTGACTTATGAGAGTATGGAGCCGGTCGCTCAGAAAGTCGTGGCGTGCTGATGAGCGTAATCTAGCCTAGGAATCAACATACAGCTGAAAGATGCTGGTGTTGACCGCAATATCCTGAAACAGGATGGAAACGCGGAAAAAAAAAAAAAAAAAAAAAAAAAAAATTCTAAATTTAACCTCTTCTTTGTATCTATTCTGCATTATATTTTTTTTAAATTACCTATTCAATGCTTATCTTCATTCTTAAGCAATTCTCCTTAGAATTGTTTGCTTCGGCTATTCTTCATATTAGTTGTTCTATAGCATTAGTTTTGTTTAGTTTAGTCGACGAATCAACATCACGGCACACGGGTGTAACCCATAAGTTAGTTAGTTAGTTAGTCGACAGATCATCCTCGTTGCACATCGAACCATTCAGTCCATAAGTGCTCGGATCCCCTCCTCAGCAAATCCCGCAGCGTGTAGCGGCTAACGACGCCAGTTCTGTGTTGGTTTATCAATCTTCTTTGGCTTCCTGCGTAGTGTTCTTGTTTGGCCACCCCTCTTTTAATTTGCTGCTCCCGCAGTCTGGCCATTGTTGTAGATTCACAGTCATCACTTGGTTCTCGCAAAAGTCTCACTTCTCGTAGAGCATTCAGAATGTCAGCCTGGTCCATGGCGCGTCCGCCCTCCACAGTAGCCTCACCTGCGAGCTTGTCAGCCCGCTCATTTCCTTGTACTCCCGCATGACCTGGCACGAAGATGAAACTAATCTTTGCCAGCCGAGACCGCTTCAGAGGCAGCAACCACTCTCTTCGGATCGACCCCTCCTCTATCCTCTTGATCATGTTCATTGAGTCGCTAAGGAAACAAGCCCTAGTGAATGTCTGTGTCTCGAGCCAAGTTATTGCTTTACTTACTGCCATGACTTCCATGGTCAGGCTACTTGTGGTTTCAGTGAAAGCACCAGAGTCCTCCTTCACAATTCTCCCTCCGGCCCGAGCTGTAAAGGCCCATGAGCTTCTCACATGTCGGACGACCGACCCATCTGTGTAGATGACCGCGTCACCGTCTAGCGAATTCTCGAAAATCAACGCTTGTACTTCAGCCTCAACAGCAGCCGGATTTTCTTGTCTGCATTTTCTATCTAGTTGGATGCAAACTGAAAAGGATGTGCAGAAGTCTGTTGGCACTTGCACCCACTCCTCGCCAGGTTCTAAGTCCTCAAGTGAACACACCTGTTGAAGAATGTCTTCGGCTTGACCCATCCACGACCGTCCTCTTTTTAACCTGCTGCCCTTCACCTTCCTAATTTCACTATGCAGTGGATGTTGTGTGTTTGCGTTAATTTTGAGGTAGGCGCGTGCCCTGCAAACTTGTATTCTCTCTTCAATGGTTGGAAAATCAAGAAGGTAGCGCATCGCCCTGCATGCTGTATCTCTTGTACATCCAAGAATAATGCGCATTGCTTCATTCTGTATCCTTTCCATCCTTTCTATCTGCTTATGGCTGAGAGTCAGGATTGCCATTAGTTAGTTAGTTAGTTAGTCTTTCCTCTTGAGCCTAAGGCGGCGCATAGGGCAGAAGTCCTGTCTCTCCATGCCTGGCGGTTGGCTGCTATCTGTTGTAGATCTTGGATATTTACTTAGCAGGATTGCCATTGCATACTCAAAAACAGACATGACCAGCCCCTCGTACAGAAGACATAGATGGCGCTGCTCACAGTTTGCTGCCGCCATCACCCGCATCGCTGCCAAACCCCGCTTGGCCTTTGTTATCACCTGGTCTATGTGCACATTATAAGCAAGGCTTCGATCAAACCGTATTCCCAGGTAATTCATTGCCTGCGTTCTTTCCACTGTCTCTGAACACAGCATTACAGTTGGTGTTGGATTGTTGACAATATGATTATTCAACGAGAACCAAGTCACTGTTGCCTTTGTTGGGTTGACCATTGCCCCAGCTTCATCACACCAAGTACTTATGCGATTGAGTTCGGTTTGTAGTTCCACAGCAACCTCCTCTCTATCCTTACCCTGACGATACACTAAAACATCATCGGCATACGACAATGTCCTGCCAGGTCCAGTGATCTGCTCACTGGTGCTTCTCACTGTGTAGGCGTTGAACAGTACCGGAGATAATGGCGATCCCTGTGGTAGGCCAGGATATATTGTTGTTGGTTCCGAAGTCCAACTGCCACATCTAAAAACTACTTTCCGTTGGTAGAGGGCTGCAGCGATCCAACTAAGGAGGAATGGACTTACGTTTAGTTCAAGAAGCTGAAACATTAAAAAATCCAGTGGTACTCTGTTGTATGCGTCCTCAAGATCAATCGCTGCAGCAACGGTTTCAGTGCCTGCGTGGAAACCTTCATAGACATCCTGGGCAAAGACTGCTGCATTGGTCCAGGTTTCTCTTTTTGGACGGTACCCACCCAGGGTAGGTGGGAAAACACCTTGCCTCTCTAGTTGGCTTGATATTTTCCTGGCAATTACCTTCTCCAGCAGCTTGCCTATTGTATTCTGCATGGTTATAATTCGATATCCCTGAATTTTTTTGTGGTCTTTGTCAGGCTTCGGCAAGGGAATCAGATAGCTGTGTAACCATTCCTCCTTGATGCTAGCACTCCCTATACTGTTGTTGTACATGTCTGCTAATTTCTCTAGCTCATTGTCGGTACACCTATTTATGTCGTTGTATCTTATGCCATCAGGACCTGGAGCACTGTTTTTTGATCGTCGAAGCACAGCCTTGATTTCTTTCACTGTCACTGTGTCTTCCTCCGAAGTGATCTGGGCCTTGCATCTGTCTGAGGTGACCTCCTTGGCCAGATTTCGGCCTCCCATGTCTGTCTGGTTGCCCTGCTCAAGGTAGCGTTCAAAGAGGGCTTTGCCCTTGTCCTCGTCAGTCCTCTGCCAGGTGAGGTCAGCACCTTGGAAGTCTGAAATGCTCTTATTCTTGACTACACCACTCATGCTTTTATGTAGTCGCCAGAACAATTTCAGTGACTTGTCTGTGCTTACTCTTTGACACACCTCTGCCCATTTTTCGCTTTTAACCACCTTGACCAGTTTTTTGAAATAGCTTACTTTTGTGTGCATCTCTCTTTCTAAGTGCAAGCAGGGACTAGGATGACCAGCTCTGTTCTTCTTGGCATTTTGCCATCTCCTTACAGCACTACGCACATGTAACCCATAAGTGCTCCGTTCTACTCTTAACTCAATCCTGAGGCCTGAGAATCTCAGCTCAGTGCACAAACTCCGTATCACCGGCGGAGATCCTGAAATACTTTGGGTAGATCTTTAACTATAGCTGTTCTACATCTTAAGTCTTTCTCGAGCTATTCTACATGTAACTTCTTTTGTTAGCTATTATGCATTTAATTTCATTTGCCTGTAGTAAATGTAACTTCTTTTTTTTTTGCTATTCTACACATTTTACTCCTACTTTGAACTATTCTACATCACCTTTCGTTCTGGAACAATTCTAAAATTAACTTCTTTCTTTAGCTATTCAGCATTTGACTTTACGTTTGGGCTATTCTATATTGCATTTTTTTTGCGAGGGGGGGGGGGGGGGGGTATCCTAGCTTTAATTTGAATATTGTAAATATTTCTTTTCTACATTTAAGTTCTTTCTTTAGCTAGACTACATTGAACGTGCTCTTTTATATATCCTTCATTGAACTTCTTTCCTGGACTATATTATATTATATATCTATTATGGAACTATTCGCAAATTATTCCTCCCCACGACTCTTGACGGCAGAAGTGGAAGATGATGATGATGATGATGATGATGATGGAACTATTCTAAAATTAACCATTTCCATTAGCTATTCTGCATTTAACTTCTTTCTATGATTATTCTACATTTAACTTCTGTCCTTAGTCATTCTATATTTAAATTCTTTCTTTGGCTATTCCCCATTTAACGTCTTTCTATGTCTTTTTCTACATTTAACTTCTATCTTTTTTAATTATATATTCAAATGCTTTACTTAGCTGTTCTAAATTGAATTTATTTATTTAGTTATTCTACATTTAACTTTGTTATTTAGCTATACTACATTAAACTTCTTGCTTTAGCTATTCTACACACAATGTGTTCTTGAATTACACTAAATTTTTAACTTCTTTCTTTAATTTTTTGTTTGTTTTGTCAATAACTATTATTATATTCTTTTCTAAGCTCTTCTGCATTTAACGTCTTTATTTGCCTATTCTATATTGAACTTTTCGTTTTCTGTTCTATTCTACTTTTAATTTTGTTCTATTTCTATTCAATATTGAACGTCTTTCTGTATCTGTTCTACATTTAATTTCTTTATTTAGCTTTTGTATAGTTTGAGTATTTACCTTCTTGAAAAAAGACACATATTATGGTCGTAACCAGGAACGAATAACACAATGTAAAGTATATGTAAATGGGAAAATATTTAAGCAAGTCAATCGGTACACGTATCTCGGACCAGTCATAACAGCTGATGGTAAATGTATTGAAGAGATTAGAACAAGAATTACCATGGCGAAAATAGCCTTTTGAGGGAGGGAAAACATACTGACCAATAAAAACTTGTCATTCGCAGCGAGTGTTTAGGGGCTGCATAGACTCTTTGCTTTTGTATGGATGTGAGGCGTGGAAGCAAGCCATCTGATGTCTGTAGAAATGCGGTTTCTGAGAAAAATGCAAAGAATATCATGGACACTTTGAAAACATGTCACCAAGTCCTGCAAGAAACAAATGGAAACCGTAAACTGATTGGAGAAATTATACGTAGTCAGTCAAAATTATTTGGTCACGTTATGAGAATAAATTAATTATAGAAAGTGGTGACAACTGTCAAAAGTTAGGGGGAAAGAACAAGTGGAAATCAGAAAAGTAAATAACTGGATGGCTTGACTACATGACAAGATCGATATAATAACACTGAGCTAATCCAAAATTCTGGTGATCGAGATGGCGAGACATGACCGCCCACGCTGACCGGCATGGCACATAGTGATGACGATGATATTTAATTTCTTTCTTGAGCTATTCTACATTTCTTATGCCAGGTCTTAGTCAGATATAACTGAGGTACCGTATGACAGTCGACGGAACTACCTGTTTCTGTTAGCGCCAAATGTTGGGCGGCGCTTACCAAACCCCACAACCCACATTGTGCCAACGACTTCAGGCGGAAGAGCGCAATTGGGAGGGTACAAGCCTTATCCTGGTGCGAGAGAATTCAATCAAAAGACAAAATATCATAACAGGGCAGACCAGGCCCTAAGCCTTAGTTGGCAGCTGGTCTAGGATCGAAGCTCCGACAGGCGGACAGCTGGAGCAGTGCTTTTCTGATATGGCAGCGTCCGCAGCTTATCTTGTTACAGATGTACAGGTGTTACCTTTCCTCTGGAGTGAACTAGGCAGGCAGAGAGATGGATCATGCTGCATGGGAAACACATGGTCTCTATATTTTAGCCCAGGCTTTGTGCTATGGAGAATCAATAACACCATCCCAGGTCTTAACCGGTCTCAGAATCAAAGCGAGAGGTAACATTTGTCGGTTATAAGTCCTTGTCAATTGGCGTAGACATGCGGCGCCACGGGTTGCCTCTGACGGTGGGAGACACCTACATGTGTCACTGATCAGCTACCACCCGCCTCAAGCTGGGCATCCCCCGGCCAATTGGGTGCGGATCAGCCACATTTTGCCTGCTTCAATGGATGCTTGGGGCTGTGACAAAATCTGAATCGCAGGCTGTAAAACCTGGAGACTCGCCTTGCTGAGGAAGGGTCACTCATAGAAAAATATTAGACCTTTTTTTTAAACGGTAGAATGCAGGAGAAAAAAATGCAACATGGCGTGGGCTTTGCAGTGGAGAAATCACTACTTGGAATGATTCAAATTCCAGCTGGAGGTAACGAAAGACTATTATCCCTGCGCTTGGCAACCTGTTGTGATTTAGCCACCATTATTACTGCATATGTATCGACACTCGCTTCCTCTGATGATGTGTAGGATTCGTTCTAAGAGGGGTTAGACTCTGCGATCAAGGCAGTTCCAAAATTTGACTACATTTATATGCTCGGTGATTTCAATCTTACTCAAGTGATCTTACTCAAGTGAGACCAAACTAGCGGATGATGCCCTCAATGCCATAGAGGCTCTACCAACTCTTGACCACCTTGACACACTTCCCACCATAACAGAAGTGTGCTATAAATGAACCTGCATCTGGCAAGGCTCCAGGTAAGGATGGGATTCCAATAGAGGTTATCAGGAGTGGGCAAGACACATTCACTCTACAGATCCACCAGCTAATAGAGCTATGCTGGCGAGAAGGACAAGCCCCACAGGATTTCAAAGATTCAAGCATCATAACACTGTACAAGACCAAGGGCGATCGGAGCGACTGCAACAACCATAGGGGTATCTCACTTCTGTGTATTGTTGGAAAAGTATTTGCCAGAATTGTTCTGCGCAGACTTCAAGTCCTAGGAGATCAAGTCTACCCCGAATCACAGTGTGGCTTTCGACAACACCGGTCTACCACTGATATGATATTCTCATTGCGACAAATGCAATAAAAATGCCGTGAACAGAATCAACCACTGTTTATTGCCTTCATCGACCTCACAAAAGCATTTGATTTGGTCAGTCGTGAGGGTCTGTTCAAAACACTAAAGAAGATTGGCTGCCCACCAACTCTTCTGCCCATTGTGGAATCGTTCCACACAGGCATGAAGGGTATAATCAAGTTTGATGGTGCAACTTCTGAAGAATTTGAAATCAAGGGTGGAGTTAAGCAAGGTTGTGTACTAGCTCCCACCCTCTTTGGAATATACTTTTCACTTCTACTGAAATATGCCTTTCGTGATCAGGATTGCGGTATATACATTCACTCAAGCTCAGATGGCGGACTTTACAATGCTCAGAGATTGAAGGCCAAGACTAAAATTAGGAGGGTACTGATCAGAGAGTTGCTTTTTGCAGATGATGCTGCAGTTACGACCCATTCTGAGGAAGAATTGCAATGTCTACTATCTGCATTATCCAATGCTTGTTCTGAATTTGGTTTAACAATTAGCAAAAAGAAGACACAGATTATGACACAAGGTGCACATGGGGTACCATCAATCTTTATTGACGACGCCGATCTAGAGATGGTAGACCATTTTACATATCTAGGATCAGTGGTAAATAGCAAATTATCCCTAGATCAGGAAATCAACATCCGGATTGGTAAGGCAGCAACAACAATGAACAGGTTAAGAAAAAGAGTCTGAAAGAACAGGAAGCTTACTGCCAAAGCAAAAGTCCTTGTCTATCAAGCCTGTGTTCTTAGTACTCTTCTCTATGGCAGTGAAACCTGGACAACTTACTCACACCAAGAGAAACATTTAAACAGCTTTCATATGCGGTGTCTGCGAAGAATTCTTGGTATTAAGTGGCAAGACAAAATCACAAATACTGAAGTATTGGAAAGATCAGGATGTGTGACAGTTTATTCCATGCTCAGTCTTCGTAGACTTAGATGGATAGGACATCTTAGGAGGATGGATGATGTTAGAATACCAAATGATATCTTTTTTGGTGAATTACAGATGGGTAAGAGATCTCAGGGTCGGCCTCTACTACGATACAAAGATGTGTGTAAGCGGGACATGATTGATACAGGCATTGATAATGCACATTGGGAGCAAGTCGCCGCTGAACGTGTTGCATGGAGGGCAAATATCAGAAATGGAATAAAGACAAAGGAGAAAATTATTGCAGACAAGTCACACACCGAGCGTTTGAGACGTAAGATGGTGCATAATGGTGGAAATGACCACGTGTTCATATGCACCCACTGTGAACGGACATTTACAGCGCAAATTGGCCTTATCAGTCACACTCGCTACGGCCATAGGTAAATGTTATTATGCCTTTTTAAAGCACAAACTATCGTCTGTCAAACGGCAAGGTGCCAATGTTATGTAATATATATATATATATATATATATATATATATATATATATATATATATATATATATATAAAACAGAGTGTATGTTTGTTTGTTTGTGGGTTTGTGGATTTGGATGCGTTCGATAACGGTACATCCGATTGAGATGAAATTTTCTACACGTCTTCCTTTCATTCCTGTGCAACCGACTATAATAATTTCTTAATGTAAAATCTTCTACTTATTTAATAACATTTACTTTTCCATTTTCATTATATAATGTGTATATAGCAGGGGGACTTCACTCTAGAAAAGTTTTTTCAAGGGGCATAACTTTTAATAACATTTCTATATACTTTATAGTCATATTGTTGGACTTACCTGCACTATTGTTAAACTCTTTGTCTATAGTTATTTTTAGGCATATGAGTTATATTAAATAATGATATAATCTTTAAGGTATTTTTAAGGTTTGCATAAAAATAATGCATTATGTATAACATTTTAACTCATCTTTTTCTGCTTACATAACTTATCAACTGTCATGTCGGTGATTAAAAACAGTTTTCATTAAAAATAATGAATGGTGTGTGGAAGGACATTCTTTTAAGTTACTGTGCGCCAGGAGCTGGGCGAAACCACGCCGGGTCAGATAGATAGACAGATAGTCGGGAACGGAAGCTTATTTGACTACTTATATGAATGAATTAAATGACATGCTCCCCACCAGGGACTGGGTGAAGCCGGGCCGGGACAGACATACAGACAGATAGACAGACAAACAGATAGTCGGGAACGGGAGAGCTTATATGACTACGTATATGAATAAAATGAGATGCTCCCCACCAGGGACTGGGTGAAGCCGGGTCAGACAGACAGACAGACAGATAGTCGGGAACGGGAGAGCTTATATGACTACTTATATTAATTAAATGAGATGCTCCCCACCAGGGACTGGGTGAAGCCGGGCCGGGTCAGCCAGACAGACAGACAGACAGACAAACAAGCAGACAGACAGACTGATAGATAGATAGATCCCCTCCAGGGCCTGGGCGAAGCCGGGCCGGGTCAGCTAGTATATATATTTATAGCATCGTTTGTATCCTTTCCTTTCACAAATTCATACTGTTTTGTTACCAATTTCCATTTTACAGCTTATTTTGGCCCCAAAGAAAAACCCGTCAACAATTGAAAACTTGTTTGTGTCTTTGGCAGGAGCGTGATCTCAAACATGTTAGCCATGTCTAGATGTAAGCTGGATGTTTATTGGTCAGCTGGTTGCGATTAACAGCGAGATGTAAATATAAACACGTGGAAGCCGGTATACCGGCTCGTAAGATCTCTGAAACACAGTATGTCAAGCCGGTACACCAGAGCATCGGGTTCAAAGGGTTAACTCCCGTACTACTTCTTCCATTTGCTGAGATTAAAGTATACAAACACATAAATATATGACTTGTTTATACCGCTTGCAGTAATGCATTTGGTACTTGATAGATATGACCAGGACTAACTTAACTGAGCTGATCCATGTGTATGTCTGACACCTAGGTTGTCTCCTTAAGGACGAATGCCATCCCATGGGCCACATGCACACTCTGTTTGGCTGCCAACATTTTGTCTGTTCCAACAAATCAGAAGGCGGTGTAAGGTATTGGTTTCAGAAAGACGGTATGTCAGTGTGTATTTTTAAACTACAACATCAAAAATGTCATCATGATCATCATCATCATCATGATCATCATCATCATCATCATCATATCATCATCATCATCATCATCATCATCATCATCATCATCATCATCATCATCATCATCATCATCATCATCATCATCATCATCATCATCACAAGATGACTTGCCTTGTTGATGATGTTTCTTCAAAATTACCAATCCTCAACATAAAATATCAGTTTATCTATTTGTATTTTCGAAACAATCATGAATGACTTAACAATCTTCACCCATTGCTTAGCTCTGTATCAGTCGCCATGCAGTTTCGTGTTGTTACATTATGTTTCGGATGTTCTTTTCTCCTAATGAAGCAATGTTGTTGAGCTTCTCTTTGTTTTATGTGTTATAACAGTGTAACTGTTATAGCGATTATACGGTTAAAAGAATTAGAAATAATTGAGGTGCAATGAAAATATTGGTAAGCAGTGCACGGGTGAGCACTGTTGCTTGATGATGCGATAAGCGTGTCGTCGATTGACGACAAGATAGATACGGTACAGAAGCCAATTGACTATCGTGCAGTTACGACGCTTAGGTTTGTGTGGTTCCATCTGGTATATTGTTAAGATCAGAACTGCTTAAGCTTTTGGAAAAAGAAACTACAAAGAAAATGTTAGCTTTTGTACTACAACTGAAAGGCTTGGATAATTGTCATGCAAATGTTGATGCCGTATCGAAACTGCCCGTTTGTATTGAAGGATAATAATGACTACAGAAACCTGGATGATGTCGTTTCCAAGATTCATTTGTGAATTGAGTGTTATTATTGCAGTTTATTGAGTTAAGAATGCACCACCATCACAGGCTATACGACACGGCTACCTTTGGCCCCTCTGAGGCGGTTGGCCCTAATGGTGGGCGACTCTGCTAAAGTGTGCTAGGTCGCTCTTGAGTTTTAGCCTCTTTTAAATCACTTAGAATTATTATTTAGGATGTCCAAATTATTTAAAACATTATTCTTTAATATCATATTTAATGTGCTCCAACAGGTGACATTGGTCGTTACATAATTGCCCATGAGTCACAGCTATATGCTAGAACCGGTTGTAGGAACTACGAAATAATTATATTTTGTGTTAAAATTACAATTATACATATTTGTTCTATAAGATATTCTTCATTTGGTAAAATTTAGTTTCTCCATACTTAATTTTATTAAATTTTCTGAGACATTCCAGGGATGATTATGATTATGTATTTGACATCTCGTAGCTCGTCTTATACATACATACATACCTACCTACATACCTACCTACCTACATACATACATACCTACCTACATACATACCTACATACCTACATACCTACATACCTACCTACATACCTACCTACATACCTACCTACCTACATACATACATACCTACCTACATACATACAAACATACCTACCTACATACATACCTGCATACCTACATACCTACCTACCTACATACATACATACATACCTGCATACCTACATACATACCTACCTACATACATACATACATACATACCTACATACATACCTACATACCTACATACCTACATATCTACCTACATATCTACCTACATACCTACCTACATACATACATACATACATACCTACATACATACCTGCATACCTTTATACCTACCTACCTACATACCTACCTACATACATACCTGCATACCTACATACATACCTACCTACATACATACATACATACCTACCTACATACATACATACCTACCTACATACATACCTACATACCTACATACCTACATACCTACCTACATACCTACCTACATACCTACCTACCTACCTACATACATACATACACACCTACATACATACCTGCATACCTACATACCTACCTACCTACATACCTACCTACATACATACCTGCATACCTACATACATACCTACCTACATACATACATACATACCTACCTAAATACATACCTACATACCTACCTACATACCTACCTACATACCTACCTACCTACATACATACATACCTACCTACATACATACATACATACATACCTACCTACATACCTACCTACATACCTACCTACATACCTACCTACCTACATACATACATACATACATACCTACCTACATACATACCTGCATACCTACATACCTACATACCTACATACCTACATACATACATATTGTAGCAGAATGTGGGTACTAGGTGGGCAAAGCTACAGCACGCTTGAGCATCAGGATGGAATGGGAAGAAAGATGTTCAAGTCGTGACGTAGTTTGTTGTTAGGAGGCAGTCAACATCTGGGCTTGAAAGAGAGCAGACGCCATGTTGTAAGAAGATTGATCAAGCTGTCATCTATGTGCAATAAAGATAATTTGTATTCACCCAAGACTTGTTAGTCCTCTATACTTCACACCGTTATAGAGGATGAATTGGCGCCGATGCCAGGATCCGTGCTTGGACTGTCGCGGTAAATAGACCTATTATTTACTTCAAACAACTGAAATTAAGAAGCCCTTTGACGACGATGGAAAGACGTAATATATTTTAGGGGAGACACAGCGACTAAAAGCCTGGCCAGAGGTAGTTGTTGTGATTTCCCAGAAGAAGAAAAGAAAAAAAAAAAAAAAAGGCAAAGCTGAAGGTCATCTTGTTGGATCAACGTCATGGATGCTCAGCTTCTTTTTGTATGATGAGCGCCACAAAAATTGCTCCACGCTATACTGGACGATCAACGAACGTTGCCAAATTTTATCTTTGCTAGTTTCCAGAATGTTGACGCCGCTACTCTGGGTGTGCTGATTTGGACCGAAGCTCCTTGTCAAGTTCGGCTGAAGTACTGTTTTTTTGATCGCCGTCGTCCAGTGATGGTTTTGATCGCCATAGCCCAGTAACGAGCCAAGTCATTGTTACACAGTCCGCTTCGTCAAATTTTGTTGGCCAGGTCATTACAATCGAGCCGTTGTCAAGTCATCTCCGGACTCCGTTGTGTGAGAGAGCCGCTTTGTCAAATCAGTCAGCCGCTGCTCTACACTGTCGGTTGTTTTGAGAAGCTGACTATCGTTCATTGCTGATTTCAGAGGGCTGGCCAGTGCTGTCCTCTGATCACAATCGTTCCTTGCCGTGTTTCAAGAGCCCGTCCCTGGGTGGCTGATACGTTCAATCGTTCTTCACTGTTTTATTGACGTCGTTGTTGTTCCTGAGGAGTCTTATCGAGCCCAGTCGAGCCTATCGAGCCCAGTCGAGCCTATCGAACCCAGTCGAGCCTATCGAGCCCAGTCGAGCATTTTTGATCCTTACGGAGTACGGAAGCCGCTTTGTCGATCCTGGTTCAAGTACTCGAGTACCAGATACCGTGCTTCTCAGTCTCGGCATACAAGGGCATAGACGTCAAGGACTTCATTTTCGATTGGAAAATTTAGTTCAACAAGAAAAGGGGTAATATAAATAAGTGTTTCTATTAGATAGAAAATTATTGAGTTTCAGGAGGAAGATAACGTCCTTTGGTTAATTTAAGACTGTATATTAATAAGTATTGATTGTTTTTTTGCTTGAATAACTGTAAATATTTCAGCATAGAAGACCCATCACAGCACAGTGGAGAAACAGGCATAATTTCGGCTGAGTTCAAGACGAGTTTTTTTTCCAGGTACCAAGGAATATGCAGAAGAAGAAGTAGAAATATTGTTTCAAGCCTGATAGAAATTACAAAGAAGTTAATATGAATTACTTATATGTAGAATTACAACGTATTAGTACATGGTTGGGGGAATTAAAAGAGGCAGTTAGTGAAGTAGAGCATTTTGTAGAAACGTTGAAGAACAGAACGACTAGACAAGACCCTTATAGATTTAAGGTAGACTATAATGGAGTAGGAAAGAATAACAGGAGACAGCCATTGCTTAATAAAGACAGAAGACAATATGGTTATGACGAACCAAGGCCTGATGTATATAGAGTAAAAGACGGTGAGAACAGACGTAATAGTGAAAGGTCGGGCTGGTATAGTTGTTATAAATACAAAAATGGGCGTGAGAGAAACCTTTCAAAGAAATCATGGGGCTGGCCCTCTCACAGTGCAACCGCTAGAAAAAGACGTAACGACTGGTTTGAAAAGAGACAAAGACAATATTTGAAGTCAGGATCGAAGGACAGAGTAGAACACAAAGATAAGAATTCAACGACTCCTAAAGTACTTGCCAATTTTAGGATTGAACAGGAAAAGAAGACGACGGTATTAATAAAGAGAATAGACCGAGAGACAGACGCAGACAAGTAATACGATAAATGATAGTACGCAGACGCATATGGATACTGTAGAGAAGACAACCCAGGTACAGTCAATTAAGAAAATAGAAAAGGGAACGCAAACTATTAAGACGGTGGAAATTGCGGAACCACCTCAGGGGAAATTAGAAAAAGAAGACAGTTGAAGTTAAGAAAGATAGACAGACGAGAACCAAAGACGAAAGGAAACCAAAGAGGAAAAGTATTGAAGAAAGATAGTTAATAGAGGTACTGCCATGTCAAGTTCCTCAGGTATAGACATTAAATTAATCCCCAAATGGTGTAGAAATATTAGGTGTGAGAGCCCAGGTTACGGAGAAGATATTTCTACCGCCGCATATTATAGTAAATACCGTGATGCTGAGACAACTGTGAATACTGATGATTCGGAGAATGAGAGAATTGCACTACGAGCAGATCCTGACTTGAAGAGTGATGTTCCCTCATACGGTGTAGTTCCTGGTGGACAAACGGACAGAGTTTTGGTTGGTGACTCTTTAGAACTAGATACCAGTTTATATGACAGGAAAGTAGGGGAAGGCTAAGAGGACGAAATACCAAGAGAGGAGAGAGAGAAAGATACTTCCAAAAAGAAAGATGTTTGCCTAGTAGAAAGTGGAACACAAAAACAGCAAACAGCTGAAGCGTCGCTGGAAAAAGCTAGAAGTCTCATGAAATCGGTAAGACCATGGTTGTATTTAAATAACCGATACGAGCAGATTTGAGCATTTTGTAACTGAGCTTGGGTTAATTCAAGTTGATGAGGCTCAAATTTCGACTCAAATGTGCTGTTTGCTGTGGAAAATGGTGGAGAATCATTGCAAGTGATTGTGTGACGTCGAGAACTGATGTAGTATTGTCTGGTATTACATAGGTTATTTTGAGATATAAAGTGGTCATAGAATAGTGATGACGATTGGGTAATGCGGATGTCATAGCTCGAAGAAGTATTATGAAGTGATGAGGAGGTTAAGATAGGATACATGAGTAATTGACCGTCAGAGTAGTTTGACGTTGAGAATTAAGTAGGACGGAGAATAGTAGCATTATGATGGTTGAGAATGAAGTAAGAAAGTAGTTGAATTGTGAAAGTCCTGTTGAGTAATTCGTCAGATTATGCGTTGTCCGTGCGTGAGTATAAGGGTGGACACGTCAGGTGTCGCGATGCGAGAGTAGTAGTGAGATGAGAGCGAGGTTGTGTATCACTGTCTGAGCAAACAAAATACGAATAACGTGTGAATATACGAAGAATGGCTGATAATGACGTTGATAAAACGTGGAACATAGAGTATGCGAAAATTTAGAGGTAGAAAGAACATGATTAGAGAATTGTGATGTCTTTTCGTTAGAATATCTGACGTTGGAACGGAAATTATGGAAGTTGTATGACAGGTTGACGGAATGAGAGTTAACATTCTGAATGACGTTTCATAAAACATGTTTAGTATTGTTGATAGGGACATGTCGAAGCATGAATGATTAATACCTGAGAAATGAGAAAAGTGAGGTTTGTTGTTAGTAATAGTGGTGTTGGTTGCTGTTCTGAAAGAATCCCAATAAATAGGAAGAGAAATGAAAGATACGGAGGTAAACAAGGTTAGTTAAATGAATGTTGGAGAACGTGTTCCGATAAGGGTGACCGGGTTGATTATCGTCACGATGCAAGAGTGCTAGGAGAGACTTGAGGATAGCTTAGAGTAGTGGTGGTGAGATATAGAAAGTACTGATACAGGAGAAGGAAATGTTAATTGCGTCGGGTAGACGAGAAACTTAAAAGTAGAATTAGTGATTGGTACAGTAGGTAGATGTATTGGTGAGAGGTCTATAATAAATAGACAAAATTTTTGCTGGTCGTAGTAGACTGGAGATGCCGTGGTTAACGGTAATGATTAAGAAGTTGTAGTGATGCTTGGTACAAATCCAAGGGAAACAATTGGTGTGCCGAGCCACAGGTTCTATTAGTAGATAGATGACTGCTGGTACATTGAGATAACATTAAGATAGCCGTCACACTGGTAATAGAAAAAATGAGTTGACCTGTAGTTTACAGTGGTTATATTCCAGATATTGTGATGTGTTAGGAGTTGGTTTTGTAAAAGATAAAAGGTTGTGAGGGGAGATAATCAATGTTTGATTTCCAGAAAAAGGTACGGTCATTTGTTAAATAGTGATTTTGGTTGAGGGGAACAAGTATTGTTCCGCGCTATGATATCTGTAGTTAACATATAGATATATATATATATATATATATATATATATATATATATATATATATATATATATATATATTATATATATATATATATATATATATATATATATATATATATGTATATACGTATTTTGACATTGATGCTTGGCATTGAGTTGTTTTGTTTTATAACAAAATAGGCATGACTTGGGTCATTGGTTCGTATAGGGGGGGAATGTTGTTTGGTCACTTTAAGTAGTTAATTCTATGTGAATTATTTTTTTTAAAGACCTTCTCTTTAGCGAGAAGACAGTTGTTTTTATTGAAATTGAGCTTTCAATGCCTCATATATAAATTTTTTTTGCTTGATTTGATCCTGTAAAATGATTGTTATTATTTTAGAATAGGGTTATTGTGTTCTTAGACTTTTGCGTACAAACTATTGGTCCGTAAAAGAGACCAGTAGTATTAGGTAACAATAGATTATGATGTATGTGGTATTATTTTAATATATGTTTTTCTTTGAACGAGTTCATACCTTTAATTGATATGAGGGGAAACATAAATGATGTTATAAAAATTGGGGGGGGGGGGGGGGGTATGATATCCTGTTGTGATTTTATTTCGCTGTTTTCTATGTTAAATAGTAGTTAATTAAGTTATGTTTAATTTACATGGTTTTGTCTAGAATAAAGACAATACATGGGGCTTTAATTGGGACCCTTCGTTCAGAAAATAGTAATAAACTACTGTGGACTAGTAGAGAGACACATCATCTTTGTGAATAAGTTCATGGGTATTTTGTTGCTGTGATAATCAGCGTAGAGAGGCTGATATGGCTATGAAGTGTTGGAAACATACGACGGGGTTACTACACAAGTAAAATGGTTATGGGGAATTTAAGTGAGCATTGATTGGAAATATACGCATTGGAGGCCATATGGGGGAAGAAAAGATTAATGAATATAGCAGTGGGGTAAATGAGAGAAAAGTTTTGAATATAGTTTCCATGGGGTCAGAAGACCCATGATATACATTCATAAGAGACACGAGATTGCTGGCTTATAGAAGAAGAAGTCGGTAACGTGTTACCCCAGGCAAATAGTAAAACATGAATTGAATCCATGATTGATTAGACACTGTGGATAGCAGTACAATAGTTGTAAGTGTGAGAAATGAACATTGTGAAGACATAATGACATGGGGTTTTTGAGGGTCCGTGATATATGGACTGAGATAGAATAAAGTTAGTTGCAAGCAATCACACACATAAGTTCAGGGGTAGTATATTGTTGCTGTTGATAACGGCATAAGTGGAGGTTTTAGTAGATATGCCCATAATAAATGGACAGTAAGGGGTCGCTGAAAATTTCGGCAAGATTAAAAGAGATGATATGTATTGGGACAGGTTTTAAGGGATGATGGACCTTTTTAATTGTGTCCTCGGGATGTGTTTTGTGGTTGACATTACAATGCGAGGTTGAGGTAAGGTTCAGAGCTATAAAATTAGTAGTATCTGTAATATATAGACTGTCAGCATCCCCAATAAGCCCTTACAGGAGTAAGGAGTTAACACTAGGCTAGTAGAGAGACACCCAGACAGGGAAGACACCGACTGCTATTAATACCTCGCAGGGAGACACATTTGTATCAGACCAGAGGGCAAAGAGTACGGATGAGCGAGGGCTTTCCCCAAGCAATTGGGTTGCTGGTAACCGTGATATGTCAGGTTACTCAAACTCACCAGCCAGCGTGCTGGCCAGTCCAGGCACGCAATAGTAGCAACTGCACGGAGGGAAAAAGGGCCCGTGCTGGTCCACGCTATGTGTAGCGGGACAGACTGACTGGAGACGGTAGAGAGGTCGGACGTATCCTTGACCAATACGATAGCTTTCTATGCCATAGGCAAACTTAGGGCTATATCATTTAGATTGTGTAATGCTAGCATCACCTATCATCACGTTGATATATTCATATTGTGTAACCATGATGAAGCCTAATGCTTGTAGAGCCATTCACATGTCGGCTCTGAATAAATTGCATTCCTTTCGCAAATGTCATGAATTGTTATTTCGTGCAGTGCGAAAGTAGCGGAGTCTTGAAAGCTGCAGCGCACAGGTCGCTGACAGGCTAGACCCCGAATTGGTGTCAGAATGGTCAAAGAACCAACGCAAGCTGCGAATTAAGGTCAGAACACATTGAACGAACGCCAGCAGTACAATTACTGTCAGATTTCAGTGAACGTTTTCTGAACAGCCATAGCAGGCAGTTGTAGTAATATTCGACGAAGCAGTTAACGCCAACATGCAAGTGGTATTATAAACCACTAAACGAACGCTAACTATCGATAAATATTACAAAGTTCTGTGCCAGAATTAGTTCAATGCACGTTTCGACATTTGTGATGTATGATATATTGCAAAGTAATACAAATATTATTGTGATACATGCTATAAATTAAATTTTTTGCTTGTGGTGAATTATACGATCGCCAAAAGTTGTGGAGTGTGAACCACAAGTGAGACAAATTAGATCGGTAAAGTGTGAAATTCTACCAATATTAATTTGAAAGTATGTTATTAAATTAAAAGCAATTGAAATGTATAAGATCATCAGTGAACATCACCATCGTAACCACCGTGTACATTTCATTGCGTGTGATACAGCCATTAATGTCACCATTCTACGAAATCATTAAATAGAGTAGCGACGAACTGCAGCCTAGAACGAAGGTACGCCAGAGTCAAACGGCGAAGACAAGACGACATTGACGGCCATACGACTAATCATCTCACTTATCATCTAACAATCATTCAGACGATCATATCATTCATCATTAATACCATCTATCACTATTTATCACATTCTCATTCACCAATCGCATGAAATAGGAAAGTATAGTAACATCATTATGAAATATAAATATTTGATAAAATATGATGAATTGTGAGCTTGTATTTACAACGTAAACGTGTGTCTAATTGTTGCTGCTCTACCAACCAGAACGCAGCCGTGTGTCAGCGAAATCAAACCAGTGTGTAGTGTGAAAGACTGCGGTGGAACATCCCAAGTACCGCACTGTCCAACAAATTAGATGAGTATATTTTCCGAATATTTCGATATGCTCTAACGTAATCATGCATCTTCCTTTCCAGACAATGATGTACATGTACTAACACATTATTGTATACTATTCTGTGCATATTATTATATTATCATTTTGAACTAACATTACGCCACAAAATGGCGTCACTAAATGAATGTATCCAGGCGGGCATCGCCATGGGCCACACTGGAGATAAACTAGAAAAATGGGCAGATCAAAAGTATAAGGAAGAAACAGAAAGAAAAGCTGCTCTTGACAGAGATGAAAGAGCATTAGAAAGACAACATCAAAAAGAAATGAAAGAGATCGAGGAGGCTACTAAGCTAAAGATGAAGGAAATGGAGGTAGATTCTAACATACAAATAGCCTCTAGCAAACAAAAGAGCCAAGAAGAACAGAACAAATTCAGTAAATACAAAGGCCTCATTAAACCATACACTGTAGGTGATTCAATCAGCGCATGGACTGAAAATATAGAGTTCCAACTAAAAACACAGAAAATACCTTTAGAGGATTGGGCAATGATATACATGAGGAACTTGAGTGGGGAGCCTTTAAAAGTAATAGAATCCATACCTACTGATCTTAGAAACAATTACCAGTACATACACGATAGGATAATGCAACATTTTCTTTTGGACGCTACTGGTTACCAAATTCAATTCTCACAGATTAAACCAAAAGCAACTGAAACGTTCTTAGACTACATTTCTAACGTGCAGAGCACATTTAAAAAATGGACTAAGGCGGCTAAAGTAGGTAACAGCTATGAAAAACTAGAAGAACTAATAGTAATGGACAAAGTTGTTTCGACAGTACCTACCCCTTTTGCTAAATTCTTACAACAGTCAGATATTGAGTCCATTCAACAACTAGAAAAACGGGGGTCAGCTTATTTTTCCTCTAATCGGGACATATTCAAAAATACATCATATGACACAGAAATTACAGCTTTTGCAAACAGAGTCCCTGATAGATCCTACAAACAGAAAGACTATAGTAAGAAGGACAAACCATATCAGAAACCACCTCGATGTAATTATTGCACTCTTTTTCACCCAACATATTCGATGTGTGATAAAAACCCCACATATCCGTCACACCTAGAACAAGTGTTAAAGAAGCAAGAAAGCAGGAGATCATCGTTTAAACGTGCTGTAAAATGTTATTTTTGTTCTAGTTATGGCCATTATAGCAATAGGTGTCTTGGGAGACAGAAAATGAAGGCAAACAACGCAGCCCTCATCAATACATCATCAGACGATGAGAGTGACATAGATCCCGAACTTGTCAATGTATTGCCAACGAATGAATGTCAGAAGTGTATCATCAGTAACTGATATTTTAGACTTTAAGATGTCAAGTATGCCATCAATTTCATGCGGATGGGAAATTAGAATGTGGGACACGTAATATCCATGTTCAAATGAAGATGCTAACGCAGCATGTGCCTCCAGAGGTAACCTTAAGTTCTACGATGCACTGGTCAATGGACAACCATGCCAATGCTTAGTTGATAGCGGCAGCACTCTACTGGGACTAAGAAGAGAACTTGCTAGACCTGAAGATTATACGGGAGAATTTGTCAAATGCCGTACTTTCTCTGGTAACCATCGAGAAATATCCACTGGCAAAAGCGCATATCAATACCCCGTTCCTTACCGGCACATTTACGTGCGCTATCCTGCAAGATCCATGTACGGACCTTATTTTGGGATGTCTTGATGCATTGAAAGAATGTACAGACGACAACATAAAAGCCTGGAATGAAACACACAGGGTCAACGCTGTAACTAAGTCAGATACAGAAATAAGGTTATACTGACTTACAAAATAAAACTCTACAGCTACTAACACCAAGTGGTGCAGATACCAACACTACTCGCCAAAAGTTGAGCGAGGCACAAAGCACCGACCAAACACTCACAGCCATATTTTAACTTGTTATGTGAGCGAAAGAAAGTTTCTAAAAATTCTTCCTGGTACTTTAAAAAGGTTAATGGAATTCTCATGCGTTATTACTCATATAATAACCATGAAATTCAGCAGACGGTGTTACCTGTAACATACCGGGAAAAGGTGCTGAAAATCGCACATTCACCACCGTTTGCTGAACATTTGGGCTATCATAAAACGCGAGCCAGAATTCTATCACAATTTTACTGGCCGAAATTTTGTTCGGACATAAAATCTTTCTGTCGCTCTTGTAATGTGTGTCAACATCGTGTACGAAAGAAAGAACATGTAGAGGCCGAAGTGCAAAACTCAGTGATAGCATCTAGACCACTTGAAAGTATAGCGGTCGATATTACTGGACCCCTAATGCAGGTGTCGAGTAATGGAAACCATAACTATCCAAACGAGGGTACTAAAACGATTCACCTTAAACCGAACCAAAAGGCTGTGATTCAACTAACCGATACACATAACATGGTACTAACATGTTGCCAAGGGCCTCTCAACGTTAAACTCAAAATATCAGATGCGGATAATGAAATATCGATAAAAGAACCCTTAGAGATATTTCATATCAACATCCTGAAACCTAACGTTGCACAAAAAGAACAGCAGACAGACGAACAGAATGCACCAACACCAAGCAATGAGACGACAGACATACACAACTCAACTTCACTAGGTAAGGCGACACACAACAGCGACAACGCAAACACACGTAGCCAGATAACAGCACACACAAGTAGTAGCACAACAGTATTGGACGACATGGAACTACCAGTTCCGACAGTAAACACAACTGCGACAAATATCTCGACATATAGAAATAACAGATGCAATCAGACGAAAGACGGGACAAAACACCTAACGAAACGTCGACAGGTCTTCAACAGCGTGAGATTGTGTGGACTCATAGCTAAGCCGTCCAAAATAGAGTTGGGCATGGAACAAATTGACTTCCTGAGTCATAACATCTGCAGGGGCCAATTGAAAATTGATGACAGTATCGTCACTAAATGTCTAAATGTAACAATGCCAACGACCAAGAAACAGGTCCCAAACTACTATAGGAAAATTCATCAGTGGTTTTTCTAACATCTTAAAAGCTTCGGCTAAGTTATTTGTAAAGATGCACGATTAATTAGTGCGGTATCGAAATTGAAACATTTTGTCATTGTTCCATCTACCTTTCGTATACCTAACCCGAAACTCACTTATTTCTTACGCACAGATATGAGTGCCATATCCAGATCTGGAATCATAGGTCAGTTCAACGACGGGACGTTCCACCCCGTAGCTCGCAACATCACTTTTGCTGAAGGAAGATACTCAGCATCAGAAATGAAAGGCCTGAGTTTGATCTATTGTGTGAGAAAGTTTCATCGCTTCTTGGCAGGAGCACAGTTTGTAATCCAAGCCGATAACTCTCCATTGTCTGTGATGCAATCTGGCAATCTGAATTAACAGGTGGGATTTAATTCTCCAAAATTATACGTTTACCATCCAACATTTAAAAGGGAGATTAAATACGATTGCAGACATTTTAAGTCGTCCTTCATCCATTCAAATACCTGAGTTACAGGAAGGAAGCGACCATACACCACCAGAAACATTGACACTGTAATGTTAAATAACCAAGTACCATGTGTGGTGAATAAGACATATCGTAAGTGCGTTATTATCGCCTGATACTTCACTTGTGTGAATAGAACAGTGCTATAGAAGTGTAATGAACGTACGCAAAACTAACATGCGCTGAGACACACGTAATTTAGATTATGGCAACTAACGCCAATAGGACAGCGAACCCAGCTTATACCTGATCTAGAGAAGTTGTGGACCAACGCTAACTGCGAATTGATGGCAGAAGTTATGAACCAACATCATAGTAAGACCCCGAAAGAAAAGAACGGATGTGAACCAACGTCACAATATAGTAAGGCTAGACCCCGAATTGAATGTATTGAATCAACGATTAGACCCCGAATGACAATACAGGGTTAGCTATGGACCTACATGATGTGGTAAGCAACTATATTAATACACTATCCTTCAAGAAGAGCTTTAAAGACTTTGGTGTAATGAACTATGTTAGTATAGTCTACAAAGAGATTTGCTCTAGCTTCACAACGCAGAGGAGGACGTCAACTTAGTGTAATTAGATATAGAAATATAACTGTGATATATGTACATTATTATTTTATTTACAATATCTATAACTTCATTTTTCTATTATTTATTCTATTGCAAATTATGTAAACGCATATATAACTTTACTTTCTCATTTGCTTAGTTAGAAATCACCATCATTTAATTAATAATCCATTTATTAAAACATCCATTTTAGAAATACATTTATTAGATCCTATATTAGTTAAGTTACTTATAATCATAATCATTTATGCATCCATTTAGTTAATATATCATTTCAAAACCAATGCCAATCATTTAGGAATTAATATCATCTTTGTCACAAGTAACATTTAAGGTAATTAACCCATTTCGCTTAAATGAAAGTAGTAGTAAATTATTTCCCTTGAAGGTAATTTAGGTCAGCACACCAAAGTATGGAAGTTACTATGTCAGGATCGGTAACGAACCATCCTTATAACAATGTATATTTATGTACAGACATGACGTGTGCAAACAAAACGCACAGTCATTTGGCGTGATTACTGTGATAATTCAGCCAATCATTTAATGTATATATATTGCTTATGTATGTCATATTATGAACCATATTTTAATGACGAGAGAATGATTGAGTGAAAGAAAAGTATGAAAGGGAATGAAAGATGAATGAAAGAAGAGAAAATGCGGAGAGAGAATGCGGAAACTTAGTAAACATTGAAAGAAAGAGAGCGAGAGTGAAAGACAGCGGAAATATTTTTTCCACCGCTGGAAAGGTCTTATTTAACTTGTCTGTGTCATGTGTGTTTCCAAGGTGTTGTCAAAGGTTTTATATGTGTTACAGCAACACTTTAGCAGAGTATAGAGAGAACCTACTTTGAGCTTCAGAAAACGGAGTTGTGGTCACAAACAAAAATAACGAACGTTTGTAACCACAATAAACCGATTTGCGGCGCTCGAAGGAACACACACATTTAGTACACTAACGCATACACATGTTAGAGAATTAAGTACACTGTAGTTTATTAGAAAACACGCAAACAAACAGGAAAACGAACATATAAAAGTTGCACACATCAATTAATTCAAAGAACAATAACTCGAAATTCAGGGGACACAATAAATAATCAGAAACCTAAAGGTAACAGTGAACATAGCTTTTTCACATGCGGAAGCGAGAAGGTGAACAGTAGAGCTATGTGTATAGAGTTGGAGGGGATATTGATGGGAACATGAACACTTAGTGCTCATGTGTTGTACTCATAACAGAGTCAACTAGAGTGTGGGTTGTCATTTTCGGGCAATATGAGGAACAGGTCAAGACAAAAGTCAATGGGTGGAAGTCAAGAGACATAGGGTCTAACGACAGAAGCCAGGACGTAAGTCATAAGACAACGGTTTCCGGTTCACTACCAATCCTTGATATATCTAGAGATCCAACTATACTGAAACATGGGCTACTAAATCAGCCAAGTGAAAAGATAGAACACTGTGAATGAAGGTAGAAGATATTGTTCTATCCCCAAACTAGAAAGTTCTATACTTATTGGAGAGCTGACAAAATTGGGGACAACCAATTTTTCTTTTGGAACCAAGAAGTGTTACAAAGATAAGAAAGGGGAAGTAACACTTCGCGAAGAGGAGGGGGACCCTGTCAGCATCCCCAATAAGCCCTTACAGGAGTAAGGAGTTAACACTAGGCTAGTAGAGAGACACCCAGACAGGGAAGACACCGACTGCTATTAATACCTCGCAGGGAGACACATTTGTATCAGACCAGAGGGCAAAGAGTACGGATGAGCGAGGGCTTTCCCCAAGCAATTGGGTTGCTGGTAACCGTGATATGTCAGGTTACTCAAACTCACCAGCCAGCGTGCTGGCCAGTCCAGGCACGCAATAGTAGCAACTGCACGGAGGGAAAAAGGGCCCGTGCTGGTCCACGCTATGTGTAGCGGGACAGACTGACTGGAGACGGTAGAGAGGTCGGACGTATCCTTGACCAATACGATAGCTTTCTATGCCATAGGCAAACTTAGGGCTATATCATTTAGATTGTGTAATGCTAGCATCACCTATCATCACGTTGATATATTCATATTGTGTAACCATGATGAAGCCTAATGCTTGTAGAGCCATTCACATGTCGGCTCTGAATAAATTGCATTCCTTTCGCAAATGTCATGAATTGTTATTTCGTGCAGTGCGAAAGTAGCGGAGTCTTGAAAGCTGCAGCGCACAGGTCGCTGACATAGACACTTGGGAGTAAATAATATTTTTGATGCTGTAGATAGCAGCGTAAAAAGTTACCATAATAAGTAGTACTGTAGGAGATATAATTATTGTAGACTTTATTACATAAAGTCTCAAATGCCATAGGGGGGTAAAGGAGTGTGTGGTTTAGGTGAGTGCGGTTTTTGTGTGGAAGAGTTCTACTTCTTTGAATCTCCGGTGCGCACCGATTCTTTGTCTTTCTATCATGTGCGAGTGTTCTCAGGTTGATTGAAAGTAGAGAATTAGTAAGTAATGTTGGTGATGACAATAGGGAGTTGGTATAAGAAGAGTACAGTGTTTGAAATTTTAAGCGGATTGCTTATGAAGAGGAGAAGGAGTGTTTATTTCAAAAAGGTAACCATATGTATTATGATGTATTGCATGAAGTTGAGATTTAAATGTTATTGAGGATATGTAAATAATGTGTGTTATGTTTGGAGAGTTCATAGTCGGTTACTATATTGCAGGGGAAAGAGTATTGTTTTACTTAAAATAAAGTTGGTTTGGGGAAGATTAGAGGAGTTATGGGAGGTAAGGAAAGAGAGGGAATAGAGTAAGGGGATTGGGAGTAAAGACTTTTTAAGGGGAAAAGTCTTTAGAACACATAGGAAGGTGTAGCAGAATGTGGGTACTAGGTGGGCAAAGCTACAGCACGCTTGAGCATCAGGATGGAATGGGAAGAAAGATGCTCAAGTCGTGACGTAGTTTGTTGTTAGGAGGCAGTCAACATCTGGGCTTGAAAGAGAGAAGACGCCATGTTGTAAGAAGATTGATCAAGCTGTCATCTATGTGCAATAAAGATAATTTGTATTCGCCCAAGACTTGTTAGTCCTCTATACTTCATACCGTTATAATATATACATACACACCCACGCACCCACGCACCCACACACCCACGCGCGCGCACGCACGCACGCACGCACATACATACACACACATACATACATACATACATACATGCATACATAAATACATACGCACGCACGCACGCACCCACACACACACGCACACACGCACACACATTCACACATTCACACACATTCACACACACACACACACACACATGCATAACAGAGCTCCATCTCTGTTAGAGATAGTTAGTGGGAAATAGAAAAGGGTTTGGGAAATGGCGCACCCGTGAGCACTATTGAAAGGGGGGTTGTTAGGTAAGCTCACGGGTGACGTCAAGGATAAACAGTTCGAACTCAGCCTGTGATCGGTCAAGGTGTGTTTTCATGAAGTTATACTAATTTGTATATCTGGATAATAAACCCCATTTACACTTGACCAGGGCTTTGGTGTCATCACTTGTGATTGCATTTCACCTATTCGCTCCGTTACAGGGAGTGAAATGGTGCCGTGACCAGGATTCGAGTTGTCGCGGACACAAGTAGAAGTCATCATTACAAGGCAGAACGATAGATGATGTCTGGAAACTTGAAGTCGTGTTACTAAGAACTCAACCAAAACGGAATCGGCAAGTCTTTACGATGGAGCTGGCTGATGTTCGTTAAAACTTGATACCGCCCACAAAGTACAATTTTTCTGAAGGTG